>CM056994.1:86935294-87535294 GCA_029891345.1 Dryococelus australis
TTATCATCCATTCACATTACACCCCCACCAATCAACTCATACCTTTTATCCACTTTCCCCAAATTTCTGCATCACCAATTCATCATCTACTTTCTTCATTACCATCATCATCAATCATCATTATCCAAAATCATCTATTTCCATCATCAATTATCCACCCATCATCTGTAATCATCAGTCATATAGTATCATCCATTAGAATTATATTGACAGATCATTATGCATTATCCACATATAATCCATCAATATAATCCATCATAATAATCCAAACATCCATTATACATTTCCTTCTATCATCTAAAATCTATCACCTATCATCCATCTCCTATCATACATCCATCTACATCCATGATCCACCCATCACAAACCACCTATCATCACCAATCATCATTATAAAATATCATCAATCATCCATAATCTATTATCACACATATTCCATCAACATTCTTTAAGAGTCTTCAAACCATCATCCATCAAGAAAATCCATCCATATTCCATCCTTCTTCATTCATACATTCATGCTTTATCATTTATCTATTTTTTAAATAAATCCTTATCATCATAAATCATTCAATCATCATCATTATCACCTATCATCCATCCATTCCTGATCTGTCCTTTTCACATCCAGACATCTTTAAAACCCCAATTCGCAATCTTATTCCATCCAAACATCAACATAATCATCCATCATCCATCCAACTTTCTAACTATCAATATATTCCATCATTGTCCAAAATCCATCCATCATCAATCTAAACATCATCCACTAAATCAATCATTCATCTTCACACACCATCAATCAAATTTTATCATAACAGTCAACATGATCACATTTCAAATCATTATCATAACTCATTAATCAATCATCATCAAACAAAAAATTGTCATTCAAGCATAACCAACTATGATTATTCATCTTTACATAATCAATCATCCATCATCTACCCATTTAAATCTTTACAGCCTTCCTTCATCTATCATGAATCCATCATACATGTATAATCCATTGATCAAATACCTTATTAACCATATATATTTTATCAATCGATCATTATATATCAATCAATTATCCACCTCCATCTTTACTCCAACATTTTTATCTGCCCTCCATCCTTCATCCATCCATAATCATCCATCTTCCCATTAACCATTCAGTATCGTTTTCCATCATCCATCCATCAACAATCCACTATTTTCCCAATATCCTTCTACTTTACATTATTTAATCATCTATCCATTAACATATCAGCATCCATACTTCGGTAATTTATAAATTTATTCCATCCCTCCATCATCAAACCATCGATTATCAATTCTGTACCCTTCCATCATATTTCCAAAATCCACCATCATCCATTATATATCATCATCCATCTTCAATCATCCATCTATCATCTAAACATCCTCATTCATCAATCATTGCATTCATCATCTTTAATCATACATCATCCATCCATCATTCTTACATACATCCATTATATAATCATTCATCATTATTTATAAATTAATCATCCATTCTCCATGATTCCTCCAACACACATGATCTATTATACATATATCATAATAATTCATTAATCATCACCATCCATCCAAAATCTATTAATTTATCATCCATCCTTCACCCATCCATCCTCCATACAACAAAATCTTAATCATTGTCCACATCATAATTCTATATCATCCATCATCATCCATCCATAATCATCAATCAACATCATTATCATCAACATCATTGCCATCATCTACAATATCATCCAAATTGCCATCATTGTCTTCATAATTCATTCATCATTGTCTACTATATATCAATATTCCATTTACCAATCATCCATCCATCATCCATCCATAATAATCTACATTTTATCCATCTTCCATTCATCAATCATTGATCTATCATCCATCCATAACCCATCCAAAATCCATCATCTTACATGATCTATATTGATGGTCAACTATCATTATTATAAGTCATCATCATTCAATCTCCATGATCAGTAGTAAATCAATATTTATCATAATCAATCCATCATGAATCATTTATCATAATCTTTAATCATTATGATCCATCACCAGCCATAATCCATAATCGCCATGAATAATAAATATTTCCATCATATACACATCCATCATCAATCCATCATCAAAATATAGTTCCATTATCAAAACCATCCATCACCCATACATCAAACATCCATAATTCATTCATTAACCATCATATTTGTAATAAATTTTTCATTCATCCATCAACTCAGCCATCCTCCGCCCATCATCTGTCCGCCATTTTCGATCATAGTTAATTTTCATCAACATTGAAAATTGTCATCCATCCATTATTCAACCGACTTCATCCAACATCATCCATCATTAATAACACCAGATATTATCCAAAATCCAACAATCATTTATGCCACATACATCACTTATTATCCATTAACATGCATCACCTGTCATCAAATATCCATCATCATCTATTATAATCCAATCACCATCAATCAACAGTAATCATCATTATAATCACCTGTCCATCATCCATACATAACCATATTTCGTATTCTGTCAATGTCATCAATTACCCATCATCCAAAAATCATCCATCATCTATGTATACCCCATCCATCAAACATGATCATAATCATATCAATCATTTATCCATCCATCATCCAGCCATCTATTGTCCATTCTTCATTTGTACATCAACCATATATCATGATTATTATCATTATAATCATCAAGCATCTGTCATCAAACCAACAACTATCCCTCCATTATCATTCCTTCATACATCCATCATCAACCAACATCATAATTCATCGTCAATAATCCAACATCATAATCAATCGTCAATAATACAACATTCAACATCATAATCCAATATCATAATCCATTATCAATAATACAACATCCAACATCATAATCCATCATCAATAATACAACATCCATCATCAATAATCCAACATCCATCATCACACATCATCCATCATCATCCACCCATAATAACGGATGAATTATCCATCAATCAATGATCCATTCATAATCCATACATAAATAATCCATCCACCTTTCATACAACCATCATCTATCATCCTTAAATATTACTAAACATCCATAAAATGAACCATAATCATTAATTTTATCATCACCAACCATCCATAAATATCAATAATCTGTCATTAATCATTCATCAGCATAAATCACTCATCATTATCTTGATCAACATAAACCATTTTAAACCATAATCCATCAATACATCCATAATACATCCATTTATTATGCATTCCATCTATCACTAAATAATACTTCCATTATCATAACCATCTGCCATTCATCCATCAAATACCCATCATGCAACCCACATCCATTATCATCATTACCATCAAACATTTCTGAATCATCCCATCGAAAATCATCATTATTATCATCATTCTTCAACATCCTTTCATCATCTATCATCATTCATCGATTCAACCTCCTTTCATACATCTTCCATATATTATACATACATCATACATCTGCAATTTATCCATCATAAACCTTCATTATCAAATCATCCATAAGGTATCATTAATCAGCATCATCTTCATTATCAACTTTATCACTACCCATCATCACAATAAATTATCATATATCATCCATTATAACCATACATAAGCATACACCATTCATCCATCATCCATTTATCAACCATCCATCAACCATCATACATGATCAACCCACAATCCACCATTCTCCATCTAACAATTATCCATCAAATCATCATCAAAATATGAATTATCCATCCATAATCACTCTAAAATACTTCATAAATCATCCACCATTATAATTTATCAATTCATCCATTAATCATTAATCAATTGAAAATTCATCCATTATCATATCCATAAATCATCACTATCGATCCATCCATTATACATCCATAATCCATTCATCATTCATCATCTACATTGTCATCCATCATGAATCGATCATCCATAGTCCATCCATCATCCATCCACCAATGAACATCATAATAATTATCCATCATTTATCCATCCATCATCCGTGCATTGATAATCAATCCTCCATCTTCCACTATCAACCAAAATTATCAATCGTAATTTATTTCCTATCATCAATTAACCCTCATAAATCATGTTTTCATAAATAATTAATTATCATTATCTTGAATTATCATAATCTATCATCAACCATCATACATCGTTTTCATGTATCATAAATCCATTCAGCATACATCCATCATATATCAATCCATCATCTATCCAATTTCAATCCATACGACCATCATCAATCATCCATCGCCAATATATCAAACATCCATCTTCATTGTCCTCAATCATCCATACATCATCCCATTTATTATCTATCAATCATTCCCCCTTCATCATCTATCTATACATTATCCATACATATAACATCTAATAATCCATCATCCATCTATATCAATAATATTCCATCATCCAACATCATTCATGATCAGAATCCATCCAAAATCCATTCATAATTAATCCTTCATACATATATTGTCCCTTCCATTCTTCACCCATCATTAATGCCTCTATCATACATAAATCCATCATCAAAATGATTTATCCATCATCATTACCTATCCATCATCCAGAATCGATCAATCCATTATCCATTCATCATCCATACATGCATCACCACATGTCCTTCATCCAACCATCATCCATTAGCATCCATCATTATTATTCATCATTATTAATCAAAATCATAAATTTTCAATAGTCATCAATCATCCATCACCAACAAATTTCTGTCATTATCAGTCATTCATCAACAAAAAGAATTCATTATAATATTTAATAATCATCCATTTTAAACCATTGTCCTTCACACATCCATGTATCATGCATCTATCATCAAACCATACTTCCATTATCAGAACCACCCATCACTCATCCTTCAAATATCTATCATCCATCCCTCATACATCATTATCATTCAACATCCATATCTGTCAACATAAATATTATCATCCATCATCCATAAATCATCTTTACTCACACATCCAACATCATCATTAGTATAATTATTATCATCAATCATTATTCATTCATCATCTAACATTCTTAATCCATATAACCATCATCCATCCATCATTCATCTATCATATATCTGCAATTCCTTCATCATCAATTCTCCATTAAAATACTCCATCAATAATCATCAATCAACATCATCTTAATCATCAACATTATCAAAATAATCATATTCAATTATCAACCATTATCCATTATCATCATACATAATCATCCACCATCCATTAACCTTTTATCCACCATCCATCCAACAATCATACATACATCAATATAAATCAATATCATTCAACATCATCCATCCTTCATCCATCATTCATCCATCATCCAACATCCAGCTATGATCTGCCTTTCGGCATCAGTCCATCATCATTTATCATTTTCCTTCATCATGAATTATCCATCATCCATTTCACTTTAACCATAATCATCCAACATAAATTATCGGACCACTATGCATTCATTCTCCCCTATATACTTTCGATCCAAATATGGTATAACTATAAATTACCCATCCATCATAATTATATTATCCAACATCAATCATACATCTTTATCAATCATAAATATATCCATCATTTATTCATTAGTTATCCATCAACTATCATTAACTATAAATCACCATAATCCATCCCTTATCCATTTATCATCTATGCATCCATTATACATCCATCATAAATCCAACATCAATCATCATCATTATCCATTATCTATCCATCATCTAACATCCATTATCCATCATCCATAAACCATCCATCATCCATATATCCTTCATGCATCAATAAACTTCATAATCATTACCCATAGTTTACCCATCCATCTCCCATCATTATCCATCATCATATATTTTCCACCATCACTTACCCTTCACCAATCATATGTAATCACCAATCATCCATCTTCATCAATCATATATCATGATTGATCTCAAATCATCTTAATAATCATCAACCGTCATCCATTATAATCATGAACCATTCATCCACCATACATACATCCTTCATACATACATCATACATACATCCATCATACACCTATCATTCATTTGTCGAGCCATCATCTATACATATTCAATCCATGCAATCATAAAAAAACCTGCAATGCCTATCATTCCCTCATCAAAACATCCAATGGCCATCCATGCATCATCAAAACATCCAATGCCCATTACTCAAAAACCCATTGCCATTGTGATAAATCACCATTGCAATCCAACATTCGCAAATTCATCATCCATCCAACATCATCCATCATTAATCCACTATCTTTCCATCATTTATTCACCATAAATGCATCATCCATCCATCGTAATCCATCATCCACATATATCATAATCAATCTACAACAAACAAAAACTTATCATTATCATTAAACAATAATAATCTTACCATTATCCGCAGATCATCAATAATCCATCAACATCCATTATCCATCCACATAATACATAATTCCTCATTATCCATCATCAATCATCCATCATATTTCAACATCCTTCATCACTCATAATCTACTATTATCCTTCATCAACCAGCATCCATCATCATCCATTCTCATTCATCACTCAGCCATCCGTTCATCATCCATCCCCCATTATCCAATCATAATTCAGTATGTTCCACCATACATCCATCCCTCGCCATAAGCATTATCATCCATCCATAATTATTAAACTCATCAATTCATTATTCATAATTCCAACCATATAATATCAATCTGTATTTCATCGAAGATACATCATCATCCATCATAATACACCATCAATAAGCATAATTATCATCACTGTCAACATCATCATATATAATCATCCATAAGTCATAAAAAATAATCAACAACTCTTCTTTAATAAATCATTATCAATCACTTATCATATTTCAAACCTCATCAATCATCATCATTCGTTATCAAATATAAACATCATTCATATATCATCCATCAGCCATCTATCTTTATTCTTATATCATTATCCATCTATCATACATCCTTTAAAAATCATTCATTCATCATCCATCGATTATCTACCTATCAACCATATATCTTTTATCAATCCATATTAATACAAAAATCTATCATCCATCCTCCATCATCACTCCATCATTTATCATCTACCCTTAATACATTTATCCATTCATCATCCATCAATCACCAACCATCTAGCATCCATTCATCCATCATCCATTCATCAACCATTTATCATCCACACATCATTGATGCTGATCAACAATCATCATTCATTATCTATTATACTCCAATCATTTTTGATTATCAATCATCATCAATCATCGTCTGTCCTCTATCATCCATCAACCCAGATCCATATATCTATTATCCTTCTACCATACACCCTTCATCATCATCCATGCATCTTCAACTGATCATTTACCCATCAACTATGTATCTTTTACCAATCCTTCATAACACATCAATCAATCATCCATTCTCTGTCATCACTCCATCATTTATCAACTACACATCATTCATTCATTCATCCATTTTAAAAACCATCCATCAACCCTTCATCCTTCCACCATCCATCCATTATACATCTATCACCCTTCCATAATCAAACCATCAATTACCAATCCATTATCTAGCCATCATTCAGCCACCATTTAACCAAAACTCAACATAATCTATCAACATCATCAATCATTCATCAGCACATTTAATCATTATTGTCTGTCATCAACCATCATCCATCATCATCCATCAAAAATCTATCATCCATCCATTAAGTATCATATTTGTCATTAATTTTAAATCGATCTAGAAACCCATCCATTAACCATCCACCACTATTCATAATTAATGATAATCATAAATTTTTATCAACATCGATCATCGTCATCCATTCATTCTCTAACCAACATCATCCAACAAATCATCATTAACACCATCATCAATCATCGACCCATAATACATAAAATTTATTCCACATCCATTCATCATCCAATATCAATCATCATCCCTCATGTATTATTAACCATCCGTCATCATCTTTTGTCATCCATTTTAAATCATTCAATCATACATCCATCATACATACATCATTCATTAATGTTATCCATCCATCATCCTGCCATCCATCATACAACCATCATCCATTCATCACACATCCACCACCCATTATAATCCTTCAACATCCATCACCATCCATCTATCATTTAACTTCATAATTCTCCAGCAACAACAATTACACATCATAAAACATTCAACTTAGTCCAACATAATCCACCATTAATCATCCAACATATATCCAGCATTAATGATTCGTCATCATCAATCATCTTCAAACATTATCATATCATCATCATCATCTTCATATCCATCATCACAACCATTATCATACATTAACCAATATAATCACACATAATCAGCTATTTATCCATAATCCATTAATAATTAGTAATCATTATCAATCAACAACCATCCATTATTTCTTATCCAACCATCATTCCTCATCTACCATTCATCTATCATACATCATCAAATCATCATTCACCATACCTTCATCATATAGTAACCATCCATCATCAACAATCCATATTCCATTAATCATTAATAATCTACCATCCATCATCCAATATCATACCTATGCATATTCATTCATCCATCATCAAATTAAATTTATCAATCTTCATTCAAAAATAATACATCCATTTACCTTCCAATACACCATAAATCACCACCTTTCAACATCAATCATTATCATCCATCATCATCAATCACCAATCATTATCAGTTACTAATCATCATCAATCACCCATCATTATCAATCATCCATCACCAGTCATTCATTATCATACACCATACTTCATCATTCACCATCCATCATATATCATCAATCAATCATCTATCAACATCAGTCATAACCATCAACCATCAAAAATCATAATTATTATCATCATAAAAACAATTCTCATTGTCATCCATTATCACATTCCATTATCATCCATTAACCATTATCAGCATACATCATCATCCATTTATCCATCTTACATCCATCACTATAAACCATTATTAATAATCATCCGTCATCAATTCATCTTCCAAGCATCATCCATCAAACCATAAATCCATTGAACTTTCCACTCGTCAGCCAACATTCTTGCATCAAACATGCATCCATCCATTATAATCAACATCATCATCCATCTATAATCATAATCAAACCATCTATCATCAATCCATATATTTAGGATCCATCATCCATTCATCATCAATCCAACAAATATCCATCATAATCATCTATCATCATCTGCAATCATAATCTTCCAGTTATTCATCTTACATTCTCCTAGCATCCATATATTCTTCATACATCCATATACCATTCAATATCCAGTATTAACATCAATTGTTAATCAACCGTCATCCTTTTCCTATATCTTTATCATCATCCAACATCAGTCATCAACATTCATAATCTATCTTCGATAATCATCCATCATTTATCATTATCCATCATTTATCATCACCCATAATCATCATCCATCATAATCATCCAACATCCAACATCACAAATATCATCCATCCACAAAACATTCATTAAGCTTACCATCTATCATCCATAATTTATACAACAATCATCCATCCATCCTAATCATCGTCATCCACCCAGCATTATATTCCTCCATTATCACATCATCAATCATCCATCCATCATTGATCTGGCAATATCCATACATCATCATTCTAACTATCATCCAACATCATCCAACATCATATACCATCCATCATATCCATCATCATATACCATCAATCATCATTCATTATCACCATCACCATCATCCATCAATCATAATCAATTATTACCTATTACTTATCATTTAACAATCATTATCTATCAATAATTACCATTCAAGCATTATCATAATTTATCATCATACATCATCATGCATAATCATTTATATATTTTTCTCTCATCCTAAACCATTAATATAACAGCCATCTATCATACACTCATCAACAATATATATTTTTTCAATCCATCATCATACCTATATCCATCGTTCACCCTCCATCATCACTCCATCATTTATCATCTACCCTTCATTCATGCATCATAATCCACCATCAACAATGTAGCTTCCATTCACACATAATCCATCCATAAACCATTAATCATCAACCCATTTCTTATCAACATCATGATTTATCCATAATCATACCATCATCCATACATAGTTCAACTATCAATGATCAATCCTTCCATCATCAAACTATTCATTATTCATTGACTATCCATCAGAATCTGTCAAAAATCCACCATTATCCATTGTCATCATCGATCATATATAATCATCAACCATCTCCCATCACCCATCCTTCATCTAACCATCAATCATTCATCAATCATATGTCCATCATGTATCCATTATCATGGCATAATCTATTTAAAATCCATCCACCATTCATACATCCATAATCAATTCATCCCCAATCATATATCAATAAATCATCCATTCACAATCATCCCTCCATCAGTCATTATCTATTCTACATCGATCATCATTATTCATCCATCATGACCAATCATCCCTCAGCAATTCATCCATCATCCATCCATTACCCAAGCAATCCTCCATAACAGAATAATTTTATCTTCATTGTCCACATCATAATCCATTATCATCCATCTTCTAAAATCCATTATCGATTAACATCGTCATAATAATAACATTTTCATCATCATCATCAAAATTGTCATCATGTTCTTCATAATCCATCCATCATTTATTTATTCCCATCTAATATTTAAGCCATCTTAAATTCATCAACCACCCATCTATTATCCATCCATTGCCAACTATCATCCATAATTATCCATCCTGAATTGTTATTTTATCATCAATTCAATCATCATCATTCATTTCGCATCATTAATCTTCCATCATAATTAATCATAATCTTCAATCAACCACCATCCAGCATCCATCATAATACCACTATCCATGACCAAAACAACATTCATTGTCAACTTCCATCCATTATCCATCCATCATCCATCCTTCATCCATTTATCATTCATAATATATCCATTCCTCACTATCACAATTATTTATCCATTGCCATTATCATTATCCATTCCTCATTCAGCCATTATTCACCTATCTATTATCCATTGACACATCATAAAAAGATCAATAAACTATATATAATCCATTTATAATCCATCATCAATCATCATTTATCATCAAACAACATCCATAATCACTACATGCATTCGATATTAATCCATACATCATTATTCCACTGCTCATCCATCCATGATTCACCCATCATCCATTCATTATCCAACTCCCATTCATTAAAGTCATTATCATCCATCTTCATTAATCGTCACCATTCATTATCCACCATCCATCATCCATTATAAAACATTTATCATCATCAATCATCAGCAATTACCTAAAACTTTATCATCATTACAGTCGTCATAAGTCATCATCCATCAATCATACATCCATGATCGATTCATCTTTTATTAAACCATCACTTGTACATTAATCATTAATTGTTAGAAAATCCATCCATCCACAATCATCCACCAAAAATCCATCATCTTACCTCATCCATTATCAAAGCATCATCCAACATCTATCGATCATCCTACCATCCAAAAAGCATCAATCATCCAGCCATTAGCATCATTCGATCATTCTACAATTATTCATCTATACATTCATTATAAATTCACTAATCATCACACATTAATTCTTCATCTGTTCTAGATAATCCATCCATCGATTGTCACAAATTCTCATCCATAGTTCCCTCTTCATCCATCCATCTTCATGACCCATCCATTATCCATTCATCAATCATCCATTCATGACCCATCCATTATTCATCTATACTCTACAAATAAAAATCATCATAGTCGATCACCATCCATCACCCCCTCCATCACACGTCATACATAGTCCATCATAATACTCAATTATCAATAATCATCACCATCATTATCATTTTGATCTTAACAAAAATTCGAATTATCATTTATATCATCATCAAACATCCATAATTTATCAATCCTTCATCATCTTCCATTTATCCAAATTCCATTTATTTATCATCATTCAATCCTCCATCGCCAATCCAGAATTAATCCATCATACATCATCATCCATCCATTACTCATCATTATAATTTTCCACCCATATTCATGCCATCATCCATCCATCAATTATCCATCTGTCCATCATCAAACCCTTCATTATACATCCATTATACATTCATCTTCAAACCATAATCTGTGTGAAAACATTCCATAATCCATCAACACTATCCAACTTCCATCACCCATCCATCATCCAACCAGTCATCATATACCATTCACTTTTCCATCTAGCATCCATCATCCTGCTATCATCTATCAAAATCCATAATTCATCCATACATATTCTACAAATTCATCCATCCTCATATAAAAATCAATCATCCATTTTCCACCAACCATCCTCCATTACCCCTCCATTACCCATGATTTATTTTACAACCATCCATCACCATCACTCACCCATCATCACCATCCATAGTCTATTCATACATAATCCATCCAACACATATCCATCCTCAATACAATAAAATCATAATGGTCCATCTACATAATCCATTATCATCCATTATCATTGATCCATCATTGTTCGTCCATCGTCATAAATCATCATCATTGTCATTTTAGTATTGTCATCATCAACATACTCAATTTTGCCATCATTGTATTCATTATTCATCCATCAATCATATATCATTTATAATCATCAATCATCTATATAAATGATTATCTATCATCTGTATTCGTGATGATCTATCATAATTATAAATAATCATCATTAATATTCCATTATAATCGATTTTCTATAATCATGAATCATCAGACATCACCAATAATTCCTCATGAGCTTTAATCATTATCACTCACCATTAACCAAAATCCATCATCATGAATCATATGTACTTCCTTCATACATCATCCCTCATACTTCCATCCATCATCCATTCATAATCTCATCATCGATCATCGTCAATATTCATCATCAACATCGATAATCCTTACCTATCTATTATCTAACCAACATCATCCATAATTAACACCATATCCATTATCAATGGATAATCCATCCATTATTTATGCCCAGTACATTCATCCTCCATCATCATATATCATCATCCATCACCTATCATCAAGCATTGGTCATCATCTAGTATAAACAATCACATCAATCAACATTCATTATCAATATCCTCATCAATCCATTTTTCATCCATCATACATACATCATCATACATGGATGTCCACCCATATATTATCATAATTATTACTATCATAATTAATTATTATGTCATCCATTGTCTATCCAACATGCATACATCCACCATTCTCCCATAATACATCCATAATCCTTTCATCATACATCCATCAACCATCCATCACACTTCCATTATCCATCATAATCCATCAGCATCCATCATCTACCATAATCATTCTTCAATCCTTTGTCATCATAAAAAATTCATCAAAAACACACACACCATCAACGATAATTCATCATCATCCAACATAATACATCATCCAACATCCATCATCCATAATCTATCATAGATCATGAATCATCCATTAACATGAATCACATATTTACATGAATCATCATAATCATTATAAGCATAATTATCAACCTCGTTATCATCCATCATCACCATCCATTATCATATTTTATCCATTATAATCAAACATAACCTATTTATCCATCATCATTCAATCAATAATCTTTGAATCAATATAAACCGTGTTAATCATCAACCATCCACCTTCCCTCATTCATCTTCATTTATCATCCATCCATGATCCATTAACCATCCATGATCCTTCCATGATCCATCCATCATCAACCATGAATCATCAATAATCATTCATCATAAAAAATCATCCCTCATCCTTTATTACACATCAGCCATCGTCCATTGTCAAACAAACATCCATCATGAAAATCCATCTATCATTTAACTCATCATTCAGCCATTCATTATCAATACATCTTTCATCACTTATACATCATAAATCCATCCCTAATCATCATAATCATAAACCCATTATCATTATGACCATCCATCAGTCTAGTGTATATTCTCCATCAATGCATCAATGCATCTTCTCACCTTTAATTTACCATCCTGATGCATGTTGCATCAAATAGTATCCATCGCCATCAAAATCATCCATTACAATTCACCGCACAATTGATCATATATCTATCATTCATCACAAATTCCTATCTATCCATTTTCCATCAATCACACATTCTTTGCATTTTTCATCCATCATTCATCATTAATGCATTAAATATTTATCCATTAAAATCAAAATCATCCAACCATTAACATAATCCATTATCAATCTATCCATTAAATATCCATCATCAATTCAACCATCTTCCATCATCATCCTTTATTATAAGTCATCATCAATATTCCATCATTAACCAATAATTAACATAATTAATTAACAATCAACAAGCATAATCAAACAATAATCATCAGTCATCATTCACCATAATACAGCATCATTTATCACCATCTACCCATCCAATGTAAAACATTCCATCATCTATCAACCACCTATCCATTATCTATGTAATATTCTTCCATTATCCGTACAGTTTCATCAATTCGCTTATCATAAAACATCATCACTATAATCACCCATTCATCATACATCCATCATATTCTGTCAATGGCATCTATTACCATAATCAAAAAACATTCATCACCAATCTATCCTTCATTCATCAAACATATCAAATCTATCATTTATCCATCAATCATCGATTCATAATCTGTACATCACCCTTCTATGATCAATACTATCATTGTTATAATCATCAATCATTCATTATTCATCCATCATCTGTCATTCATAAACATCAATAATCTGTCATCAATCATTAATCATAATCTTGATTCATCATAAGCCATTTTAAAAATTCATCCATCATTATCATACACAATACAACAGTTTATCATGCGTTCCACTCATAATAAAATCATACTTTCATTATCATAATCATCTGACATCCATCCATCAAATAACCATCATCCATCCATCACCACTACCATAATTATCATCGAGCATCCATTTATCAACCAATCCAACATCATTATCAACACCATTCATCATCATCCATTGATCATCAATCATCCTTCTTCCAATCAACGATTATCCATACATATTCCATCCATTAAACATCCATCATCTATCTGTCATACATCCCTCATAAATCCTTTATTAACAAATCCTTCATCAATTATCATCAATCAACATCATCTTCATAAACATTATCATTATCCATCATCACAATCTATTATCATCCACCATCCATTATAACCATACATCATCATACACCACCCATCCATCATCCATTTATTAATCATACATTCAACCACCATGCATACATCATTATAACATTATCAATCAACATTATCCCTTCCAACATCCATCCATTCTGCATATATCCATTATCCGTCAATTCATCATCAAACTATGAATTGTCCATGAATCATTATTCTATCATCCATTATTAATCGTCCATCATTTTCATTTATCAATTTATCCATCAATTATAAATTCATCCATTATCATCATCATCCATAAATTACCATAAACCATCAATCATCCATGCATCTGTGATTTATGAATTATAATCCATAATCCACCATCTACATCATAATCCATCATGCATCAATCATACATCCTTCATCCATCACCCATCATTATTAATCCATAAATAATCCATCATCCATAAATCGTCCATCATATATCTTTCATTCATCCATCTATATTCATCATTACCACTACCCATAATTTATCCATCCATTATCCATCCATTACCCATCCATCATCCAACTTCCATCAACTTTCAACATTATCCATAATCATCTATTTTCATTCAAGTATCCTTCATAATTGATATGTAATCACCAATCATCCTTCGTCACAAATCGATTATCATCATTATCATGATCTTAAATCACCATAATCATTATCAACCATCATCTATCATCCTTGTCAATAATCATTCATCTATCATACATTCATCCATCATACATACATCCATCATACATACAGCCAACATACATACATATGTTACACCCTATTCATCATTTATCGATCCATCACCTATCCATATGCAATCCATACATCCCTCATCAAAATATACAATACCTATCCACCCCTCATTAAACATCCATCACCCATCCATCAAACATACATTATCATTGTGAATCGTCATCGTAGTGATCCAACATTCATAAATCCATCATCCATAAAACATCTTACATCAGTAATCCATTATCCATACATAATTTGTGCCACATCAATGCATCATCCATACATTGCAATACATTATAAAATAATTATAAAAGATACATCATCTATCTTAATCAATCCTCATCAAACAATATCCTATCATCATCATTATCCCCATATGTTAATCATCCTTCCAGCTTCCATTAATCATCCATCATCCATCATCATCCATCAACATACTTCATCCATCCTCATCATATATCATTCCTCATCATCCACCGGCAATCACCCATCATATTCACACATCCATCATCTCTCATTATCCATTATCATCCTTCATCAACCATAATCCATCATCATCCATTCTCGTTCATCACTCATCATTCAAGCATCATCCATCTTTCATCATCCATCAATCACTCAATATCCATCCCACCATACTACCATCCTTCACCATAATCATTCATATCAGTCCATAATTATGATCCTCATCAATCCATCATTCATATATCCAACCATACATTATCCATCCATGTTTCATCTAAATTCCATCATCATCCATAATCCATCATAACACACCATCAGTATCAATTTATTGTCACTGTCAACATCTTTATATATAATTACCCATCAATCGTCAATAATAATCAATAACTCATCATTAATATATCATTATCAATCAAAAATCATCATTCAATCACCATCAATATTCATCATTTATTATCATTCATCTATCATCCAACAATATGCATATATTCATTATCCATCAATGATACATTCGTTGTTATTATCCAAGCATCATCCATCTATCATCTAACCACCAATCATATATCTTTTATCAATCTACCATAATACATAAATCCATCTTCCATCCATGATCACTCCTTGATTTATCATCTACCCTTCATCCATTCATCCATCCATCATCAACCATCCAACAACAACCTTCCAGTATATATTTATCAATCAACCATCCATCATCTACACATCACCCATCCATTCCCAATCATTAAAATGATCAAAATCGATGCTAATTAACAACCATTCATCATCCATCATACAATATCAATCAATTATCATCATAAATAATCAATCACCTTCATTATTACCATCATCTTTCATTCATTATCCATTAATCCACATTAATTAATCTGTTATCCATCCATCATACATATTTCATCATCAATTCATCCCTCATCGACCATATAATGTTTACCAATCCATTATAATATATCAATCAGCCATCCATCCTCCATCATCACACCATCATTTATCATCTAGCCATCATACAATCATAATTCCATTTTCAAACCATCCATCTTCAATCCTACATCGTTCCATCATCCATCCTTCATACCTACATAATTTTTATATTTCATCAAAGCAATCGTCATATTTATCATTAACATTATCATCACCCATCATTATGCATCATTCATCCAACATCCATCCATTATTCGTCCATTATCCAATCATCTAAATCCACTTTTCATCATCCACCATCACCCATTCTACAACATTTAACCAACATCCATAATTACTTATCATCAATAATCATTCATCAACCAATCTTCATCAACATCCATTACCCATTAATCTCTCAATCATTCTTCATTCTCCATTGTCCATCTATCATGCAAGATCATCCATCATCTACTCATCATCATAATCATCCATCCATAATGATACTATCATCCATCGATCAATTATTCACCCTTCCATCATCAAATAATAAATTATCCATCCACTATCCATTCATCATCCTATCATCGAACCATCAGTTATCCATCCATAATCTGTCCAAATTCAACATGTTCTAGCAACATGATCAATCGTTCATCATCACCTTTAATCATTATCATCCATCATCAACCATCATCCATCATCATCATGAATCAAATCTACATCTATCATATATCTGACTATCATCCACCCATCATCAAACCATACTTCCAACATAAAAACCATTAATCACCCATCTAACAAACATGTATTATCCATCCATTAACCGTCATATTTGTCATACATTTTAAATCCCTCCATCAACCATTAATCATCCAATTATCATGTAATCAACTTCAATGTTCATTATCAAATTTAATTAAAATCGATCATCTTCATCCATTCATTAACTAACCAACATCATCCATCATTAACACCTTCATCAGCTATCCATCCATCATCCATTCATAATTTATTACACAGACATCCATCATCAATCTTTTACATCACCTATCATTAAACTCCATCATCATTTTTGTAATCAGTCAACATCAATCAACCTCAATCATCATTTTCCTCACCCATCCATAATCCATCCATAATATGCACATCATCCACTATCATTTATCCATAATTAATAAATCCCTCATCATTATAATCATTAAATATTTTGATTGTCATCATCAAACATACATCTATCATTGAAATTTCCATTCTCCATCAATACATCATCAAACCAACAATTCACCATCATAATCCAACTGTCATACATCATAATTCATCATCTTTGTCATCCAACATCATCCAGCATCAATTCATCATACATGCATCATACATCAATCCATAATACAATCATTAAACTTTACACTCTTCATCCAACATTATTGCATCAAACATACATCCATCATAATCAACATAAACATCCATCTATAATCATAATCAATCCAATTCAGTATACATCCATCATTCATCTAAAAACATCCATCAAAATTCATCAACCCTTATCATCTGCCATCATCTTCCAGTCATTCATCTTACGTTTGTCTAGCATCCATCTATTCTTCATACATCCATCGCCCATACATCAACTATCATTACTATCCATCGTTTATCATTATCAATCCATAATTAACATTATCTTTCATCATCTTTAATCATCATCCAACATCAGCAATGAAACATCATCAATCATCGATCATCATAAATCATTGATCACCATCCATCATCACCTAAAATCATCACCATTCATAATCATTCAATATCATTCATTATCAGTGCATCATCAATATATTATCCACAAAACATTCATTAAGCTTTCCATCTTTCATCCATAATTTATGGAAAAATCATCCATCCATCATAATCAACATCATCCAACCAAAATCATATTCATCCATCATCAATCCAACATCCATCCATCAATATCAATCCATCATCACTCATTATCATATACTATCAATCATCATTAATCAACACTCTCAATTAATTCATTGTGTTAAATCATTATTCAAGCATCATCTTGATTCGTCATCATTATAATTCACCATTATTCATTTTTATTTATACACCATCCATTCATCCATACTCATAAACCTATCATCCCTTTATTTTAAACATATCATTATACATACATCATCCATCACTCATACACTGATCAACAATATATCTTTTATCAATCAATCGTCATATATCTATCCATCATTCGTCCTCCATCATCACTCCATCATTTATCATCTCCCATCATCTATCCATCATTCAACAATCTTATATCAATCGTGTATCCATCATCTTACCATCATCTATTCAACATCCATCTGTTATCCATACAGGCCATTATCAATTTATTCAAAATCATTTATCAATCAATTATCCATCCACCATCAAACATTATCTATTATACATCCAACTTCATTCATCCATTATCACAATTTATTCATTAGCCATTCATCCATTATCCATCCATACATCACTCATTCATCCTCCATAACAGAAAACAATAATCATTGTCACCATCATAATCCATTATCGTCCATATTTTTCCATCCATCATCAATCAACTTCAGCATCATCAATCTCATGGTCACCATCATCAACATAATCTAAATTGTCACCATTTTCTTCATAATTGATCATAATTTATCCATCCCATCTACCATTATACATTTTGAATTCGCCAATCACCAATCTATAATCCATCAGCCTCTATCATCCATCATCAATTATCTATATTCATGATTGTCTATAATCATTATAAATAATCGTCAATCATTTTCCATCTTTAATCTTCCATTATCATCGATAATCCACCATGCCCCATCCATCATCCTACCATTATCCATCATCAAACCTTCATCCAATACAGACATCCATCCATTTCCATCCACTATCCAACCATCCTTCAACCACCCATCGATCATCCAATTATCCTCTGTAATATATCCATCCTTCGTTATCATAATTATTCATCCATTACCATTTTCATAATCCATCTTTCGTCCACCATTATTCACATATCCATTATCCAATGACACATCATAAAAACATCAATAAACCATCCATAATCCAATTATAATCCTTCACCATCATCAAACATCATCCATCATGAACCATCATGGATAATGGATTCATCATCCATCCATTATCAAACCATAATCGAAGCATCATCCATTCATTATCCAACCCCCATTCATCAAAATCGAACTATCCATTCTCATTAGCCATTATCATTCATCATTCATCATACATCATCCATCATCAATCATTTATCATCATCAAACATTAGCAATTACTATCATCATCATTGTCCTCATATAGTCATCCATACATTCAATACCCATCCTTCTAACATCAAATCATCAATTGTCAATTTATTAATCATTGTAAGAAAATCCAGCAATCCAAAATCATCTATCCAACATCCATCATCATACCTGACCCATTATCATCCATCACCAAATATATATCCATCATTGTCTCATCCATCATCCATCAAACATCCATCATCATCATTTGATAATTAAACCATTACCCATCTATTATCCATTAATCATCCATAAATTCACTATCGAGTAACCAATCAACATACATCAATATATCATCCACCCTAGATAATACATCCATATTTTATCAATTTCAACATCCATAGATACATCCCCATGAATCATTCATATTCATCATTTATCCATCTTCCATTCATTAATCATATATTCATCATCGTTATTGATCATCTTCCATTATAATTATTTAATTTTCGACATAATTTTATCAATCATCATCTTCCAAATTGTCATCATTGTCATCATCTGTGTACTATTCATCCATTCATTTGTGTCAATCTCTCCATATTCCATTCATTACCTATGCATTAATTATCCATCCATATCCCATCCATAAAACATCATTTATCAACATACATAATTATAATTCATCACCATCAATCATCATACATCATATATTACCCATTATCATGTTTAATCTATAAATCAATAATCCTAATCAATCATCCATTATTATCAATCACCCATCATCATCAATCATTCACTAACATCCAACATAATACATTATCCATCATTCATCAGCAATCAATCATCATTCAACATCATTATATTCATAATAATCACCATTCTCATCATCAGCCATCATTACAATGAATTATCATCAATTTTCTGTTATCATAAGTCATCATAAATTTTTCCATTATACATCAATCACTATAAATAATTACCAATCATCATATATCCGTCCTTCATCCAATTATCATCTATCTTCCAAATACATCCATCATTCATCATCCATCATTTTACTTCTTTCCATCATCCATCCATGATTCATCCATTATAAACCAACTATCATAATCAATTATCATCATCCAATATCATAAATCATCCTTCATCTATCACCAAACATCATCCATCATCATCCTTTACCCATCATCAAACCATTATCCATCATGAACACCAATATATCTTCCATCCATCCTTCATTTATCCATGCTGCCTTTATCATTACTCCATCACTAATCAAACCCTCATGATCATAATCATTCAATGATTATCATCTTTCATCATCCATCAATCCTTCATTTATACATTCCTCCTTTATCATTTATCCATCATTAATGAATCCCTCATCATCATAATCATTCAATTATTATTATCATATTTCATCATCCATCCATCACTGATATGTACATTCTCCATCCACATATATTTAAACCATCAATTTGGCATCCTCTTCCATCTATCATCCATCATAATTCATCATCATCTTAATAATCTAACATTATCCATCATCAATTCATCATCCATCATACATTCATTAAATTTTCCATTCATCATACATCATTCTTGCATAAAACATCCATCATCATTATCTATCATCCATCATCCTCCATGATGTATCATCATCCAACATTATTTATCACCATCCAACATTATTTCAACTTCCATCTATCATCCATCTATCAAACATTCCTTTATGTTTCCGTCTCCATCCATAATTTATGCAACAATAATCTATCCATCAAAATCGACATTGTCATCCAACCATCATAAACCTCCTTTGTCCATTCATCCATCATCCATCCAACATCGTTCCATCAATATACATAAATCACCATCAATCATCCATCATCAATATAAACATAAACTATTATATCCATCATCCATCATCACACACCACCAATCAACATTCATCATAACAGACAACATGCCATATATCATCATCCATCAATAATCATCCATAACTAATTTTTAACCAATCATTATCAAACAATATTCATAATTTAAGCAAAACTAGACATTATCATTTTATGCCATACAACATCATTAATCGTAATTCAATAATCAACGAAACATCCAATATTTATATCCATCATCCATCTATCAAACATCCATCATAATCCATGCATCATTAATCAATCATATATCTGTTATCCTTCCATCATCATACATTAATCCATCATCATTATCGATCATCACTCCATCACTAATTATCAAGCCTTCATCTATCAACTATTATGCATCCAATCATCCATCATCCATCCTTCAGACATACAACTAGTTTTCCATCATATTTCCATTTCGCATTTTCATAATCATATATCCATAATCATACCATCATCCATACATCATTCGTTCATGAATTATCCATCCTTCCATCATCAAACCAACCCATTATCCATCCATGATCCATTTATCACCTGTGCAAAATCCACCATCATCCATCAACTTCATCCATTACATATCGTCATCCATATTCCATCACCCAATCCATCATCCAACCATCCAAAATTCACCAATTGTACATTAATCATATTATTATCACCTGTTATTACGGCCTTCATCCATACATAATTTATCATCATCAATCACCATCATCATTAACATCATCATTGCCATCATCAACCAATGCTCATCCATCCACAATCATCTTCCATTTATCCATCTTCCATTAATCCATCATCTATAAATCCACCATCCATCATCCAATAATCATAAAACCATCCATAATCAAACCATTAATCATCAATCCCTAGTTCTTCTACATCCATTCATTATTCATACATCATCATTTTTCATCATCTAAATCATCGTCTTCATCATTATCATCAAGCATCATCATGCACCTTTCATCCAACATCCATTCATCTAAATCCGCCATTTATCGTCCATCATAACCAATTCTTCAACAACAATCAACAAAATACCATCATTACTCATCGTCATAATCATCTATCATTATCTAACAATAAACACATCTCAACCATCCTCCGTACATTTTTCATGATCCATTCATCATTCATCATCCATCCATCATCTATCCATTACTCACAATTATAATCAACCATCCATAATGATATAATATTCCTTCCATCAATTATCCATCCTTCCATCATCAAACAACTAATTGTCAATCCATTTTACATCCATAATCGATCCAACATCTTTCCAAAATCCACCATAATCAATTAACTTCATTAATCATCCATTATCATACAACTTCCATCACCCTTCCATAATCCAAACATCCATAATTAATCCATCATCATTCAATCATTTATCTATCATCCTAACATCATCTATCGATCTACAATATATCATCCCCACATCCATAATCAGTTCATCCATCATCATATATTAATCTATCACCTATCTACAATCATATATCCTCAGTCACCCATAATCTATTCTACATCCGCCATCATTCATCCATGAATACTATCCATCCATCGTCCATTCATCCATTATCCACCCATCAACCTTCTATTTTCCACACACTAAAATCTTCATTGTCCATCATCGTAATCCATGCTCATACACCATCCTCCATCCATAGTCATACATCCATCATCATCATTCAAAATCATCATGACTTCATAATGAATACCATAGTTGAAATTAGAATATTTGTCTTCATCATACATTCATCATTAATTGGTTTTTTAAATTTACATATCTTCAATTCATATATTATCCTTCTATCACCCATCCATTAATCATCATCATTAATTTTCCATTATCATAAAAATTCTATTATTATAAAACATTAATCATAAATCAACCATCATGAATCATATATTATTATCTTTAATCATTATTGCCCATCATCAAATATCATCATAATCATTATACCAACATCATAATCATTATAAATATATACTTCCATCACACATCCATCCATCACCCATCTTCCATTATCATCTGTCATTATTATCCATCATCCATTATCAATCATATGCCATCATCCATCATCATGAATATATTATCATCACCTTGATATTAAATCATCATCCATAAACCATCATCATGAATCATACATCCAGCGTACATTCGCCGATCATGCATACATCCATCTAATATACTTCCATTAAACACCTATCATTTATTTATTTATCCATCATCTATTTATCTTTAACCCATAGTTCCAACATCAAAACACACAATTCCCATCCATTAAACGTCCATTATCATTGTCATATATCCTCATTGTAATCCATCATTCATCCATCAACCCATACATCATCCATCCAACATCAATCCAACTATCCACTATTAATCCATTATCCATCCATCGTTTATGCCACATCAATGCATCATACATCCCTCATAATCCATCATCCAATGCCACCCATCATCTATCATCGAACATCCATAATCTATTATATTCATATCACCATAAAACCAAAACCAATTCTCATCATTATCAGTATACATTAATAATCCTCCCATCATACATACATCCATCCATTTCCTACCATCAAACTGCCATCATGCATAGTCATCATTAATCATACATACTTCCATTACACATACATCCATCATACATCCAATCATCAAACCATAGTTCCATGATCAAAACCAATAATTACCCATCCATCAACCATCCATCATCCATCTATTAACAATCATATTTGTCATCCATTTTAAGCCATCCATCACCCATACATCCTCTATTCATCATCATCGATTATCATCCATTCATATTCCTACCAAGATCATCCAAAAACATCCATAATTAAAACCATCATAAATTATCCATCCAACCATAATTTATGCCACATACAAACTCCATCCAATATCACAATTCATCATTCCTTATCATCAATCCACCACCTAACATCAAACATCCTTCATCAAATATTATATTCAATCATCATCAAACAACTTCAATCATTAATCATATCCACACCCATCCATCATCCATTCATCATACTTACATTTTCATTCAATAATGTTATCCATCCATCATCCAGCCATCCAACATCAATCCATCATATATCCATCATCTGTAAATTACTCATTTACCATGATTATCATCAAAATCCTTCCAGCATACGACCATCATCTATTTATCACACATCTATCTTCCATTATAATCCACCAACATCCTTCATCATCAATCATCTATCATCAATCATTAATCATCATCAATTGCCCATCAACAACAATCTCCCATCATCAAACATTCAACATAATCCAACATAATACATCATTCCTCATTCATTTTCCATTATCTATCATCCATCACTGATTTACCAACATCGATCATCATCAAACATTATCCAGCATCCCAATCCATCATCATCCATTATCCATTATCATCATAAAACATTATACATTTATCCATCATCCAGCCTACATCCATAAATCATAATAAATCAATATCAATCATTATTCATCCGACATTAATCATTCAAACATTATCTATAATCCATCATGCAATAATAATTAATCATCCAACATCTATTAACCATCCATTATCGATCAACAATTCATCCAAAATCAATAATCCATAATCATTAATCATCACCAAACATCGACCATCCATCATCCAATATCACACATTATCCATCATCATTCATCATCAATCATCAACATCCATCCATCATCCATATATCTTCTATAATTTATCCATCATTCATTATCACAATTTATCATTTACCATTCTTATGTTCCATTCCTCATCCATTTATTATTAATCATCAATAACAGTATCCATCCGCACATCAAAAAAATCAAATAACCATATATAATTTATCAATTATTAGAGCTAATAATTTTTCGTGAAAATTTTTAATACGGGGTAGACTTCAACACTATAGCCACCGAATATGAGTTTGTCTATTGTCATTGGTTGCTGGTGCTTGAGAAGCATTTTCATATTTGTCCAGGCCACTCAGAACTCTGCAACATCGGCACGACTCATTCGTGATTCGTGTACTGACAGTTAACACATGCCAAAAAGTAATCCAGCCAATCAAGACAGGTAAACGACCCTATGCTGTTTTTTGAAATATAAGTTATCATGAAATATTAACGCGAAAATTCACTACCCCTATCTATAATCCATCATCTTATATCATCACCCATCATCAAACATCATCCATCATCGTACATCATGAATTCATCATCCATTCATCATATATTCATCATACATTCGTTAACTCATCCTTTCATTATCCAACTATCCATTTTCAATACATTCATCATCAAACCATCAATTAATCAAAAATTATTCATCATCTATACTTCATCCATCCATCATATACATAATCTACCCAGCATCCATTCAACCATCATCCATAGATCTTTAATCTATTGTACATCCATTATTCATCTGCTATTCCACCCATCATAAATCCTTCATTAACAAATCCTCCATTAATTATCATCAATCAACATTGTCGTCATCATCATTTCATTATCCATCAACATCATTTATCACCTATCATCCATCATCACCATACCTCATCATACACAATGCATCCATCATCAATTTACCAATCATCCATCCAACCATCATATATACATCATTAAATATCATCACCAATTAACATAATCTATCAATCATCCATCCATTCTCCATCTTTCCACTATCCATTAATCATGAATTATCCATCCATCATCATTACATTATCCATCCATCATCATTACATTATCCATAATTATCATTAATCAAATCATCAATAATTAATTATTTCTATTATCAATACATATATTATCATCATCCACAAATCATCATAATCCATTCCTTATCCACACATCGTTGATCCATACATTATACATCCATAATCCATTCATCATCCATCATCAACATTATAATTTTTAGTGCATCCATCATTCATCCCCCATCCATCACTCATCATCTTTCATCCATAAATTATCCATCATACATCTATCATTTGTCCACCAATCGCCATCATAAACATTATCAATCATGTATCAATGCATCATCAATTCATAATCCATCTTCCATCACCATTCATCATCATTATCCATCATAAATCATCATCTATTTTCCATAATCAATTATCCATCATAGATAATATGCCATCATTAACATTTATCATTATATTTAATCATCATAACCTATCATATTCCATCATGCATCATTACCATGCATAATAAATCAATCCATCATAAATCAATCCTTGGTAAATCCATCCATCATACATGAACCCAGCATATATCCAGTCTAGATATATCAATCCATCATAAAAGCATCCGTCATCTATCCAACTTCAATCCATTCTTCAATTATAAAATCATCAATCGCCAATCTAACAAACATCCATCATCATTGCCATCCATAAAAAACCTTCCATCGACCCCTCCATCATTCATCTATACATCATCCAACCATATATCATCAAACCAACATTTAATAATCCTTAATCAATCTGTATTCGACATTATTCACCATAAAATATCATCTATGATAATAATCCATTCATCATCAACTCATCATTCATCCATCATCCATTTATCCATCATAAAAAATTATCCCACCCATTCTTCATCCATCATTCATTCATCTAACATCGATCCATCCATAATCCATTCATCATTCATACATCTATTACAATACACCCTCAATCTACCCATCATCCATCAGATTCCATCATTATTATTCATCATACATCATGGTCAACCATAATAATAAGTTTATCCATCATCAATATTACAAAATATATCTCTAATTTTCAATCATCCAACATCATAAATCATTCATCACAATATTGAATCATCATCATCCATTTAAAACCACTATCCATCATCCTCAATAATACTTCCATATATAACACATCTATCATAAAACCATACTTTTCCATTGTCATAACTATCCATCACTCATCCATCCCTCATCCATCATCACCATGATCATCAATCATCCATTCATCTGACAACCAATCCATCATCATCCATCATCCATCCATGATATGTTCTTTGCACATACTAAATCATCATTATTATAATTATTGTCATCATTTGTCATTATCCATTCATCATCTATCATCCATCGTCCATCCAACCATCATCCATGCATCATACATTTGTCACACATCCATCATCCATCAGCCATTCATTCAATATCCTTCCTTCACTATAAAATCTTCCAACAATCATCATAAATCAATATAATCTTCATCATCAGCATTATCATTATAATCATCATATTTCATTATTATCCATCATCCATTATCATCATATATATTCAACAATCAATTATCAATTTATCCACCATCCATCCAACAATCATACATACATCAATATAAATCAATATCAATCAACATCATCCATCATTCATCATTCATCAATCACACATCATTCATCAATCATAAAACATCAAGCCATGATCCATCCTTCATCAATCCATCACAACATTATCCAACATCAATTATCCATCATCCATCACACATCAAACAATTATAACCCATCATCATTATCAAAGCACTATTCATCAATTTTCCATCTATACATTATCATTCAAAATATCATATCTATGAAATATCCATCCATCATCATCAATCATCCATCTTCATAATTTAATTAATCAACTATCCAACCATTATCATAATCTGCAAATCATCATATCTCATAACTTATCAATGCACATCGATTCATCCATAATACATCGATCTTAAAATCATTATTAATCATCATCAACCATCATCCATCACCCATCACCCATCATTATTAAGTCATCCATTATTCACCTACCCATCTTCAATCAATAACCACCATAATCATTATCTGTCACTTATGCAGCCATAATTGATTCATCACCCATCCATAATGAATCTTTCATTATCCTCTATCAACATTATCCATCATCATACATCATTATTAGCCATCATCATCTATTTTCGATCATAAATTAACCATCGCCAATCTTATGCCAGGATCAATTATCCATTATCATCAATCAAATTTCATCATAAACATCACTGTAATCTATCATTCATCCACTTATCAACCCATCCATCTTCCATCCATGATACATCCAACATCATCAAACATTAATCCATTATTCATCCATCATTTATGCCACATCAATGCATCAGCCATCCATCAGAACCCATATATATCATCAAACATCCATCATATATCAAAATCTATCATCATCAAACAAAAACCAATCATCATTATCATAATACATTATCATCCTTCCATCATACATCCATCATCCATCCATTGTCCTACAATCATACATCCATTATCACCCAGCCTTAATCCATACATCATCCATCAACCTCCATAATCTATGATCATTATACAACATGCCTCATCTTCTGTCATCAATCAACCATCATATTCCAATATCCATCATCACTCATCATTAATCATCATCCATCATCATCATTCCCATTCATCACTCATCCATCCATGCATCCTCCATCCTCCATCCATCATTTATTACCCACTCCACTATACATACATCCCTCACCATAATAATTATCATCCATCCATAATTATTAATCCCATAAATCCATCATCCATAAAACCAACCATATATTGTCCATCCATCATCTATCCAAGATCCATTATCATTCATCGTCCATCAAAAATACATCATCATCTGTCTATAATCGGACCAATATCCATCATCATCTATCATTGATCCAAGAATTCCAACACAAGCACACTCCTCATTCCAACCCATGTGATAATCTGTCATAAGCAAAATATAACCTCGTTTCTTGCTAGCCTGATGATATTGAAACAACACACCAAGTATTTGTAATACATCTATCATCAATTAAACATCCATCAATTACCATCATTTATCCACCATTGAACCACAATCCATTCATCATATATTCATTTTTCATAATCCATTATCAAGTCATCAATCATAATGCATCACTCCATTGTCTACTCTCCATCATCTTCATATACTTACATCCATCCACCATCAAAATCTATCATCATACATTTTTTATTATTCAGCATCGTACATCCATTATCAATCATCATACTACATCAAATCACTATCAAAATCATTATCTAATCATCAATCATCATTATCCATATTAAATCATCCATAGTCAATCACAATCAACATCATCATAATAATCAGCATAGTCATTGTCTTCATCAACATCATCAACATCCATCATTCATTCACCCATCATCTCCCACTTATCCACCACAATTATCTATCATCCATCTATACATCATGCATAAATATCTCCCATCATCAATCATCATCACCATCATCCATCATCATCAACCATAATCATCAAATATTATCATTCTCCAATTCATCATCCATCATTATACAGCATTATCAGCATCATCAACTACCATCATTCTCATCCATCATCCATTCATCATTCATCACACATTCACTAGCTTTTCATCTATCATCCACCATTTAAGCAACAATCATCCACCCATGATAATTAACATTATCATCCATCATCCTTTCATCAATCATCAAACAAACATTGGTCCTCAATATCCACCACTCATCCATCCATCAGCAATCTATTATTATTCTAAGCCATCATCCATCATAATACACCATCTATCATCATTCATCACCACTGGCAAAATCACCATAAACATATATCATCAATCATCCATAATAATTCATCATCAATCATTCATCACAAATAATTAATAATTAATAAAATATTACAATGAATGATTATCATTCAATCATCATCAATCACCATCGTTCATCATCCATACATTCATATATCCAATATGCTTCTATCATTCATCCTTCAATCATCATCCATTATCATCCACCCAACATTCATGTCTCAACAAATTTTACTCCATTCTACATTATCTAAACAACATTCATCCATCTTCCATCCATTACTCATTATCATAATCATCCATCAATAATAATACCATTACCCATCCTTGAATCAATTATCCATCCTTCCATCTTCAAACCATCCATTATCCATTCATGATCTGTCCAAAATCCACAAGAATCAATCAATATCAATCATCTATCATCATCCAACTTCCATAACTCATATATAATTCAATCATCGATCATTCATCAATCATCAATCCATCATCATCTATCGATCATACTACCATTATCCATCCATCATCCACAAATCATCCATACTTACATTATTAATTCAGCAATTATCATATATCAATATGTTAAATATCCTAGATAATCCCTTCATCGTCCATAATCTGTTCTACAGCCACATATTTATTATCGTTCATCCATATTCATCATCCAGCCATCATCCATTCATCAGTCATCCTTTATCAATAATCATCATCATTATCATTTCAAAAGTAACAAAAATGCGAATAGTCATCACTATCCATCAATCATTTATCCATCTACAATTATCTTCCATTTATAAATACTCATTATCATTCAACCATCATCATAATCCTCCATCATCAATTCATCCTCATCTATCAATCATCGATCCATCAACATCCATCCATCATCAACTAACCAGCAACCATTCATCCATCCATCCATAAACAATCCATCATCCACGCATCATACAACCATCATCCATGACCCATTCTACAAAATCATCATTCAAGCTCATCAATGATCGTCATTCATCATTGTACATATATCATCCATCATCAACCAGTTATCATAATCAACCATTATTAATCACCATCTTCATTATTATAATCATCATGCATCCATTATTCATTCACAATCATCTACCATATATCCATCTTCCATTAATCTATAATCCTCTAATTCATCAAATATCAATAATATATTAATCATAAAACCATCCATCAGAACATCCATGAACAAATCATCCAATCATCAATCCAATTCATCAATCCTTGATCCTTTCATCATTTATCCATCCTTCAAACATCATTCTCAATTTTCATTATCATAATCAATCATCTTCATTAACATTTCCATCATCCATCATACATCATCATCCAACATCCATCCATTATCGATTTATCTTCATCCACATTTCATAATTCATCATCGTCGCAATATATTTAACAATCAATCATCCATCATCACTCATAATCAATCATCATCCATCACTCATCCATCCATCACCCAATATCCAACATCATCCTTCCAACATTCATCTCTCAACCATCCATCATCCAACCTCCAGCATCAATCCCTCATTAATCATCCATCCATCATCGAGCCATTACTTACCCTCATAATAATCCATCCATAATCATTACTATAATTCATCCATTGTCCATCCATTATCAAACCATGCATTATCCATCCATTATCCATTATTTATCTTGTGTCAAACATTCACCATCATCCATTATCATCCTTCATCATCTCTCATCATCCATCATTCATCAACCATTCAACCATCTTCCATCCATCCCTCATCAATCACATATTAATCCTCCATACAACAAAACCATCATCATTGTCCATCATTATTCATTATCATCCATCATGTTCCATCCATAATCAATCATGCAACATTATAAATCATCAATCATCTTAATTATCATCATCATCATTATCATCCATCCATTATCGAAACAAAATCATCTTCAATTGATCCATCTTCCATTAATATTTCTCCCATCCATCACCCATCATTATTATCCATCATCCATTACATATCATCCATCATCATCCATTATCTATCCTCCATCATCATCCATTATCTACCATCCATCATTATCCATTATCTATCATCCATAATTATCCGCCATCATTCATTTTATCATCAATCATATATCATTATAAAACATCCATAATTAATCATTCATCATCATTTTTAATCATTGTCGTCCATTAATAATCATAATCCATTATCATGCATCATATTCCCATCCATCATGCAATCCATTCATCACACATTTACCTGTAATTCATTCATTAAACTGTCCATTAGCATACATTATTATTTCATCAATCAAACATCCATCCAATCATTATCATTATCATCATTCACACATTATCATAATCTATCCATCATCCATCCAACAATCATCAATTCATCGATTATACATTCATCTTCCATCCATCATCTAAAAAACTATCATCCATCATTATCCCCATAAACTTCATCCATAATCATCATTTTATTAATCAACATAAAGCATTATATGTAAATCTTTACAATCTATCAACATCAATAACTCATCATCAATAAATAATTTAACATTAATAATCAATTTACAATCATTGTAAATGATGTCTTCATTCAAACATCATCAGTCAACAATATTCATCATTATACATCACCGTTCAACATAAGCTATAGATAATTCAACATCCCAAAATCCATCAATAATCCATCCATAGTCGTCCTTGTATCATCCTTCCATCATCCATATATCTTTCATCAACATATACCTCATAATACATCATTGTGTCATACATCTACCATCATCCTTCCATTATCCATTATCAAGTCTTTATCCATTCTTCATAATCCATTCAGCATCCATTGATCCATCATCTATCCATCATCCATCAATTATCTGTTCATCAAGATAATCCTCACCAATTACCAACCATCATCAATAATTTATCATCAATCAATATTATTAATCATCACTAACATTTTCATCATCATTATCATCATCCAATCATCATTCATCTATCATCCTCTTCCATTTAGCCTTCTTCCATTCATCCATCGCCCATCAGTCCATCCTCCATACATCACTCATTCATCTAAAAACAATATATCTTCAAACTATTTATCTCCAAATAATTGATCATCAAACCATCATCAACAATCCATCATAATTCATCCAAGATCACATTTATTGATCCATCATCCATCTACCATACATATATCACCATCCATTAATCATCTTCAATTGATAATCATCAAACATCGTCAATAATTTTCCATTATCATCATCTTTGCCATCATTATGAATATCATAATCCCTTACCTTCCATCCATCATCCATCACCATCCATCATCCAACACAATTTATCATCTATCCATCATCAATTCATTATCCAATTATACATCAAACATTCATTAAACAGCCAATTCTTTATCCATTATTTAAGTATATATCATCCATCACCGATACATCCATTTTCCATACATCATACATCGAGCCATTATCAATCTTTCTCTATCCATCCATAATCTATCCATCAATAATCATCAGTCATTATAAATCACCACCATCATTCATCATAATCCATTAATCCATCATACAACAATACATCATCCATCATTCATACAACCATCATCATCCATGCATTGTCCATCTATCATCCATAGAAACTTCCATACATAGTATAAAAATTATTCCATCATAATATATCAAACTATCTTTAATCCTACATCATTCATACATCATCTATCTCTCATCCATCCTTCAATCAGCCATCCATCATCTATCTGTTATCCATCCATCATCAACCCTCCAGCATCCACTTATCCATCATAAATCCGTCATCCATCCATTATCAATCCATCATCCATTCAGCATAAAACCATCCATCATCAAACTATCCATAATCAAACCATCTATCATCAAACCATCCATTATCAATCCTTCATCCTTCCATCATCTATCCATCAATCATACATCACCCTCATTTTTCAACTATATATTCAATCATCATCTTCATCATCAGCATTATCATCATCCATCATCATGCATCATTCATCTAACATCAATTCATCTTTATCCACCATTCATCACTCATCATCACCTATATATGATCATCAACTGTCCATCATCCATTATTACTCATTATTCAGCATCAGTCATAATCCATCATCGACCATCAAACTACATCCATGATCGTCCATCCATCATTATCATCATCCATCCATCGTCCATCATGCATCCATAAACATTTTTATTTATATATCCACCTATCACCAATATATCTATCCTTCCATCAAATATCATCCAAATCATATTCATCATTTACCCAGGCATCATCCAACTATCATCCAGCTATCCATCTTCCAGCCATAATCTGTACATAACACATATATCATCATTTGTATCATGATCATCCTTCATAATTGTCCATTCATTATCCATCTATAATCTGTCATCCATTCAACAATCAGCCATCAATCTTCCTTCCATCATATATCCATCATCTGTCCATCATTATCAATAATTCTTATTATCCATCATCTCCCTAATTATCTACAATTGTCGAACATCATCATACATCAACAATCATACATCAATCATCCATTTATCAATCATTACCCACCAATAAACAATTTATCAGTCATCATCATCATCCATCATCACACATCATCCATATCACCCATCATCAAACCATCATCGTTCATCAACATTTATCCATCATCAATCCATTCTTAATTCTTCCATCCATCATAAATTAATTCGCCATGAATATCCATTGTGCACCTATTCATCATCATAATAATCATTAATTTACTATTATAATCATCCATCCATCATTTATCTATCCATTATCCATCCATATGTTATCAAACTATCAATTAAATATCCATCATTTATCAATACCTATCATCATCAATCATCCAACATTATCAACCATTCAAAATCATCCATCATAACAATACATCCATTATCAATTCATCATTCGTCCATAATCATCACAATACATCCGTCAACATTTCAACCAATATCCATCATTCATTCATTAACCCTTATTCATCATTCATTCATCAATCACCCATCCATCATCCATCACATATCATCATAATCATCCATTATCATCATATATAATCATCCATAATACCTCATAAATAATTATTGATCAATCGTCAACAATCAAAAAATAATTCAATCATTGTAAAACCATCATAAATAAATATCATAATTCAATCATCATCATTTGTTCTCATCATCATAGTCATCATTCTATTATCCTACATTCAATTGCATCACCATATATCATACATCATTCATTCATCACCCTACATAAACATATATCATATCCTTTTCATCATCCACCAACATCTAACATATTCAGTAAACATCAATATCATCATATATTCATCTCAATACATCCAATCATCAAATCTATTCCATCACATTTTCATATCATTTATCACATCATCCTCATCATATATCAACATATACATTCATAATCCATCTATCATCCCATTAATATAATAATAATAACAATCATATTCATCTCATCATCTATCACATCCATTATCAACAACATCATCCATCATTATAATCCATACATCAATTTATCACTCATCCATACAATAATCCATCACCCATCCATCACCTTCCTCTATCCATACATACATTTATTTACATTCAAACTCAACATCCATTATTCGATCATAAATCATTCATCAAATCATAATAAAATCATCATACATCATATCTCCATCATCATCTCATCATCATTATCATTATTACCTTATTCATAAATCATTCATCATATATAACCATCATATCTTAATATACATCATATACATCATTCATAAACCCGTCATCATCCAATTCATAATACATGCATCCATCATCCACCCATCAACAATCCACACAACCATACATCCATTATCAATTCACCCATCATTACTCATCAATCCATCATCTATTCTCGATCATCCCTCCATCATACTTAATATATTCTACATCCATATATCCAACATAATCATTCATCCATCTTCATATCAATCCATCATTCATACTTCACCCTTCCTTTATTCATACATCCTCTGTACATCAAAGACATCACTATCCATCATCATCAATTACAACCATCCATTATCTATAATCACCAATAGTAAAAATAAATCACCAACATAATCCACACCATCATTATTAATGTCATCATCAACAAAAAATAGAATTGCCATTATTATAATCATCATCCATCATTCATTCTTCACCATCACCCTTTAATATATCTTCCATTCATTAATCATTCACCGATCATCCATCCCTCATCCATCATCATCCTTCTTCAAACATAATTGTGATGTTCAACATCATGTATCATCATTATTCCATTTCCCATCATCAACCATACATCATCAATCATCTGTCATCATCAATGATACATCATCAATCATTCATCATCATCATAAACTTAAATCATTATCCATCATCAACCATTATCAAACATCTTCATGTATCATATGTCCATACATCATACATACACCATTAAACCATACTTCCATTATCAAACAAACCATCATCAGATCAACAAACATTCATTATCCATCATCCATCATTGAAACCCCTCATCAATTCATCCAATAACCCATCCATCGTCCATCCATCATACATCACCGATCATATTCAGAGATCATCATCAATCATCAACATCGATCACCATATATCATCTATCCAACATTATACATCATCATTCATCATCAACACCATCGTCCATCCAACATTATGCCACATCAATCTATCATTTATCCATAATCCACACATCTTCTATTCATATTCCATAATCCAACATCATCCATCTACATAAATAATCATAATCAAATATCATCATAAATCATCATTAATAATCATAATTAGCACATTCATTATCACCTAAATATTCCACCATTATCATCCATCATCATCCATCTTCAGGCATCCATACAACATCAATCTATATATTCTCCATCCATTCTCCATACATCCATTGTCCATAATTCCATCGTCCATCAATCGTCCATCCATCATCCATTCATCGCCCATTCATCATCATAAATCATCCACCAATCATCATCCTTAACAGTCATCATTATTTTTGTCATAATCATCAGCAATCATCAGTCATCTATTATCATCAAACATCCACCACCATAATATATAATCATACATCATATTCATCATCCATCAATAACCATTCATCAATCATTATCAATAAATCATCATCAATCAAATAATCATAATCCAAATCATCATAAATCATCATAAATCATAATCCATTACATCCACCTAAATATTCCACCATTATCATCTATCATCATCCAATCCTCACATCTCATACATCCCACATTACTACCATAATCTCGATCAATATCCAACCGTCTATCAATCTCATCCATCAAAACATCATATAATGATCATCAGTCATCAATCATCCACCATAAATCATCATATCATCACCATCATCATCATCAACTATCAATCGCATCCAGCTACCATCATCCATTACAGCAAACTATCATCATCATCCATCATCATCATACCATCTAACCATTTTCAATCATCAGTCATAGCCAATTATAATATTATCATTAATCCTCATCATCATTATTATCCTTTATCGCAATATAAATTATCATTATCCATTCATCCATTATCAATTCATCCATTGTCCATAAACAATTTACCCATTACCAAACCATCGTCAATCATCATCCTTCCATTGTATATAGATCATCCATCAATTTTTCATCATTGTCAATCCATCAAACCTTTCATCATCTTTCAATCATCCACCAATCATCATAATTTTCATCATCCATCAACATCCTCATTCACCATCATTCATTATTTATTACACAGCATCATTATCCACCCAATCACCATCGATAATATATAATGTTGCTATTATTATCAACCAAACATCATCAATCAATCAGAATCCATCAACTAGCATAAATCAATCAGCATCAATTATCAACAATCAATTAAAATATTCATCATCATTGTTATCACCACCATCATCTTCACATTCATCATCATCCATCAAAAAACAATCATTCATTCATCAACCACCCATAATACATTAACCCAACATCCATCCATCAGCATCCATCCATCATTATCTATATCAGCATCGACTATCATCCAACATACATAATGCATCATAACCCATAATCATCAATCATCCATAATCATCAATCATATGTCATAGTCGATCATCCATAATCATTAATCAGCCATAATATTCATCCAACATCAATTATAAGTCTATCATCCATCCATCCCTCATCAATCCATCCTCCACCATTCATCCATCATCCATTCATTAATAAAATATGCATCAGTCATCATAAATAATCATATACCAGCCATCAATCATACATCAATCAAGCATCCATCATTCATCCATCATCGATACATTTTCAACTATTCATCAAACACTATCCAACTTCATCAGTCATCATCCATTCTCAATTTATCATCCAAATATCATCCAACTATCATCGATCATCATCCGACATCATTCATCATATATCATTCATCCCTACTCCACACATCATCCATAATCCATCCATAATCCATCCATCAACTAATAATCTACCAATATCATTATCCCATCATCCATCAATCATCCATCCATCATCCATCATTCATACATCGTTCACAATGATCAATCATTATCATCATTAAACACCATCAATCATCATCGTTATCATCATCCAACATCCATAATCCACCTAAATCAATCATGCATTAATCGTCATCATCAAACATAATCAATCATCATAATCATTGTCATCCATAATAACTATCTATCATCAATTACCTATGAACATCATCCATCATAAACCATTATCATCCATCGATCATACATGTATCCGTTATTCCTCCATCATATTTTCATCTATCATCCACACATATTTGAAAAACCTCATAAATAATCATCAACATTATCATAATCCATTATCATCCAACATCCATAATCCATTCATCATCCATCATTCTTCGCCCATCATCCATCACCAAACACCACCATCATCAGTTAATCATCATCAAAATTCATAATTAAATATCATCATCCAGCATCCTATAACATCACCATTCATCATTATCATGTATCATCCACCCATCATCCATTCATCATCAATCCTTCTTCCATCCATCATCTATCTATTAACCTTCCATCATTGAACCATTGTCTGTCCACCATTCATCCAACATCTATCTTTCAGCAATCAATCCTCCATCAATTATCACCAATGATTCATCATTATCCATTTTCCACTCATCATCCATCATCCATCAACCATCTATAACCAATACAACAACCATATATAATCCTTCATTTATCCATTGTCTTCTATAAATCATTTATTCATCATCATCCATCATCTTCCAATATCAATAATCCATCATCATGTCTCATCCATCGTTACCTGTCATCCATCATCAGACATAATTAACCATCATCCATCATCAAAATCACCCACCATATATCCATCATCCATCCATTATCCATGCAACCTCAATCACAACCTATCATTAATAATTAATACATCATCCATCCATCCCACATCATCACCACAAACATCCATCCATAATCTTCATCATCCATTCATCATCCATTAATTTTCTTTCTATCAAATAACCATCGATTTTCCATCATTCCATTATCCATCAATCATCGATAATCCGTATGTCATCCATCAATATTATCATCCATCATCTTCTATCATCAGCCAAAATCCATCATCATCCACCATCATTTATCCATCATTATAAAACATAATCATACATTATAAAACATAATCATCATAAGAATCCGACATATATCGACCATCATCTATCATTATCCATCATTATCATTACAGAAAAATTATTATCCATCACTCATAACCAATCATATATAATCATTAAATCATCTTCAATTATTCATAATCAAGCAACTGTCATCATTCAATCATGATCAATTATCATCCATAATTATTAACCATTCATCATCATCAATATATCCATTATCAATCGAATATCCATCATAATCTATCCATTATCTATCCATCATTGATCATCTGTACATCAATTAATGATCCATCAACAATCAATTCATCATTAAAGATCCATCTTCCTTCATCACCAATTATCCATTCTTCATTAAGAAATCATCATTATCCACCCATATCCAACATACACCCATCATACATTCATCCATCATAATTTATACACACACTATCAAGTCATCCATCATCCATCATCATCCTTGAATTTATCCTCCATACATCAGCCATCATAATTGTTCATCCATCATCCTTCCATCATCAATATCCCTCCTTAATCCATCCTTCCATCATCCACCCATTATGCATCCATTATCCATCTATTATGCATCCATCATCCATCCATTATCAAATCATATTTTATCAAACCATCCATCACCCATCAAACATCATCATCCATCATTCATCAATGATTATCATTCATCATTAATAATTATCTATCATCAATCATTGTACATCATTGTCATCGAAATTCATGTCATCCAACAATCAATCACCAATCAATCCATCATCTATTAACCCTCGATCATCCATCCATCATTAAACATCACTCCTTGATCTATCCATTCATCATAATTATCCATTCATCGTCATCCATCCATCATCATCCATACTTTATATATCCATTATACATCTATAATCCATAAATCCTCTATCAATTATACATACATACATCATCCATCATCATCCAATATCATCATCAACCAATACCTGCCATAATCAGCATTCATAATCATTAATCAGCAATCATCATCAGTATCAACATCCATTATCTATCCGTCATCTATCCATCAATCCATTTATTGTTAGTCCATCCATAATCCATCCATCACCATCAAATATCATCATTAATCATCATCATCCATCATCGCCATCCATTATCATCTACCTATCATCATCCCTCAGTCATCATTATCCATCAACCATTCATCATCATCCATTATCATCCATTATCAACCATCATCCATCATCCCTCATCATATATCATCTATCATCCATCATCAGCAATCATCATCCATCCAAACATCATCCAACCATTAGCCATCCATTCATCAACCTTCCATTCATCATCCATCCATCCTTTATCATTCATCAATCATTCATCATCCATCCATCATCCATCTATCTAACATCCATTATCATTCATCTATCATCATCTAACAATCATCATTAATAATTATCAATCACCATCACCCAGCATCACTATCAATCATCTTCATTATAGTTATCATAATACATCCATCATCATTCCATCAACAATCCACGATCCATCAATCATCCATCATCATTCAGAATCATTTATAATCCATTATATATCAATAATCAAACATCAATCACACCATCAATCATCCATCATCATAAATAATCATCCATTAATCCTCCATCATGCATCCATCATTCAACCATATATCATCCTTCCATCATCATCAATCATCAAACACCTTTATCATCCATCAATCCATCTTCCATCCATCAATCACCATAAATCAATCACTATCTATTACCAGCAGCCATCATCAACAATCATCCATTGTCATCCATTATTATCAATCATCATCTTCTTCATCATCATTGTCATCATCACTACATAATGTGTTAAATACAGTATTCAGAAATTTCCCTCCCATTCCCCTGAATCATCTGCACCCCCTCCTCACCATTTTGTAAAACCGCCATAGGATTTGTAGACATATAAGTATGATTTTTTATAATTTTTGTTGAATATACAGGTTTTTATTGACATCAAGATCAAAATGTGAAATATAAAGGACAATTCATATTACAATGTATATAGAAACTGCTTATTCAACTAAAAATCATAAAAATCTCATATATTTATATTTCTAGAAGGCCTTGGGTAGATGTTAGTATTCGAGTGCAGAAGATTGAGGGAAATGGGAAAACTAGAAGTATTATGGAAAACAGTTCCTATAACATATCATAAAAACCTTTATATTCAAGAAAAAATCATTAAAAATTCTCATATATTTTTATATTGTCAAGGCCTGAGGTATTGCAGAGGATTCATGGGAATTGGGGGACTGAAAGTACTATGGAGGAAAATTTGTATTACATCTCATAAAGAACCTGTTTATTCGACCAAAAAAAAAAAAAACGCACATATTTGTATATCTACAAGACCTGGGCGATTGTCCAGGTGAAAAAAGGGGAAAGGGGTGGACTGGAAGTATTATGGAGGACAAATCCTATTACATATCATAAGAACCTATGTGTTAAACAACAAGTCATAAAAACTCATATATTTATATATCTACAAGGCCGGTTGTGGATGTTGCTTGAAGAAGGAGAGGGAAGGGGGAAGATGAAGCAGACGATTCAGGGGAATGATAGGAATGGAAGAATTATGGAGAACATTTCCTACTACATATCACAAAAAAAAAACCCTATATTCAACAAAAAATAAAAGAACTCATATATCTTAAATATACTAGGCCTGGTTCGATTTTAGAGAGGGGTGAGAGTGCAAAGGATTCAGAGGAATAGGTCGAATGGAAGTTTTATGGAAGACAATATATTTATTTAACATAGTAAAACCTGTATATTCAACCAAACCAATCATAATAAACACATACATTTATATATCTACAAGGAGTGGGGAAGATGTGTTTTGAAAAAAAAACGGGCGGTGGGGGGGGGGGAGGTTGGTGAGGATACAGGGGAATGGGAAGACTCGAATAATTATGGAGGACGATTCCTATTACATATCATAATTAAACCCGTATATATATTTTTTTAAATGTTAAAACTCGTATATTTATATATCTACAAAACCTGGGTTGGATGTTTTGCTTATTGAGAAAAGGGGATAGGGGGGCTAAGAGGATACAGGAAATGGGTGGACTGGAATTATTATGGAGTAGAGTTTCTATTACATATCATAATAAAACCTGTATATTCAACAAGCGTTCATAAAAAAAAACTCGTATTTCTAGATATCTACAAGTATTTGGGGGGGGGGGGTGTGAATTTGAGAAAAAAGGGGGGGGGGGCATATGTGATACAGGAGAATGGGAAGTGACACGGACGTGGCGATTGGCGTTGTAAGCCGCAAGTTCGGGCAAGCGTAATGACGAGATTCATGGTGGTCACAGGTTCTCACTCAGTAGCAGATGTGAATGTCCGGATGGCGCCAGCTAACCAAATATAGGAACCCTCTCGGGTTAGCACTAGACTATTGAGGTGAGTCGTGGCCGCAAAGCCTGAGACCCTGCGCCCCGTGTCTTAATGAAATTGCTTGAGAAATTAAAGACCTCCGGTGGAGATGTGGCGATACTTACAATCGCGCATTGGGGTATTGTGGCTCCCCAGCACGCCTTCAACAATACTGACGTACTCACTTCCAGGTACCTAAATATGACACTTCAACTTACGTGGTCGTGGAACACGTGGCAGGTTAGAGATGGTTTGTAGGGCCGTCTACCTTAAACTTCCGTTAAGCGCGAATAACGGTACACCTACACAGATTTTGAGATAATAATACCAGTTGTATTGAAACTCGGAGATGTTGATACAGAGCAGTTAAGCGCGCAAGTGGTACGAGGCCACAAACTGGCCAATACTGCGAGACAAAGCGTCGATGGACGCGCAGAAAATATTAAAATATAGATTATGCCGGAGTTGCCGTGAGTCTGCTCCGGAGGGAGACGTACGTACTCGAAGGTGCACGATGAAGCAGGAAAAGAGATTCCACAATTATTAGAGTTTAGGGGAATGGTGGAGGTGGAAGGATACATGAGAATTGTAGGACTGGGAGTATTGTGAATGATAGTTCCTATTGCATATCAAAATAAAACCTGTATTTCAAGAAAAGTTCGTAATGGCCTAATATATTTTTAAGTGTAAAAGGCCTGGATGTATGTTTTGTTTTGGAAGTGGTTACGCCGTGGGCGGGGGGGGGGGGGGGGGGTGTGGAGGAGGGGTATGTTGAAGGACATCAATTGTCATGAAAATATCTATATCTGTTTATCGATTGTATTATTGACATGAGCTCTTTCATTTTATAGACAAACTTGGTATTTTTTTTATTCTCACTGTTATAAGATGTGCTCCAAGTTTTTCTGTGTTAAGAATAAATTATATCTGATTAATTAGTGTCAATCTTCTAATTTATAATATTATCTGAAAAAGGGGGGAGTGGGTTTTTATATTTGGAAGCCTAGCCCATGAAAATTGTTTTTATAATCACTTTGTAATACATTCGTAACATTTAATGTTTATTTTATTGTTGTATTGTTTAGAGGTTGAAGAACGCACATCTTTTTTAAAATATGCATATTAATTACTACAATCTTATGTACACATTTGCTACTTTTCGTTATGAATTCCTGTCTTTAAGTGAATTGTTAAATTTTATTCATTTTCTCGCAATACCGAGTAACATACATAGCAGGCGCGTTTACGTATTGAAATTCAATACTTTTGTGTTTAGTGGGGCTTTAAAGCAAGTTATTTGGCGATATTGAAGGGAATCGTTGGAGTGTGAGAGAAGAAAAGGACTTTTTTGCGGGAGTACGAGAGAGAGAGAGAGAGAGAGAGAGAGAGAAAGAGAGAGAGAGAGAGAGGGACAGAGACTATATATTCTAGAGTTGCGGGGAGGACTGGTCGCAATGCAGACCTTCAAGGAAGGCTGACTTACAGAGTCTTATGAGTCATGATGTCTGATAAATAATCTTATTGGATCCCAGAAGTCGCAGGTGAATAGCATGCCAAGTGTCGTAAACTTACATAAGTTGCAATCCCTACTCTTAAGTTCCTAGCACATTAAACATCAGCATTCCACAAGCACAAGGACATATACGAATAAACACATCTGAACAGAAGCACAACAACCTGGTTACAATTTGCACAACACTTGCGATGCTTGTTTTTTATTCTAACTTTGCTACTAGAGAAATGTTTGTCTCTTAATTTGGTAGCGTGATTTTATCGAAATAGTAAGTAAACCTCAGCAATTAATATCAGTTCATTCGAATCTATCTTATATTATCAATTTGTGGCGATAAATATAAGCGAAGTTTCAGTTTAGATCTCTCACTAATTCAAAGTAACAACACACTACAAACTGAACAAAAGACAGTCACTCCATAAAAACTGAAGTGGCGATTGATCCCCGCCTTCATCCACAGCGTGGAGATCATGCTGTCGGCATGGAAGTGCGAGTATGGAGTAGTACTGAGCTGCCCAGTTTTCCAGCGCATTCGACGAGAAACAGGGGTGCCCTGCATTCAGTTGCTGCTGTCAATATTATTGTGGCAGTTCAAACTCAAGGGCGCCTGCGCCCACAGATCCTGCCCTCTTTCTTCTAGATTGTCTGCATCACATTAAAGAGTATTTATTCCACGCCAGCTGTTTCCCGTAGCATTTTCATACACTCCCCCTTCTTAGCTATAGCCACAGCTATACGTACACTTTAGGGAGGAAGTCGTGGCCCAAACTGTGGCCATGGCTGCCCATTCCCTCTATGCCGCGATGCACGCCTCCTTTGCATGACTTCCCTTCCTTTTAGTCGCAATAGGCTAAGCCCTGAGACGCAATTAGCTGCCGTCCTTAGCCCGGACGTATGTGTGAAGCTTCTACTCTGATATCTGAAGAGTTGGGTTCCGTCGGTGTTGAATCCTTGAGCGAGTTTTATTTAACCTCTGCTCACGACATCCCGCCGTCTTGCAATTGAAATATGTTAGTAATATATCTTAATTATATCAGCTAGTTATCACAACAATTTTTCCAAAGTGCGTATGGAAATATTTGGCTCTTGAATATCTAAATAATAGTATCCTACATATACTGACGGGAGATAATAAGTAATTTTTTTTTTTAGCTCGTCAGTATTCGGATAATAATGAAGGCAGCTATTATGTAACAGTGTAAAAAGACGCAGGTAAGTATTTTTTACGTTTTAACTTGCCTAATATTTCTATAAGAACTCTAGAAAACTTGATGTGTCAAGTTGGTACCTACTGCGCGTGCGAATACACTCCCACCAACATAATTTAAATGACAAAAGTGTAGGGCCACTTCATGCATGCTACATACTCACTACAAATTGTTACTTGGACCGTGCAGCTGTTAAGCAAGGACAATAGATTAAAATAAAGTACTGACCAAGTTGAAGAGCGCGCAAGCAACCTGTATGTAAAGAAACAGCAAAGTCACACGACGTTTCTGGAGAGATACACTGTCCCGCGCTCTGTGTGACGTGGTTCTCCGCCGCCGCAGTCACCTTCACTGCCAGCAACATCCATCCAATCACACAGTGCCGCTGTATACGTCAGTCGAGTATCTCGAGTTCCGGTTTCGAAAAAGTAAGCGTATTGCACATGAATACATTTCCAGTCGTACACTCGGCTGAACATTTTCATTTCAGGCTCGTGTATCCCGGGATATCTGAGAATACCCAACACTATCTTGTAAGTTGCTATGCCCCTTTGTTGCAGTCTGACTGAAATACACATTGTTTGAATAAACTCCTGTAATGGTTTGCTATTTATTGTCCTAATGAATAAGTATACATTTAAGATTATACTAAAATATAAATTTCAAAACGTCTCTCTTAATGGAGATTTTTTTTAAGCCCCACAACATGGCGATAAACACAATGTTGTATCTGAAAATTCGCAGGGGAGTGGAGAGATTTGGGCAGCTCTTAACATCGAGGTCTTGAGAGCCGATTACGGTGAAGTGTGGTGAGTATGTCGCAGCGCCAGAATGCAAGGGTGGGGGAAGCGGGAGATCCCCGAGAATACCCGCCTGACCAGGGCCATCGGCCAGCACGATTCACACGGGTACAAATGAGGGTGTGACTCCGCCAGGAATCGAACCCAGTTTGCCTTGATGAGAGGAGAGTTCTCTAGCCACTGAGCCACCACGACCCGGCGAAACTTGTTTTGAATTGTATATTTGTATAGGCCTGCGCTGGCCAGTGCTACAAACTTTCTGCCTACAATGTGACAGCGTTAAAGGCGGAGGGAAATACGCGGTGCCAACTCATATCATCAAGCTGCCCGCCAGATAGCAGCAGGGGGAAGTGGGCTGAAGGAAGACCTCGCCCGCCCTCGGACAATCGCCTGGGGACAAGATTCATTTACACTTGGATTACGAGACCTCCTGCCCTCCCTTCCCTCTCCGTGCTTGTTTACAGTTTGCATCCTTACATAAACAATGCATGTTACACACACTGCACGAGCCAGTATCATAGCCAGGTTTTTGTTTAGGAAAGGCCCTATATGTGAAATGTTATAAATATATCAAATACCTATTAATAAATTTAAATCAGAAAATCAATAGATTAACTTTCAATACTTATAGTACAAGATCGTTAAAGTATTTTCCTTAGTCATAATAACTATAAGAATTCAAATTTGTCAATATTTAAAAGTTATTATAAACGTAATAGTTCCATGGCTTCGTAATAAATATTTTAAATGTCGTAAAGTATGCTGTGGCTTTCATTCCTGAGGAAACAAAAAACCAGAACGGGTGATTCAATGGGCACACGCAAAGTCCTGATATATTCCAGGAGTCAACTTGAGGGGTTTTCTCGGCCTTGAGGCCTCTCGGTTGTGAAGAGACAGGAGAGAACACTGTTTTTATTTTTCTGTGCAAAGGAAGAAGACTGAACTGTGTAAATCCACAGCTTGGCTTGGCAGCCAGTCTTCCATCTGGTCTAAGAGATTCACACATTGCAGATATTCCAGTGCTGGATGGAAATTTTATTATCATTTTGGGGCCGGGCCGCTCTGGACCATTCCCCTCACTTCAACACTGGCACGATCTCTATATTTTCCTTCCTGGCATAGAGAACCCACCCAGCATGTCTGCAATCATGGGTTTCCTCCGGCGTCGCAGCCTCGACGTAGAACATGTTAAGTTTTCCTGCCAATATTTTTCATGTTCCTCATTTTAAAATTTTGTACGGTCAGAAGTAACTTCTTTTTTGTGAGCGTTTCCGACTAAAAGGACCCGTCAAATATGTATATAGAAAACATGGTTATACAAAATGTTTGGTCAAAACTGGAAACATCCAACTTTTACAGAGAAAGACGGCGGCGCTAATGACGGTGACGTCACAGTCTTCCAACTTTTGTCTGAAGCAAACTGACTGGCAAATGTGAGAGTGTGCTGAGTTTACTATTTGAAGCCATAACAGTAACCACAGAACATACGTCGATAACAATATAACATAGATCGTATGCACAAGGATTGGCCATGTTTTCAAATAAATTGATCTACAATTGCTCATAACAGGCGGTGTGAACGAGACATTTTGACGTAGTGCAAGAGAAGAATGGTTATTTAGGATGTTACCGAAATGATAAGCCAAACTGCAAACTGTGAGGGACTTTCTTTCGTTATCTATTTCACGTACCCGCTATGAGTATAAATAATTTTAAAGATAAATCTAAAACTTTCTTAACAGTGCTCACTTACGCATAGGTAGTATTATTATATATAGCATACCAATAAAATAATAATCCATGTGTGCAGGCTGGCCGCAGTATCAGTATGTACACATGTTTCATACATCAATTTACAACTCCCGAAAACAGCAAGAGTTTGGGGATTTGCACCAATGTTTTTTGTTTACATGTATCCTGAATTACATATTCTGCTGTCAGACACTAACAATAATTCGTTTGGCGCATTTGTTTACACAATCGAGATTACCAAGCCCCATTTATTACATATTAAGGTGGGCACTATGTACATTACCTTAGTTTTATCGAAGATTGTGGTTTAAAATGTAGTTTTTCTAACTAGCGCACTCTTCATAATAACCCACAAATTATACTTTTCGTTCTTCACGGTTGAATTTTTATCTTTTTTATATATATGTGTATATATATATCACAGAAAAACCACTGGACCAATTGAGACAATATTCACACCATATGTTATTGAGGTGGCGAGTAAAGTTTCTAGTTATGTTTAATTCCGATAGGTGTTGCTGGAGTCTAACCTCTATATTTATGGGCCGATTTTGCTCGTACTTGCAGGAAATGTTTGTTGATCTAAAAGAAATTGTTTTATTGTGCCTTGCATTCGGTAGGTTAGTTTCCAATAGGTGGCACTGGAGTCTAACTTCTATATTTGTAGACCGATTTTGCTCATACTTGCAGGAAATGTTTGTTGATCTAAAAGAGAAAAATTCCAGCGATACCACGGTCGAACATCGGTCGACGTACCAGACGTAATAGAGAGGACGCATTGAGAACCAAAATAGAACGTGAAAGAGGCGGAACAACGTCCGCCGGGATCAGCTAGTATCTTACTAGAAACTTATTGGGGGTATAAATTTATCTATATAGTTCTGTTCCTGGCTTTATGTCACAAGCAAAGACCAAGGCTGATATTTTGCCGCGCACTGCAGTTTTTGCACACGCAATCTGAATTTGGTTACGGTGTTTTGCGTTTGGCATTCATAACACAATGGCGAAGGCAAGGCGACACGGAAAAAAACACATATAAAAAGAAAAAATTTAATATTGTTTCTAAAAATTATCAAAAATTGTGGCCTGTTTTTTTACAAATGGCGCACATATTATGCAACCACTCGTTACAATTAGTTTAACTTGTACGATATAATAAATATTTATAAATTTTACTAAAAAAATGATATTATTGTGTATTAAAGCAAATGGATTTCATTTTTAAACGCGTTACAATAATGAAGCGATAATCACACAGATGTATAATAGGGGAGAAAAATGCGGAGACAAGGAAAACCTGGAAAAGTCAAGAATTTTATTATTTTTATGCAACCATGTAACACATATCGATGCCTAACCTAGGATTCAAATTCAGGTCCACTACAGCTGCTGCGATACTGTTGGCAAGAAGCGAACTCACTTCGCATAGCACCGAAGACTAGTGTGGGTGTTAGAAGGCCTGAGAAAGTCGAGGACCTCTGGCGTGACCGAGTGAGGATGGACGGTCAAGCCGGACAGCTGATGCCAGAGGTTGAGAAACTCCTGTCTCCATAATAACAGCCACTGAAGTCGCAGTTCAAATTGGTTTATCACTGATAACACACGTTAAAATCAATCCAAAAATTTTATAGCTATAATTATCGGAAGGTTGAAGCCATTACAATTTCATCCTGTTTTAATATTCACATTTTTTAAATATAAACTCTTGTGTTAGTGTTAATGTATGCCAATGGATCCTAAAATTTCTGACGTAAATTTTTCTATACTAAGAAGATACCGAATGATAACTAAATATGAAATAAGGATAAGTGTCGTGTGTATTATAAGCTTTAATTGCTTATAATTTCATATCATTACCGCTTATAGTCTTCGAGGCTCGGACGGCCAGGGATCCCTGGGGTGTATCTAAGAAGAGAGGGGTGAGTGAGGGAGGGTGGTCTCTTGAGCCGGGATGCTACCACCACGTCGTAGGGACACAGGATGAGAAACTCCTATCTCCACAACAGTCGCAAAAGTTGTTATGTGACCATTTGGGATGTAATAATACGCACCGCAATTCACCCAGCATGTCCATAATAGTATTGAGTGGAAGGTAAGATATAGAACATCAACTCCCCTTTTTATTTATGTGTAATTTTTTTATCAATACTTACCTTAATTGTAAATTAATGTTGTATTCAAAAATTGCTGACATAATTTCAATCATAGAAAGAAAATACTGAACAAAAAATAAATTTTAAGAAAACAGCCAAAAAGTTTACTATAAACTTTCACTATCTTTTCCGTTTATAGTTTTCGAAGTAAACCGTTGTAAAATACAACATTATAACAAATATGGGATTGAATTTGTGACACGGCATCTACTTGTATGCTTACAGGGTATCCTTCCGCCCCGCAGTATGCTAAATTAACATTGCCGTGGGCCTGGTTACTTTATTCATGCATCGGCCAAGTGAAACTATGAAATTATTATAAAAGTAAATTCAGTAGGTAAAGGCTGTTCACGATAAAGTGAGCACTTTTGAAATCAACCTTAGGAAAAAGTCACTACCCCTTCATGCATATATTCAAACTGACGCACTAAGTGATATATGCCCAGTAAAGTTGGTAACGATAGATGGGAAATACTTTCATATGTTAACGTCGAATAAAAAGTGTTAGGTAACCATGTTTGATAACGTAAATTATTTTTTTACTTCTGTGTTTTTATTGAATTGAAGAGTAAAAATCAGCAGAGTTGTAAAATATTTACTTTTCTAATAATTTCAAGGTTTCACTTGACCGACGCATGAATTAAGTTATGAGGTTCATGACAATGTTAATCTTACATAAGGTGGAAGAATACACAACGTACATGCAAGTAGATATTAGGCAGGGCTTTCAAAAGTGCTCATTTTACCACAAATAGCCTATAGGTAGGTACACTGGCAACCAATTTACTTATTATAATTTTTATGTGCATAGAAAAAAAAACAAATCAAGACAAATACCTACTTAATTTCTGTATTCACAGATGTTAATCTAAAAATTTCAGTTCAACGTAGAAACATGGAACTACTTCCTATTCGTCGTTGTCCGTTAAAATGTACGCAAATAAGGCGGGGCAGTGATATTTTACAAAGGCTCATCTCAAAAGTGCTGAGCTAACAGTTAACAGGCTATACATATTTAACATAGACTAAATATGAGGTAGACCAATTCTTCGTCTACTGCGCATGTACTCAACACTGGCCTACCCCAAACAACACAACTGCCAAAGTCACATGGTCAACAGTGATGAACGTGTTTGTATACATGTATCTTACTTTTGCCAATTTGGCTTTAATCTGATTGCATTAAAGAATTGCTAGAGGAAGTATGCAAACATCACAGATCACTTGTTTACTAAGCAGTGTTTTAATTTCAAATCCTGTATCCACGTAGTTTATAATGGTCGTATTGGCAGAAAAGTAGTTCAATATTGAAACAAAGAGAGTAGTTCTGCGCAGACAGCGAGATCGCTCTACCCCTTATATTCAATTGAGTAACTGTTCATAAAGTAAGAATTCCAATCTTCATTGCTTTATTGTTTTATTGTGATCGTGTGGCTCCCTTTCGTGGTGTCTTTTGGCGCTGCTAATTAAGTCTGAGTGGGAAACGAAAATGCCCCCCTTGCTTTCCCTTACCCTTCCTTTTTTTTTTTTTTTCGACACCTCTGGATGACTCGTCAGTCATTAGTTTATAGCGAACTATCAATTTATTACGTGGTTAAATATGGTACAATTATTTTGTTATCCTGAGCATGAGTTTGTATGACATCATCAAAACCAATGTAATAGGTAATCACGTGTCAGTAAGAAGTAGCCAACCAGAGCTCACGTTACTGTGACCACATGGTAAAGGTCAGGTGGACAGATTTTCCTCTTTATGCCAACTGTCGATCGAGAAATGCCAACGTAGCTGTCAAATTCGCGGGTTTCAGCAGTGACGTGACGTGTGTTTACACGTGTGTGTCTTGGCAACAAACTCGAGTGGAGAAGTTCGGGCAGCACTTAGCATCGGGGTTCTTGAGAGCCGGTATGAAGGTGAAGCGAGGTGAGTAAGAAGCGGTACTGGAATTCAAGGGCGGGGAGAACCGGAGATCCTCGAGAAAACCCGCCGATCAGTCGCATCATCCGGCACGATTACCATGTTCAAAAATCCCGGGGGAGCGACCCACCGGGAAACGAATCTGGTGAGAGGGGAGTGCTCTAGCCACTAAGCCACCGTGGCCCCACAACAAAATCGAGCCTTACAAAAAAAATTACGTTCTGTATAAATTGATTAGACTACATCGTGTTTCCTCTAGTGTAAAGTGGTGTGTTAGCATATCGACGTAGGCCTACGTATTATGTGACAGGGTGACTTTGGCTCTAAAACGAACGTTTTTGTTTTCTGGCTGCTCTCAGATAAATCAACCACACTACACGAGAATAAAGCGCACTTGTTTCTTAACAGTCCAGATAGTTTATAAACTGAACTAAAATTTGTGCCAAAGTCACAGCCAAGGGCTAAAGTCACCCCGTCTTACAGTATTTAAGTGAATAGCGTGTTAACCTTAGCAGAATAATCCGCTTGTATTTGACGGTTGTGCGAGAAGACAAGCAGCTCAATGTTTGCACACGGAGATAGGTAAGGTGCAACTGACAAGTACACTCTACTCCATAATCACAGCACGACTGTATGGGTAGGTACATGTACAACTGGCTGTATACGTGTATGTGCCCGTATTCCAGTCCTAGCTTGAATGTCGCCACACTGAGGCGTTCAGAGTCTCTGTCTACAACTGCGATGTCATAGGAAGAGTTTCCATAAACTACCAGCCTATACCATAGACTATAGAGGAGGTAGACCTACCTCTCTGGCTGCGCACGACCAGTCTCAATGCCCCAACATTAAACTGCTTTTCTGCCAATGCGACTTGCAAAAAACGGCGTGGATTGGATTTGAGGTTAGAACAATGTTTAGTAATCAAGTGCTTTTAAGATGTTTGGTTACTTCCTCCAGCTACTCTTTAATGCAATTAGATTAAGGTTCCACGTGGAAATATTCCTCTGTCTCAATTGCGTGGTGTCCTCTAACCCGAGCTGCTATGCAGCTTGGATCCACTTCCCCGACCTTAGGAATTATCTTAATTGTTTATGGACCTCCCTCATCTCTCTACTGCAGCAGGCAGCGCTGTAAAATATTTCGGAGAACTTCCTAAACTCTAACAAAAATTTCTAACGTAGGGCGTATAGTAAGGGAGTCATTTCAATAAAGTGCAAAATCAAGCCGTTCAGCTATACAAATTCGGAAAAATATATACATAAGTCGATACTGTATAGGTAAATGTTTAGTTATATCTCGGTAAAGTAAACATAAATTAAACGATAGCGCGATATGAAATATACATAGCACCATCTATAGGCAATGTAACTTATTAAATATTGATAAATATCATTATTGCAATAATAATTTTGTGTTACGTATGAGTATGTTATGGCTTTATAGATGTAATTATCTATTTCTAAGAACACTTTTACGACGTTACTATGGGTTTATTTCTAAGAAACTGTAAAACATGTATGCAATTATTTATTTATTTTTACAGTACTTTCACAAAGTTTCGTGTTAATAGGACCATATAATATTTTTCCCATACCAACTTCGTCCTCGCATTTTGCCCCTTTAATTAGGCGTTGGATATTAAAAAAATCCCTTTTTAGTGGCTGCCTATAATACATAATGCGTGTTTCCTACAAATGTCTTGTTTCTAGGACCAACGGTTGAGGCTGGGCGTTGATATGTCAGTCAGTTAGTTTTACCCCATTCAACTGCAGTTATAGGAACGATACTTTTACAAAATTGTAAAGCTCATCACGTATTTGACTCTTTTCTCCAAAATTGTAGGATAATTATTACAAAACATCCATACTCCCTCAGTTTGCGTAAACATTGATAGGGTAGATTTCCGAAAAAACTTGATGGGGTAAATGTCGCGCCACACCTTACTGCCTGTGCCGACGCTAATACTTACGTCTCACTGGTCAGTGACTACAGTGACATCAGCTAGATTTCCGATATCGCTGACGAGCAACGAAGATCGTCGGCAGTCGTTTACACGAGATGCTGGATAGCGCCCTGTGCGAGGCTACAACTATCTGACGAAACTCTCAACTGAGACAGAGAGTGCTCTCTCGCTCGCTCTCTCTGTCTCACACACGCGAATGACGTCACATAGGTCGCTCTCTGACTGTCTCAGTTTGTCGGGGATAGTGCGAAAGAGCTATAAAGCACGAAATTGTATCTATAGTCTACTCGATTCGCGCCCTTATGCTCTCGCAACCGCCATGTTCTTTCACGCCTATAAATTCATGTTATTTTCCATGGCGGTTAGGTTAAATTTAGGTGAGGCATCATATTATTTCATGGAAGTTTTTTTTTTTAATTTCACTTAATTTTGTGATGATGTGCAGCTGTTTTGATCATAACAAGAAGTATTGATTGAATTCACCAAGGGCATTTGGAGGTAAATTATTTTAGCTGCAAATAGAAGGTTAGAATAAAACACGGTACAAGGTAGTTTATGGCTATTGTTTTAATTGTCCACGCATATGTTCGCACAGCACTTATAATAAGTGTCGTTTAAAACTTCCACGTGTTTTTCATCTTATTATGCTGTGTTTGTGTACTAAAAATAGAGAGCATCGTCCCGAAACAAGATGGCGAGAAGTGCGAGAGCGCACTAAAGAGCACTCTCGCCAGGTGATATGGAAGAGCTCTCTCTGCAGAGAGCATTCATTACATTAGGACACAGCATTAACTTCGGTACCTCGCAGAGACCGAGTGGTGTAAATGAAATAAGACATTAGCGGCTGATTAAAGATACAGCATGTGTTTTATACAGTAGTTACAGACATCAAGAAAATATTAGATTTCAATTTGAAATGGTCCTTCAATAACTCCGCTAAAAAAAACAGTGCCTTAATAATAACCACAAAACTGAAATTATACTGAGGTGAAAATAAGATTATCTTGTAGTTCTGCGAAAATTAAATAGTATTTCTGAGGACAAGCAGTCTTTAAAATAAGTTTCTAAAAAATTAAAAAGTTAAATTCAGTCTTAATTAATTTTTCTTCCACTTGAAAAAAATACCACTGCTGAGTGTTACAGGACTATCGAATCACCGATAAGTAAACAATGCACTGGTTACTGGCGACTGATCTCTCATTGCTGACGAACACAAACATGGGTATAGGTCAGGCACTGTGCAAGACTGGGGGGGGGGGGGGGGCTGAACAATAGCTCTTCTCAAAACATAGGAGTGGAAGGGGGAGGGGGGAATTTCCCTTGTGCGTGCATAGTCACTCGGTTTAACTTTGCACAAGCGTGGATAACTTTAATCCACCTGCCTAATATGACTTCAAACGAAGGCCAGAGATTGCGTACACTTTACCGTGTTGTTTATACATGAAACTGTCAACTAGGAAGTTGGACATCAATGTGGTGGCTGTAGAGACTTAATCTGCAATTATAATGTGTTGTACAAAGTTACCTTCAATAGGGCCAGAGTTTCCCCAGACAACTGTATAATACAACACTCGCTAATTTACTTTAAACATTTATGGCAATGTTTGGTTAATATTTATATAAAATAATAACAATTTAAGAAGCATTTTAGACGATGGATCATTGTCTCATTCTTTATTATAAATACGCGGGGAGAATTTGCTCACCCAATTACGAGACATTCTTTGTACATACACGCACGTGTAAACCTAATTACATTCCACTATTCTAAGATTGCAATAATTATATTTCTAGCAGTCACGCATGGGCCATGACCAAATGTAAACTGTAGCAACATGGCCCCGCGCAGTTAGAGCAGACTTGATATTCTAGTAAGTTCTTCAGTCCAACTGGAGCGTCTGGATCCAGAACGTGAAGAGGACAAGTCTCCATCTAAAGTTAATTCACGTTTACTACTAACTTTTGTAAAGCCCTGTTAAAGTTCTGCTTCCAGGATATTCCTCCGCTTTAGGCAGACAAAACTAATACAGTCTAGAAAATTACACCAAATATACTACGCACCGCATCAATCCGCAATGAGTGTAATAGCAGTTTGCATAAGGACTATTATACTAGACATTGCCAACATACCAAATACATTTTCTCTCTGTTTTTGTTCATATGAATTATTCAATTAACTATTATAGTTTATAGATACAATATACGTAAAAATTGAATTTATTAAAAAATACGGCACATTTATGTTGGCACAAGTATAGAATGTTTGCGAGACATGCCATATTTAGGAATCAACCTAACACTTAATATTATATGGAATGATTTAACTGAAGTAGCGCGAAGGAACCACTAATTGACTAGAGTATAGCACAACTGGCAACGTGCATGCCTTAAGGGCCTACCTACAGTATATCACGGCTCACATACTGGCAACGTGCATGCCTTAAGGGCCTACCTACAGTATATCACGGCTCACATACTGGCGACGGAACAACTTGTACCTGCACAGTTTACACAAGAGGCGAGGCTCCGTGTGTAGTGGTTAGAGTGCTAGTCTCCCGCCAAGGCGAACCAGGTTCGCTTCCTGGCGGGGTCGCTCCCCCGGGACTTCCGCACATGGTAATCGTGCCGGACTATGTCGCTGGTCAGTGGGTTTTCTCGGGGATATCCCGGTTACCCCGCCCTTGCATTCCGACGCTGGTCCATAATCACCGCCCTTCCTCCTTGTCGCACAACACAAGCACATCAGCATCGCTAAAACTGATACAGCGCCGACAATTTCGGTTTGTTTACACTTTTAATCTCAGGGCTGGAGAAATATGGTTCGTCTAGTTGTCAGAGTTTTCTTCAAAAATAATTATTTTTCATACAACCTAGACGTTTTTAAAATGCTGTATGAATTTCATTTCATTTAAGTTTTCACCTTGAACGTGAAATAAAAATATTCCAAAACTTTCGTGAGTGTGAAGCTTCAGAAGAAAAAAAAAACCAAAATAAAATAACTGACTACAGAATAAAGCCAATGCACGCACTTTCTTGTATCATAGACAAATTTCTCACTCGACAACGCAGTAGATCGTTAGGGGCTTCTCATTGACTATACTTCCAACACACAGCAATGTTGAACTCCTCTTGTTAGGGAAGTTCTTACGGCTATGCGCGATTGTAGCCTGTGATTTAAATTGAGTTAAACGTGTGTGTATATTAGTATGTTATGTTTTACGAAATACATGTGTCGATTATGCCCGAGCCATAAGTAAAGATGTATCAATAGCCAATAAATGTTAACGCTGTTCACGGTAAAGTGAACACTTTTCAAGTCAACCTCTGCAAAAAAAATCACTGCCCACACCTACATACTAACATGCTGCATTGCACACGGGTTATACCTGTAGGCTGCCAGGTAAGTTTGCCGCAGGGAATAAATATGAATAGTTTTTGACATTTGGCGTAGTACTGGAAAGTGTAATATTTAAATTTATAGCCTGCACTGAATTTGGTGTTGTTTTTTTATATGCTTCATGGTTACACTTCATTGAAGTGATCAGGGCCATGACAGTTAAATTTGCATTTGGAGTAAGGATACCAAATTAGAAGGAGAGTAGATCATTTGCAGGAAAGTGCTGAGTTAAGAGTGAAGAGACTAGCTCTCGGTGAGTCGACAGTTTCGATCACACAGCAGTAATATTCACTCAAGTGAAACAAAAATAGACTAAGAATTAATTTCACTTTCAGACTAATTTTAATGGATTATTTTAGAAATTAAATTTGGGTCCCGCAAAACTGCAGGGTCATATATTTTTTCGAAGTATATATTAAAATTTTAGCAAACTTTATTTATTTATTTATTTTTTTACGAAAATTTTACAAAGACCATTTCGTATTTTAGTTTAGAGTCCTCTGAACGACAGCTACCTTGTTATGAAATGCCATGCTCGGCGAGACACTACGTCAGTTATTACCGCCTGCAGTCACCATTTCCAACCGGGATTCAGTCTTTCCGCTGGACTCCTTTTTTGCTGTGAGTTGATATTCAGTTTTTGTTTCCGTAGCAACACAGCCTTGTTTGGTTCATTTGTTGATTTCATTTTCTGATCTCCTTGGTGCGGCAATTGCTCGTTTCATCGTACGTTTACCTTTAAAAGCAAAATGCCTCTTGGTATTTTTTTCGTTCCAAAAAGTATGTAGGTATCGCACATCTTATAGTCTACCTCCTTTCACTTTCATTGCTGTCGCGTGTATCTGAGAGTACTGTGTCGAATGTAATATGTGTACATAGCTACGTCACAGTATTACACATACGGACACAGTGTGCGAATTAAACTTTTGCAAAAGGGGGGGGGGGGGAGATTTTATTTAGTGATCTAGAAAATGTCCGGAGATTTGGAACAAACGCTATAATATGACATGAACCTTCACGAGTAAGGTTGAGTGCAGCCGACATTCCTCAGCGTTCGATAACTACCATGGGCTTTTAAAAGCTTAACTACATGCACATAATTTGTAAAGATAAAAGTTGCATGTAAGTTGTATACGATACCTAAAGTAATAATACTGTTGATATTATATTAGGACAAAATATTCGATAACAGCAATACATATCCAATGGGTATAGTATATTAGCGGTTTCTTCACACTTTTTGAATAAAACCATTAGAAAATCACTCTGTATGACGTGTTTGGTAGTTTCCTAAATAAAACACATGTCACACACATTTTGTACTAGTGTTAATATTAAAGTACCTTATATTTGGCGTATTGGAATTCGATCCATATTTTATGTATAAATTATAATATTTCATTTATAATTAATACCTACGAATAAAAAGAGAGAGAAAATAGGTGTGTTGGTAGTAACTAGTAGGTAATAAATAGGTGTGTTGGTAGTAACTAGTAGGTAATGAATAGGTGTGTTGGTAGTAACTAGTAGGTAATGAATAGGTGTGTTGGTAGTAACTAGTAGGTAATAAATAGGTGTGTTGGTAGTAACTAGTAGGTAATGAATAGGTGTGTTGGTAGTAACTAGTAGGTAATGAATAGGTGTGTTGGTAGTAACTAGTAGGTAATAAATAGTTCTCATGCAAAATATTGTTACACCGAGTGTGCACACATGAGGTGCGTTGTCTCTCTGGTGTAATTTTCTAGTCTCGGTTAAGCTTTATTTGCACGAGGCGAAGGAATATCCTGAAAGTAGAACCTAAGCAGGGCTTCAGAAAAGTTGGTCGTTACCATGAATGCGCTATGTAAGTTATTTTAACGATAGATTTTTTGCCGTTCAAATTATGATAGGCAATGTAAGGCAATCCAACAATGATGGACGTACAAACGTTCCTAGGATAGAGAAAAATTTAAAGAAACCCCATTATTTCATTTTATCATCATGCATTATTACTCTTTTTCAAGGAGGGGAAATCAGTATCCCTGGCCGCGGGGAAATGATTTTTCTTACATGAACAAGGGGCAACATTCTATGAATGGTAAACTCTCTCTCTCTCTCTCTCTCTCTCTCTCTCTCTCTCTCTCTCTCTCTCTCTCTCTCACACACACACACACACACTAATCGTCTCGGGTCGCGATGTGTAGTGGTCGGACTACTCGCCTCCTGCACCAAGGTGAACCGTGTTCGACTCCCGGCGACTGCGCATGCACAAACTTTCACAAGTAGGGAGACATGGCGGCCATTGCCTACGTCCAGCGGGTTTTTTCGGGGCGCTTTCGCTTTTCTGCCCTTGCATTCCACTGCTACTCCATCCATACCTAGTACTCACACAACCATTACAGTAAAAAAAAAAAAAAAACAAGATTTATGTTGCTTGCGAAAGAAGACTGCATATATTTTGTAACACCGTAGGAAACGCAACTGTAATTTACATATTTTAATGTAATAATAACAGCTGATAACATTTTATGTTTTATCAAAATCCAAACGTATTCCTATTATGGATGCTTCACGAAGCACATTTTCATGAAAACTTTAAGTTGGGCAAACATATTAATTACGGAGGTTATATGATAGACAATATTATTACTAATGTTAGCAAAAACCGTTATCTATTTTAATAACTGATTTTATGTAAGTTTATTTTAGTTACAAAAATTCTAACTTTTGTGGTTGAAATGGATGTGCACAAAGTCAATTAATTTAAATGTTTCTAACTATTATTACTTTTGATATGAAACCAGAGTAATTATTACGACACTCTTGATGATATGTCTTCCTTTGCTAAATGTGCTTACGAAAGTGTCCAAAATAAAAAAAAAAAACGCATAAATTTTTATTGAAAATAAGTTCTTACTAATTGATTTGTTTTTATCTTTGTAAATAAGTCCATTCTAGCAAAATATTTTACAGTGTTGGAAATATGATGCATTTTCCTTCCATGCAACATAAATAATACTTTTTTTTGACAAATTAGGTAGTGAGTGAACTATTTTTTTTCTTGTTAGAGCATCTCGTACAGTCGTAGGAAGCGACTCTCCTATCCTAAACGCCGACCAAAACCTCTCAACTGAACGTTACTGGTGTCAGAGCTACAGCTGCATTACCAAGAGCAGCCATTTTGACACGTCTGCAGTTTACACGTAGCTGGATTGAAGCTCGATTGTCTCATTCACTGTTCCTTCACACTTTTCTGTATCCCTGCAAAGGGACAACACACCGCAGTCGTGAGCACTCAGTGTAATAATACTTTACATAAGAACCATTTCTTAGTAGGCACTACCAACACACCTATTTTCATATTAATTACTTTAAATATCACAATTTGTAAATAAAATACAATTAAAGTGTCAATTTAACCAAAAATAAGGTACTTTTATGAACACAGGTGTAAAAAGCTTGTGAAACATGGCATATTTTTAGGAAACAAACAAACACGTCATAAATGGCGTGATTTTTCAAAGCGTTCATTCGAAATGAGTGAGGAAACCTCAAGTAGACTATATGCGCTGCGCCCGTCACCACGACTGAACGAAAGTAAATGAGGTTCAGGAGAAATATACAGTGATTAAAAAAAGAGAGGGGAGTTTCACACGTTCCCCGAGGTTTGTATTTACTTGACCTGTGTTGACAACTGAAAAACCTTATGCATTAAGAATTATGTAATAAACACATTTTTCGCTTACGGAACTACATATTCTGTATTTACGATCCACAGCCCGCATGATAATTCGTAAGTTCAACTAACGAAAAGCTTGCGACAAGCATGATTTGTAGATAACTATTCCTAGCATAGCGTCTTATAACACAACCATATACACCCGTACACTTGCATTTTAGGGGTTGATTATGAAGAAAGCCATACAAGCTCTGTTTAAACTACATGTCAAAATTAAAACCACAGCATTTATGGACTAATACAAAATAAATCCTTTGGCAAAATGTTTAGAAAATACATGTAGTATTTTTAAATTGAAATAGAATTTAGAGAAATAGCGCCTGGAGTCCGCAACTTCACGTACCTGCGTTGCAAGGATTCGAACTAATCTAGTAACTAGCTTACCCGTTGGGCTGACAATTATATAGTAGTTAAACTATTTCTACAGCAATTATGTACACAATATATATACACCTCTAATATCACACCTCAGTCCACCCCAGCCGCTCAAGAGTCAACATCGATGCTGCTGCTCTCCAAAAACATAAATAAAGAACCCTTATGACTCTCTTGCACATACCAAATGTACAATAACACTACAAAAATGTTCAGCAAAGCAATTTGATCAAACTTATTGCATCAAACTGCTTTGATCACATTTATTTGTTAAAAAATCACACTAATTTCAGCCGTTTTATTTTGTCGGATTAAATTAGCTTAATCAAATATTTTAACTCATTAATTACCGGATTAATTAGCAGATTAATTATGTCAATCAATTTGATAATCAGATTAATCAAAATTGGGTTAGGGCCTGGTAAGGGCCTCATCACTTTATTCATGCGCTGGTTAAGTAAAACTGTGAAATTATAAAAAAGTAGCTATTTTACGAATCTGATCATTTTTACACTTCGATGCATTAAAAAAACAGAAAGCTAAATAAATAATTTTAGTTATCACAAATGGTTACTTAACACTTTTTATTCGACGTTAAAATATGGAAACTTCTTTCCATCCATCGTTACCAACTAAACTTGGCACTTATCACTTAGATCGCCCGTTAAAATATATGCAGGTATGAGCAGTGAAATTTTTCTGAGGTTGATTTTAAATGTGTTTATTTTATCGTGAACAACCTTTAATACTATTAAGTCTGGTATATAATTTAAAAATAAAGAAATGCAGACAGTATAACACGGCAAGCACGTAATGATATTTAAGTATTTACAATCGCAATAAAAGAAAAACCTTTAAAATTAATTTAACAATTATCTTTGTTGCCAACAGTGGTGAAAGAGCACTATGAATGTAGAATACTTATTTACCATGACAAGCCAATATCTTAAGCCCTACGTGAAAGCGCCAGCAGAGTTGGCCGGGTCACCGTAGTTCGAACCAACCCATGTGCCGTAGTTCGATCCCATGTGCCGGTAAAGGCAAATTTTCAGGTGAGATTATCTTTATGGGTAGCGTCGAAGATCCCTGGCCCTTTTAAATGAGTACCAAGGTCATTCCCGGGAGAGAAAGTATAGCCTGAGCGTTGGGATGTCTTTCATACTTCCTTCTGGAGACCTAACAACCTAATGTAATTTTCATTAGGAACTCTTGTAGCCACGTTGTGAAATTCGGTTGGTTCTTCGCCGCCAATTACGTTTCGGTTCAACTGTGATATACATTTAAAGCATATTTAACAAATCACTGATTTTTAAATAATCCATCTCGCTAGGACACTCTATTGTATGCAAAGATTCAAGGAAAAAAAAATTCCTATTCAGAAACTGTCTCGTGTGCGTTAAAGATGCCCGCTTAGGAATGGCATCTGAAAAACATTCCATGTCAGACGACAAGTTTCAGTTTTCGGTTCCCGTAAAAATCTGTGTTTTGAAAAGGGAAATGTCTGAAATGGTTGTTTTGACAATATTTTTTTTAAGGTACGATAACACTTGTGCACGGTATTCAAACGTTCAGTCGTGCAGAACAGTTTAATTTTTATTGTTGCACCATATAATGATTAAGAATCCCACGAGGCAAGCAAGCAATATAAATCCTACTCGCTAGTTCAGTGCCTTGTGCATAGAGGCGATGATGCATTTTATGAGCGTACCTGTATCGCCCGTACCTATCCCGCGATTTTAAGCCTATGATACACAAAATACCTCCAGCTAGGAGGAACCCTCATTCATATAAGCAACGGCTACAAATTTTTTTTGAGCTTAACCTCTTGAACATGTATTAATTGGTACAATGTGATTTCACGGAAAAATTAAGGTTACAGCCTACGTAAGCGCATACCAGATATTCAGTTATGATGTTTTGGAACATGCACATAAAATAAACCAGTCATTTCACGATATTAAGGGAAACGAAAAGAAACAGATTTAGTTGCGTTAAAAATATGCCCACCAAATGTTATTTAAAGAAAAACAAAAAATTCTGCAACAACAAAACGACAACAATAAACGAAAACATATTTTCGGTGATTAAATCGATAGTTTAAGGTGGCTAGTTCAGTGCAATTTTTCAGTAAAAAGTTTCTGAATTCTGCAATGATATTTGACAGCACATAGAAAACTAGATTGGTTCTAATTTTTTCATACCTATATTCCATGAATATAGTCTAGTTAAAAGCAACTGGTTGAAAACCGTTAAAAAAAGGCAATACATAATTTACCTACATGCGCATTATACAAATAAAAACTCGGTTGCAAAAATAGACAGGCCAATTAGAGAACATAAAATTGCATGCAAGTGAGCTCCTGAAAGGTGATAAAAAGAGGAGGAGGAGGAGGAGGAGGATATGAGGTGAGCTGTGTGGTTGTGGTCAGCGCTTAAGGTGTCCGCCTGGTCGAAGGAATTGTGCACGTTTGAGGCCTAAAAGCGTGGGAGCGATAGGGGCGAAATCTGAAGTGTGTGTTATTTCCGTATTTCAACACATTGGACGCACGTCTTAGAGTTTTGTAAAATAACCTGGATTTCAAACATTTTGAAAAGCAGTTCGAGCACCAGGATGGACCACGCTACGTGTGGCGCGTGTTGCCTTTGTCGCTGGAATAACATGTTCACTGTTCAGGACATTAAATATTCGTTTCTTGGAAAACGTAACGTGTAGCGTAATAACACAAGGGAATTTTTATTTTGCTAAATTAACCGCATTGCTTGCGTCATTAGATATATCGTCACTTATTCTGAAGGGTAACATTTTTTCATGCACAATCCTTATTTTCTCATGGACGGTGTTGATGTATGCAAATCAAAATATTATGGATTGCACATCTTTGTTTGATATTACTTTACACCGAAACTCCATGATTAAGCTCAAATATAGCACTTTTTATTTACAATAAACATGGTTTATGTCTCTCTCTCTCTCTCTATATATATATATATATATATATATATATATATATATATATATATATAATTACTATAATCAAAAGCGAGAGTTTGCGGCGTCTACCACTTTACGCTCAAACGGTCCCCAGGGGGGGGGGGATAGCGCCCCCTAGGAAGAGGGGGGCGAGTTATGTTTGCTGCCCCCCGCCCCTTTACAAGGGGGAATGGGTTTTTATGCCGCAGTCTTAAGATTCGTGTATACCATTAAAGTTGGGTTCGGATGTACCGTAATTATCGTACACAATTTCGTATACTAATTTTCACGTACCCTTAAGAGTAGGATGGACCTCCTAATTTTCTGTGAAATAGATGTTTGCGCCAATACGCGTATCTCGGTAAATACATGTTATGGAAATACGATTTTTTTTTTGCTAGAAAAGATTAGAAACAATCATCTATGCTCCTAATTTTTTTATTTTTTTTTATTTTTTCAATTAAGTGTATTATTGAAGAGAAAAATTCGTTAAAATGGTCAAATATAGCATTTTTAAAGCTTGCCTAATCAGTTCCCTTAAGCGGTATTCACAATAGAGCGTCGCGATGCGGCACGTCGCGTCCGACACTGGCCGCCAGCGATACAGACCGTGCTGCCATCTGTTACCCTGCAACGAAGTTTGCAATGAAGTGCTAAAAGCGAACTACATTCAGTGGATTTGTTTGCCATTTAGTTAATAAAATTGTTATTTTGTTGTTATAAATGCTTTCTTTAGTAAAAATATTATATTAAAATTCGAAGTGATGTAGAACATGAACAAATTTTCAGGCATCGGAAAAGAAAACAAACTTTTGTAGCAAAATTGTTATAAATTTACACTCCAATTAGAATTTCTGCAAACTGTTTGTTGTGTATATTTACATTGTTCTTTATCTCAGCTTCTCGCCAGTTTATTTATTATTAAGTACAGTAATGTTATTCTTCTTATTCCCCGCCGCTGGCGACGAGAGTCAAAACCATTTATCGTCGCTCATGTAAAGTCCTCGACGCTACCGTCAAGGCTCTGATTGGCTGATGCTCGAAGCGACGCGACGCGTCGCGTCGGGTCGCTCTATCGGGCGTAGTTTATTCTGTGGTCTTTCATCGCGTGTAATAAAACCCCTATGTTACACATCTAATTTACACAGTAAAGCGTTATGCCGGAAAAAACTGCACGCCTTACGCGTAGGAGCGATGAGACACTAGGCGTGCGTGTTAATGTCACCCGTATCGCTCCCTCGCTTCTTGACCTCGGACGTGGTGTTCCCACAGAGGTCCATCCCACTCTTACGTCTTAAGTCCTAAGCAGTTTTGGGAAGTGCGAGCGAGCACGTTTTGGTGTTTCCATACAACACTGTACATACAATATTCCCATTGCAACTGCAGGTCGAGATGTGCGAGCGAGCACATGCAGGAGTTCCCATACAACACTGTACAATATAGGCTGTTCACGGTAAAGTGAGCACTTCTTAAGGCCCTTATAAATTTTTCCTTTCAACCAATCTCCATATTCCTGCTGCTTTTTATTGTAAACACTGCAGTGTGACCAATAAACACAGTGTATTCATTTCACCACCACCAAAATTGAATGCCCGAGTCTGCAATAAGACATATTTGTCAGAGGTTAATGCCTTTTGGAAGGGCCTTAAAAAGTGCTCACTTTATCGTGAACATCCTATAATTGCTACTTCGTACGATGACCTGCTTAACCGACGCTGGTCTGGCCTGCGGATTCCGCGGATCCTTTTCCTTAGGCTGTCGGCCCTATATACATACACCTCACAAAAGTTTGGAATATATATTGCGATATATGGCATTTTGGATGGTAGGAGTTATGTAGTTCATTTGTGATCAACAGAGAGCGCACTATCGCATGTCTGGGAGAAGCTGAAAACAGCAGTTTTTAATCGTCGACAGCCTCCAGAAGCACTTCCAGATCTCATAAGAGCTACCCAGATGGAATGGGACCTTCTTCAGGAAAATGACATCAACACATTGCTTACAAGAATGCCACGCATGTTAGGGATCTGTACAATGCACATGGAGGCCATACACGGTACTAAGAAGCTGCAGTGGGACGAAAGACACCCCCCCCCCTCCCTTGTCAGAGACACCATTAAGTTAATAGGGTTGTTCCTTCGTGTTTATTTGTCTGTGATGTTGAAAAACTGTTTTTTAGAAACACTTGGCATTCCATGTTTTGTATCAGTACATTTGGTAACGATTAATGGCTATGCTTTTTTATGTATAGTCAATACTTTTTTGTAATATGTATATATGTCCCGAACTTTTTGTGAGTTTATATTTTCCCCCTAATTTTTTTTCCTGAGGAATCATCTCTCATCGTTTGTCGGTATGTTTTTAGTAACATGTATTCGTGAGATACAAAATAGAATTCTCAGTCAGAAAATCATTTAGAGTTAATATGTGGGAAAATAAGAAGCACTAGAAAATGGAGCGGTTAATTTTTTTTTGCCGATAGGAAGTGTTGATGTTTGGGAAGGCGTGTGATAAATTTGACATCGGCCATGTTGTGAACTTAAATTAAATGTATATTTTTGTAGGGCAAAGGTGTCCTAATACCAACTAAGTAGACATATAACTATTATGTCAGGAAAGTATAAAATCGAGAGCAGACACAATTTTGGTTCCCACTAAATAGAAATTTCAAGGATAATGTTGTAGAAACCAAATGTTCTAAATTTGTTGACCAAAAATGAATCTTATTCATTTATATCAATTTCGTAAGGAGTTGGAGAAATTTTGAAAAGCGTTCCTATACTAAATTACAAACATGTACATAGCTCGAACAGTTCAGTAATGGTATCACTGTAAAAACCATACCCTAGAAACGTACACATCCTCCCCACCTCACAATTATTTTCTCTTATAGGGTGTTCGAGAAACAGAGCACAAATGTCTAGCAGCACAAGAGAAATGTTGGGAATAGGTTTCAATTTGGTTTTGGGGTAACTGATATTTTTACAGCGTTTTGAGTACGACCCAGTTCTCTGGAAATGATCACTCTTAACTGACGAATATGTGAGACAAGTTGGCTTATTTCAGGTCTCGAATCCCAACTCTCACGTTTCGATGCGACGCATTAAAATTCAAGTCGAATACTTTCTTTGCGCCCTCCCTGTCGTAAAATGGTAAGCCGTATATTATTGGACAGCATTACTCGTGTCTGCACCAATAATGATTTGTACAAAATATAGAAATCATTCAACTACATCACACAAACAAACAGTACAATTAAAAATAATTTTCCTTGCATACCGCAAATTACAGTAAAATAGTTATTCCAGAAATCCCATTTATGGGAGATATGGTTTTGACATCAGCTGTGGCGTCCGAAAAAAAAAAAAAGAGTGGTTAAGGAGTTGGACTTGAAATCCATTGGGTTTTACTCGCACAGGTTCGAATCCTGTCCGCAGCGAACTTTCAATATTTTTTTTTTTTGTTTCGTTAAAAGTCTTGTAACGACCAGTGTGAATCTAACAAACTTGAGTCTAATTGATTTTGGCCAATTTTTATCAAATTATCATATCAGTTTCTGTTGAATTTATCTCACACAATGAAGCGACTTAAGTCAATACCGAGAGCTCAACTTTCATAACGTAAATTTTTCTGAATTATTTCAGGATCGTATTTACGTATCAAAGAAATTCACTCTTCAAAAATATAGTCCAGCATCAGGATTATAGAGGTACTCGGTTTCTCACAGCCCAAGAGAAAGTATGAGTTAAAAATACACATGACTCTTTGTACTACAGTAATTTTCCCAGTGATCATCCTACATGACAACTTTTTTTTAGGTATGTGTGTGTTAACTAGCATATAGGTTTTATTAATGTAATTGTTTATGTTAAACACATTTTTGATTTAAAATGTTATTATTATGTACTTAAAAGTGCCCTCGTCTCGTTGCATGCACACACGGAAAATATTTCATATATGAGTCTCGTTTTGAATGTTGGCAGGTAAAGGCTGTTCACGATAAAGTGAGCACTTCTGAAATCAACCATAGGAAAGCTTCACTGCCTCTATAGGCTGTTCATGAAGATGTGAGCACTTTTCAAGGCCCTTCTTAATTTTATTTTTCAGTAAATTTTTGTCTTTGCGCCATTTGTTGGTGTAAAAATTGTAATGTAACTAATAAATACAGTCTATACATTTCACTCCTTTCAAAAGTTAACATCTGATGCTACAATAAAATACAATCATCGACTATTATTTCTGTTGTAAGGGCCTTAAAAAGTGCTCACTTTACCATGAACAGTCTATGCCTGCATATACTGTATTTCAGCGGGCCCCCTGAGTGATACACGCGCAGTAAAGTTGGTAACGATGGATAGGAAATTATTCCGTATTTAAACGTCGAATAAAAAGTGGTAGGTAACCATTTTTAATAATTTAAATTATTTCTTTCGCTTTCCGTCTTTTTTTAATGCACCGAAGCGTAAAAAAATACCATATTTGTAAATTATTTACTTTGCTAATAATTCCACAGTTTCGCTAGACCGACGCATGAATAAAGTGACGAGGCCCATGACATTGTTAATCTTACATAAGGCGGAGGAATACACAACGTGCATACGAGTAGATTCTAAGCAGGGCTTTCAAAAGTGCTCAGTTTACCGTGAACAGCATATAGGCGTTTGTTTGGAGGTTTGCTATTACGCGGGTTCCTGTTTGCCTACGTCATTTGGCAGGTGTACGATGTTTACGTTGGGTGGGAGATGAAGAGAGCGAGAGAGCTAGTGTTTGTGTTCATGTGCGTACGTGTGTGCGTAGCCGCTTGTCTGCCCGTGTGCGCGTGTGCTCGTTGCATGTGCACCGTGCGTGCGTTCGTGTGCGAGCCAGAGGCAAAGTTTCTGCTGGAAGGCTTCATAGTCTGCTTCATAGTAATTCTAGTAATGGCGTAGATCCGTTTCTCAAGATCTTTTATTGAATTCAATATCTTGAACTACAAATTCCTTCAGCTGCTTTCCAATGAATTGCATTCAAAAACCATTCAAGTCTCCACATGAAAATTTATCACAAACTTTAAAACTAAACCAGTTTCAAAAATATGAAAAGTAAATTTTTAGAAGTGTGCACGACAAATGCACAAAACGAAAATATTTAGTTACACCACAGCATATTTTTTTTTTCATTTTATTTGATATTTTACTGTTTAAAAATATGCATCCTTATTTTGTAACAACTTTAAATATATGCAAGCAACTCTATTATTATGAGATTACTTTCATTAATACCGCCAGAAAAGCTGAAACATAAGATATTGAAATTTTGGATTCAAGGAAATATAGAACATGTTCTTAAATCAAAATCATGAAGAAAAAAAACAGACATTCAAGGAATTGGAAGAGAAAATGGCCGTGAGTATGGCGTCAGTTAGCATCCCATTAATTTAATTCAATAAAATTTTATGGTAATTTGAAAAAAAAAAAAAAAAAAAAAATTGATCGTGTGTAAGAGCTTCAGTCAACGTCCCTTCACGTTCAATGTACGTATACCACAACGGGTTAGTCCTTTCTACAAAAGCTGTTAAAACAGTTCTTGCACTTTCTCTTTACAAACGACAACACGATAAATGCTCATATATGACTCTACAGTGTTAAATAGAACGTCACTTGTGTACGTAGGGAACTCACCCACACTCTATACGCAGAATTTAAAAAAATTCTTTGCAAAAACACTGCAGCATGTCAGATACCACGGCACTAAATCTCGCCAATCAGCTTCATGGATGGCGGGGAGCTTCACTCACAAGCTGATACAAGGTCTCGTAATTCTTTTTATTACATCCACACTACTCGCAATTTAAATAGGCGCCCAATAAAAACAGAAACTCTGTCGCCCGCCGCCAGGATCAATTACTTGATATACGAGAGCTCGGCTGCGGCGGCCATGTTGACGTACAATACCTAGGACGTGTCTCAATTTAAAGAATACTCTCTCGAGAGAGCACGCTTTTGACACAAGTCTGTAGGGCTGCATTTTCTGTTTTATTTTGTTCTTTTGGTTTTATTGCATCCGTGAGATCTTTTTTTAAATACATAGCTGTTCAAAGTTATTGGACAAGTCAAATTACAGTATACATATTTTATACACTATATATAGTAGACACACGTGTGTGTGTATATATATATATGTCGGACTACACGTACACGCATCACATATTTTCCTCATCATTTGACCAATCCTCCTCCAACATGCTGTGGGGCGTCGTCATTTTGCTGAAACAGAAGAAATTATAAACTAGAAAAACCGGAACAAGAAATGCGTTCAAATACATTTTATGCAATCATTTCTTAATTTTTGTAGTTTAGATATTCATCTACACTATAAAATGTTAGTTTAGAAAAAAATTCTTTCAGCCGTTTTTGAAAGAGTTTTTGGTTGGAGAAGCTAACTTATGGTAACATATTGAAAAGTTGGCTACCAACGTAGGATTGGCCCTTTCTGGACAAGTTTTGAGTTAACTGAAGCCACGTGTGTTTTTTTATTCTAGCGTCATACCTATAAAAGGACTCATTTTTCTGATATAAATGACTGTTTTTGGACATGAATACAAGTACTGAAAACATGTACTCGCATGCAAATGTTAAAATCTCCGAGCTCTTGAAAAGAGGTCTACTGACTTTCTTTTGCCATTGATTATTCTTGCAGCTCTCTTTTGCATGTGAAACACTTTTTTGCTGTCAGCGTAATTACTCCAAAAAATTATACCATAACACATGATGGAGTGAAAGTATGCAAAATATACCATTTTTGCTGTATTTTTGTTCAAGACCTCTGCAACACCCCGCAGGGCGAATCATGCTGAACTTAGTTTAGGTAAAATATTCGCAATATGAGATTTCCAGTTAAGTAAACTGTCTATTTTTAAGCCAAGAAACTTAATCACTGCAGTTTCAGTAATTGTTCTCTCTGTTACTGCTAACATATGAATTAATGTTCTTTTTTTTCTGTTCTTTGTGAGGTAATTCATAAGATATGTTTTATCTGTGTATCTGTGTTGAGAATTAATTTGGTTGCAGTAAACCATGCATTTAGCTCTGTAACTGTTGTGTCCGTTTTTTGTGTAAGAACATTTACCGAGTCTCCAGAGACTAAGATGCTAGTAAAATTTGCAACTAAAATTGGAGTAGTTTCTGGGGAGAAGGCACGTGGAAAGTCATTTATATTAACCAGGAACCCACCATACGAGTTATGGGAACTTCGGTACCTGGTGCCATAACAGCACGGCCACGGGAGGCTTATGAGAGATCGGATCGGCGGCCAGTGCACTCTTTCGCACAACTTGGAGAGAGCACTGCTTCGTGCCCTCTCGTACTCTCACTCTGGGAATTGAGACAACCACGCTCTCCTTTCTCTCCGACGTCAGGCAAACAGCTGACGCCAACATGTTAAGCTAAAATCGCGGTCATGGCTACTGTAGGTAATTTATGTGTTCAAAATAGTTTACAATAATTATAGCACTACCAGAATAATAATTTGAGTATAAAACACTATTATTTTTGTTTTATATCTTACCGCCATGCTACAGCAAAGTCACAAAAAAAATGAGACATAGCCAGAAATCCGTATTTATATTTTTGTAAATATATGTTGCGTATGTCATTTCGCTGTTTAAAACCGTTGAAATAATTCACTTACAGTTAAAATGCAACGTGGTTTTGGCCCATAAAGTTACTAACTTTATTCAAATACAGAAATAATGTAAACAAATATGGCGCCTGTGAGAGAGCGCCAGCGAGAATATGACTTTAGTGCTCTCTCTGGGCTCTCGCTCTTTCGCGCTCTCTCCGATGAATTGAGACGACCAGAGAGCGTTCTCTCTGACGTCATTGCGAAAGCGAGAGCACGAGACAGCGCTTTCTGGGCCAATTGAGACACGGCCTTAAATTGGGTGACTGGATGGAAAATTTTACTCATTTTTGCAAATTAATAATGATTCCATTTATGATAATTATATACACTGCAAAATGTAAAGGAAAATCATTTTTTAATTTTCCTGCAGAACGTAGATATATATACCTGTATGTGAAGTGTTAACTACCGTCAGCTGCGGTGTCCGAGCGGTTAAGGAGTTGGACTTGAAATCCAATGGGCTTTTCCCGCACAGGTTCGAATCCTGTCCGCAGCGAAACTTTTTAATTTTGACAAAACAGTTTAACATGTTTGTGATGGTCTGAATTATTTACCAAAATTGATTTTTCGCACCTGTTTCAATTTAGTTAATTAATATTCACGCGTAAGCCCGTCTTAACAACCAGGTGCACAAGGGACATCAGATATGTTGTGATGTTGAGCTCCCAAAACATTTTGATATTGATTTTATGTCACGCCGCATCCAGCAGTTTCTCAGTTACTTCTCATTTGTGTGCAAATTCATAAATGAAAAATTAAGTATATTATTACTATCTTAAAAGTCGATATAATTTATACAAATCTCAGTGTTTTTAACTGCAACTTTCGGTATGTAATAGTTCATGCTTATAGAAGGCGTGGCAAAATTAAGAAAGATACTATATAAAAAAGGAATAATTTGGCCGTACTCGCTAGGCCAAGGCTCCGACCAGAGGAACAGCTAACATTCCTTCAGGGGCAGAAAGTATTATTCAGGCAGGAGAGGCCACAGAACCCGCGGACACCTTATGGACCGTCAAGAGAGGCCAGGTCAACAGAGAGTAAAGTCAGGAGAGGACCAAACCCCTCGATCGCCTACGCCACACAGTACGCCTGCGCCAAGGGAGAATGCATAGCCTACTTTCAATCAGACAACGCACAGTTTATCGCACGTGTCTGTACCACAGAATAGGAATGGAACAACACACGGCTATCAAACACCGCAGTCAGCTGGAGCCAGCTATAACCAGAGACATACCGACTATTTAGTGCCACAGCCTGGCGGTTATTTTGACAATCAGACGCCGCTAATCCCCGATTGCCACCGTTTATGCCGGCATCGCGTACGATAAACTGGAGAGAGGCGAGTCTGCAGAATGCAAGTGCGAGTAATAATACTAAGTTAAACTAGAAAGGGTCGGGGAAACAGGATCCGAGTCGCTGGCCCAAATAACCTAGTATAGTACCAAGGGGTCAAATTGTGTGGTTGATTTTTCGAAAAAAATCGAAGTTGGGCTGAAAAATTTGAAAAATATTTTTATAACTATTGTGTTGTTAGGATAGACCGAGAGAGAATTTTTGCTGGGCAATACTGCAGAAGACCGTTTTGCAGGAAACACTGTGCCCTGAGTTGAAGTTAACTGTATGTGCTTTGTCAGTGTCATGTTTACTAGACAGTCTAGCTGAGATAAGCTGCGTGGCTGAAGCCTTTGTAAGCGATATATGTGCCACCGGATATATATATATATATATATATATATATATATATATATATATATATATATATATATATATATATATATATATATACATATATATATATATAAGCTACCTGTCGTGACCAGAACCCAGGCTCCACGTTATTGGTGCAACCGCAAAATCAAGCCCGATGGTTATCAGACAAGTTTTATTAACTATTGAGGGCCTAGGGAACACAAAACGAATATCAGCTTTGGTCATTAAAGGCTTGACAAAGACTGTGATACTAGGCATTGATTTTCTGACACGTTACAAAACCAGTTTGGATTTTGGCGGTTGGTTAGTGTGCTCTACAGACAGGGAGTCTAGCACAGTAACCACTCCGGAATGCTAAAGATGGTCGGATAAATTTATGTGTCAGCTAAAAGTAACAGAGTTTCAACTGAATAAGTCGCCAACTGTGAACGCAACCGCTTCAATTGAAGATATTTTACATACTGCGAATTGGCGGAATTGATCGGCAGCAAAAGGATATGATAGAGTAGTTGTTACTGGCTAACCAGGCGATTTTATCCGAGCAACCAGGCCCAAACAAGTTGTATAGGGCCTATGAAAAAATGGAACCCGGAAAAGTATTTTATTGCAAGTTATACCCGATTCCCAAAAATCTTCAAAAGAAGCGGAAGATTATTTGAACTTAATGTTATCTTGGAATGTGATAAAACCTGCAACGATCCCAGACTGTAATCCGATGGTCTGCGTAAGGAAAAAAGACGTATCAGTCAGACTCTGTTTGGATGCACGTAAATTAAATAGCATTACAATAAAATCCAGAGAAAGTCGAAGACCGACTGACGAACTATTAAGGCCGTACCAGGTACATATAGCGAACTCCTCTATATGTCTGCGATAGACTCGTATCGTGGCTACTGGCAAGCTCCCCTGACTGACGAATCACAATGGTACACCGTATTTTTGTTTCGTAACCAGCAATCCTGTTTCTAAGTGCTACCTTTTGGCCTTTGCAACGCCATACCACAGTTCACGAGTTCGCACGTTGTTACGTCGGGCACATTCGAAGAGCATTTGGAGCATCTGCAGGGCCGTGCTAAACAAGTTGACAGCCGTCGGAATGACAGTTAAATTAAGGCAGTCTCTTTTCCTGTGCGAGGAAGTGCCTCTTCTAGGGCATGTTTTGACCCCAGAAGGGACACGCACGGCGCCGGATAAGCTAGCTGCTATCACGGAATATCTTGTGCCCAGGAACGTAAGACAGTTGAGAGCGTTCCTTGGAGTGGTCGGTTTTTAACGCAACTATTCAGATAAGGTTGCTCTAGTATGTGCGTCTTTGTTTCAACTTTTGAGAAACGCTGTAACCTGGAATTGGACAACACAGAAACAGCAGGCTTTCGAAGTTGTGAAGGAACTATTTTTGAGTGAACGTGTAATTCATCATCCTGTACAAGGGGCCATATATTATTTGTACACGGACGCATCCAGTTATGCTTTGGGAGCGAAGTTCTCACAACTGGGCTCTGACGGTATTGAAAAGACAGACGCTATGGCGAGACGAACACTCAATATGGCAAAGAGAAACTATACTGTGCCCGAAAAGAAAATGCAAGGTGTAGTTTGGGCGCTACGCCATTTTCGTAACTTGTTACTGGGGAGCGCATTGTACTGCAGACTGACCACCAAGCATTGACAAGTTCACGAACAGGAAACAATTTCAGTACTTGCCTGACAAGATGGTCACTGTCAATACAGGAATTTAACCTAGGTTTTCAGCACGTAGAAGGAAGCGAGAATGTCGCAGCTGACTACCTTAGCCGTATTACGGATGGAGCGAGCACCGAAAATGGAAAGTAAGAATCAGAATTAATTTTTCGTTGCTCAAACTGGTACGCAACCAAAGTTTTTACGGCTATCTCAAAAGATTTTTGCTAATGTTTTGCAAGACCAAAAAGCAGATAATTTTTGCAGCAAAGTATTAAACAAGCTTCAACAAGTGACAGCTGAGCATCCACTGAGGAATTTTTTTTATACAAGTTCCGATGAAGTTTTGTTTCAACGTGGTTTACATCAGAAGGAATTTTAAATGGAATGGAAAATTGTCGTACCGGGAAAATTACAGGAACTGCTTATAGTTGGTACACACGAATTGGTTTGCCATATAGGAATAAGGAAAACGTATGAAGCATTGCGTAGGCAATGGAAGATGCTATAGAGAGTTACCGTCACTGTAAGGACCTGTGAATTGTGTCGGAAATGTAAACATCTGTAAAAAAACTTAGCAGGTGAAATTAAACCTTTTATTCCACAAAATCCGTTGGAATTGGTGTCAGTTGATCTGTTCCGCCCATTATCACGTTTCAAGTCTGGAGTGACCTATATTTTTGTAGTGATAGATGTGTTTTCAAAGTACACGAAATTATACGCAATAGTACGCGCCCTCTCGTGCTCTCGCTCCGTGAATTGAGAAAAAACCACTCTCTCCTTTCTCTCCGACGTCAGGAAAACAGCTGATGCCAAGAGGCGGGAAATAATGTTAAGCTAAACTCGTGATCATAGCAATTGTAAGTAATTTATGTGTTCAAAATAGTTTACAATAATTATAGCACTACCATAATAATCATTTGTGTATAAAACACTATTATTTTTGTTTTATATTTAACCGTCATGTTACAGCAAAGTCACAAAAAAAAAACGAGACAGTCAGAAATCCGTGTTTATATATCCATGTTGCGTATGTCATTTTGCTGTTTTAAATAGTTGAAATTATTCACTTACAGTTAAAATGCAACGTGGTTTTGGCCCATAAAGTTACTAACTTTATTCAAATACAGAAATAATGTAAACAAATATGGCGCCTGTGAGAGAGCGCCAGCGAGAATATAACTTTAGTGCTCTCTCTGTGCTCTCGCTCTTTCGCGCTCTCTCCGATGAATTGAGACGACCAGAGAGCGTTCTCTCTGACGTCATAATGACGTCATCGTGAGAGCGAGAGCACGAGAGAGCGCTCTCTGGGCCAATTGAGACACGGCCTTAAATTGGGTGACTGGATGGAAAATTTTACTCATTTTTGCATTAATAATGATTCCATTTATGATATTTATTATACACTGCAAAATGTAAAGGAAAATCATTTTTTAATTTTCCTGCAGAACGTAGATATATATACCTGTATGTGAAGTGTTAACTATCGTCAGCTGCGGTGTCCGAGCGGTTAAGGAGTTGGACTTGAAATCCAATGGGTTTTTCCCGCACAGGTTCGAATCCTGTCCGCAGCGAAACTTTTTAATATTGGCAAAACAGTTTAACATGTTTGTGATGGTCTGAATTATTTACCAAAATAGATTTTTCGCACCTGTTTCAATTTAGTTAATTAATATTCACGCGTAAGCTCGTCTTCAAAACCAGGTGCACAAGGGACATTTTCTTCAGGGTTGACAAGTATTTTGGTCTTCTCAGAGTGCTCCCATACCGCGAAGATGAATTGCGAATACATAGGGCTGCCTTTGACTTCGACGACCATGGAGCTTCGACCTGCATCATCGCAAATTGGATGTTGCTAGTGAATATTATGCGATCGAGTTTTCACCTATGTTCAAAAATGCACGCAGGTATGAGGGAATGGCTTTAACAAAGAGTCCTTTTCATGTTTTCTGTCTGCTGGAATCAGTCTTTCCATCAGTCGCAATCGCAACCTTTCCATAAATCTCACTGCCCATACAGATGCACACATGCACACACACATGCACACCAATCCCAATCTCAATCCCAATTCCAATTCCAATCCCAATCCGTCTATCAATCTTTAGCAATCTTTCCATTAATCTTTAGCAATCATCACCACAACCACAAAACTTTCCTATATGACCCATACATGATTTCACATTACCCTTCCATAGCTCCATAGCTCCGTAGATCTGTCGCTTCATAACTCCATAGTTCCAGAGCTCCATAGCTTCAAAGCTCCATTGCTCCATCACTCCATAGCTACATAGCTTAATTCCTCCATTGCTCCATCGCTCCATAGCTCCACAGCTCAATAGCTCCATCGCTCCATAGCTCCATAGATCTATAGCTCCATAGCTTCATCACTTCATGGCTCCTTAGCTCCGTAGCTCCATAGCTCCATCACTCCATAACTCCATCATTCCATAGCTCCAAAGCTCCACAATGACTCCAAAATGACTCCACCACCACTACTTCACGTGATGTCTCAGTGCTTGTACGTGATTGTCTAGCTGCAATCACGTGACAACTCGGTGATTAGCTGGTCGGTGATCGGCTGGTCGGTATTCGCACAATGTATTAATGGTGCAATATGATTGGTTCAAAGTCAATATAATATCAAAGAGCTTGCAGATGCGTATATTATAAGCAGTAGGGAGGTAGGCTGTGAGGCTTAGTGTGACAGTGGCTATCGTTAAAGGTACATAGTCTGGGCTAGCTTCTGCATCTTTGCATAGATTTTCTCGAGTTTTATCATTCAAGGACATGGGAACAAGGCTAAGCTAGTCTACATATAATATGGTGTTAGTACTCTGTAATATCATATGCTTATTGACTTCTTCGAATTTTTTTCTCGTTTTTTGTTTCCATATCATTCAAGGCCATGGGGTCAAGGTTGAGGTAGCCTGCATCTAATATGGTGGTGGTAGTCTTTAATGTATTATGTTTGTTGCCTTTTATGTATTTTTTTCTCAGGTTTTTCATATTAAAGGTCATGGTTGTTGGCTACAAATATGACGGATGGCTGAGCTTACCAAGATGGTGGTTGCCTACAAAGATGTTATCACCTACCAATATGGTGGTCACCTACCAAGATGGTGGCCTTCAGTAACGTATAAACAAATGACGACCGAAAAAATCAATATGGCGGAATGATTATTTAGAGAGGAGAGTGGGGGCGAGGGAGTCAGTCGTCTGCTGAGCATTGTGCTGGGGGAACATTCGGAAATTAAAGTTTTAAAAAAAATGTTATAAGGTGTTAAATAGTTTTAGATACTTTTTCAAATAATTTTTAGTAATTTAATTTTAACAATGACTCTTTTGGGATTTTTTGGAATATTTTAATATTTTTTTTGAAATTTTTTGTGAATCTTTTTAATGTCTTCGGATATTCGCATTTTCTAGGTCAAAGATCAAGGTCAAAGGTCATTTGAATACAGTATGGATGTAAGATGGCTGATACATAGGTCTGAGTCCTCTCCTGTAAACCTTGTATCGATTTAGCATAGCGTATACTTATAGAATCAATATGGCCGCCACTGCTCCATAGGTCCTAAGGAAGTCGCTCGAATTAAATAAATTGGTGAGAATTGGATTCCAGGTGATTTTTTCTGCACGTGAAGGGGGGGGGAGGGGTCTTCTTAACTTTTTTGAGGTAAAAAGGGAAATTTTTAGGGTCTTTTAGTCGACTTTAAAGGAAAGTGGGACACTTTGGGGAAAAAAGGGGAAAAATGGTGGACGGTGATGTAACAACATCGCGGCAGCCAGCTCCTGCGCTCCTATCCCTGATCCCCTTGCCAAAGACTTCTCTATTTCCTACTACTTAAGCAGTAATTAAATTAAAGATATACTATGCTATGGGTGTCTGCCTTTTACCTGGAGCCTGGAAATGTGTAGAATTTTACTGTGCTCTAGCAAGAGAGAGAGAGAGAGAGAGAGTAAGATAGAGCTGTAAGTAACCTGCTGCAAATTGATAGGTGAATCGTACGGTGAGTGGATAGAAAAGTGGACTGGTAGTATAACAGTCGTCTAATGTTTTAGTTGCTTTGTCGAGTACTGAGACTGTAGGCAAACAGGTAGAAATGTCTCAAAGTAAACTGGACTCCTGAGACGAATAATAATTATAACTTAAGAGTCTGGATAAATATTCAAGTCGAAAGTGTACCATGTATCCACTACAGCAGGCGGGGTAGGTTGCATACAGGCAAATATTTCGACGGAAAGATACGTTCGTTTAGCAGGATATTTTACTACGTACTAAAACGTGCAAATTTACTACTTAAGAAATATCTCTGCAGCAACGCATTACGCTGACAATACATTGTTCACAAAGTTAGCGAAATATATTGTCTAGGATTGCCGTGTCTCGTTAAAAAAAAAGCAGATACGAATTTCTTTAAATAATGCGGGTATCACGGTCAAACTGTTTCTCGAAATCATTCCTTTTACCTCAAATACAGCTACGGCAATTTCAGCCTGCAAATGAGTTTGTATATATATGAGAGTCGAAATTTGTTTAAATAATTTGAGATAAATTTGCAAGAAAATGGTAATTTTATTTTTATACTTTGAATTTGATTTATCGAATATTTTACTAACATTTCTATTCCCTAAAGTAAAGAAGACTTGGTAGCCATAGTCTGGTTCTGAGAAAAATGTTTAATTGATGCGTGCTAATATCTAAACGAGAGGTATTGTTAATTAACTCACATTTTCCTTTTAGTGAAATACGTTTTTGGTTATTTGGGACATTCCTGATAAGCTTTTGGAGTGCGATTATCATTCACCTTTCTCTTTATCGGGAGTCCAGTTACGCGAGCACCGCTGGCCGGGCTTATCGGAGTTAGTGATATTCTGATAAGTCGGTGAGAACTACACTTCATGCTACGGCGACTTGCACCTCGCTTGTAGTTCCCACGACGTAAACCTTCCCCCAATAAGCGGGAAAGTGAAAAAGAGTAACACCCCAGGGGGTCGATCAAACACACGACGTTTCTAGTGGGTGCAACGCAAAATTTGCACGTAGGCTGTGCTGCATTGTAATTTAAAATTAACAAACAAAGAAGCAATAGGCCACGTGACCAACGCAAAATGCAGAGAAATCTGCGCCGAACAGAGATACCTCGGCCCAAATGGAATCTCAGTAGCTGCACATGCGCAGTCGACACATGCAGCCATCCACAACATGGCCACTGTTACAGTGGCTATTGTGTTTCAGCAGAATAAAGAATATAGGTATAAAACACGCGTACACGATTTAACTGACTTTCAGTACTGGGGCTTCATTAAATTCTTGCTGCATTTGTTGAAGAGTAATTTGTTATACAGCACAAAAATTAGCCTTGTTTCACTGGCTATCGAAGAGGTGAGCTGGCGATTGGTGATTACAACAACAACAACAAAAACCCACAACATGCAACTCGAATATAATTAATAGTCGGCGAACGTAACATAAACAAAACAAAATCACCTTACTTAAACCTAAATACGCGTCTTTAAACATGTCATAAAATATAATATCATTGTTTACTATGGTTGTGCGAATATTCGCTATACCATAATGAAAATGAAAAATGACATCTTTCATTTTCGTTTCGGTAAGAAATTTGATTGCCAAAAGTTGTAAAGAAACGGAAATCTTCTATTTCGTTGAATATTAGGCTGTTTAATGAGTGTTCATTGTGCACGAGGTAAATAGGTTATTTGTCTGTAAATTATTTTGCTTGTTTTCCTTTTTATAACTAAAATAACTACATAAAACGAATTTTAAATGTAGTCGAGGACCCCTGTGGTAAATACTCCACAACCTGCATTTTATTTTCGATTTTGTTTTGAAACAAATTTGCTACACTGAATAACCTTTAAAATGTTGTGGAGTTCATTAAACTTTCGTTTGACTAAGCTCTTATGAAGTTAACTTTCATTTTTGTTTTAGTTTTTTGAAAGTTCATAACATATTTTTCGTTTTCGTTTCGTGAGAAAAAATAGTTGCATTCGAACAACCCTTATGTTTTCTAAACCAAAAAGGAAATAATATAACACGTTATTAGCTCAGTTAGACTTCGAACACATTCACTAACAGTATTAACGCTTATAATATACGATACCACGTCTCTTCTTTGCTAGCAGAAATATATACCTTATGTTTTTCAAATAGTGCACATACGTACATAATATCGACTATAGTCCATTCACGGTTACTTCACACATTTATGAAGCCCTGGTAAATTTCTAATTTTGGTTACCAATTATGTTTCCTTCCGCTACACGTAAACGTAAACACTGCCATGTGACTTCTACATTGTAACTCTCAAAAGCTTCATTTACTGTTTTCAGCTGTTAAAAGAATTCTATCGTATTAAAATAAATTGTTACGTACGAATGTTCACAATTTAGGCCTATGGTACAATGTCTGTGTTGACGATAGTTCGTGTGGTTATTATTTTACATTGTTAACATATTTACTATATGCGATAAGACACATTACACATAACAGACATTGTTAAAAAGTACAATTCCTATTTCTAATATGCATATCAGTATATTTCTTTGACGTGTGTATCGGTAGCCCAATGGTAATATTGTGGCCGGATGCGCACAAGAGTGCAGGTACGAACTTGTTCTGGATCAATAGCATTTTAACATTATTTGTATTTTTTTTTTGTATTTAGTAATAAAACACTTTTTACTATCATTATAAACCCAGTGTCAGAGGAAACAATTAATCCAGCTTAAACCACCGGGACACATATGTGTGTGCAATTCACTAGCATGTGCTATGAAAGTATAAGATTATCAGTATATTAATATCTCGCCTTCCATCGTGTGGTGTTACAATACATAATCGATAGTCAGATACGTAAAATTTGCCCATCCTTGCCCCCTCAAGCCATTTACTTGGTGTGGGTAAGGCATTCTCTCTTTCGTTCCAGTACTCACACCAATGTCTATGTGTGTGTATTTTATTATATATACACACACACTCACACACATTTTAAAGCCTCTTCTCGCTTAACTTTCTGTTGTGTTAATAGGCGAGCGTATATAATTTCAACAGATTACAACGAAGAGAAATATCAATTATGTACGTCTGATTGGTTTTGGGTATAAAATTATATATGCCCCTCCACCCTCCCCCCACACACACAATACCATCAAATATCAGGGTTTTGTTGGTAGATAATTTTGTGAACCCAAGATGTTAATGAACGCTGTCATCATTTCGCTATTTGGATGTGAAATGTAGTTTAAATGGCTTTCTGTATCACGTTTTTGCCATCGAAAAAAAAAAATAATAAAAAAATTGAGTGAGTGAGTGAAGAGGTTTGGGATGTTCTTAACAGAGAGATTCGAAACCACAGTTCACATTTACAACAAATGACCAAACATCTGTACTACAGAGTCATACAAGTTCTTGAGTTTACATATTAAAATATTATTGAACGTCTGAAGAAACCCCAACGACAATATTCCATCAGATTTAACCAGAGCCCGCAATGAAAAAAAAAAGTGCTATAAAGGAATTAAACAAACTGTCAAACTTCTCATATTAGAAGATCGTCTTCAAAAGCCTGCGAAACGTAAAACTGTGACGAAATATGTTATAAATATGACATAAAGAAACATGACCATTGAATTACAAGTGGAAAAGAAAAAAAGTCTCCAAAAGTCTCTTAAAATTCTACCTGATGACAATGACTTTGATGAGAGCAATTGAAGTCAAAGAGATGAGAACTGCATCGATTGCAGTGAAAACTATTAAAGAACTCAAAAAAAGTAGACTGGACAAAATTCTTGAACCGTGCAAAATGCGCAGAAACATGTGTAACGCATGTGGTAAGCAAGAAAGAAGATAAAATAAAAAGATAAGATTTAAAGTAAAATGTGTACTTTCGTTTATAAATTAACTGACGAACGTAGAGTCAAGGAATCTAAGTGGAAGTCTGAAACGTCAAAACGAACAGTCGGAACCTGAGAGTGGATTTATGGCTTAAATAGTGTTATTTCTCACTACACTCATATTAATATATACAGAATTGCATTTCATCACATTTACAAACTAGAATGCCAACTGCTGAACGATGTCGCTGTTCGGTAGATTTTCTCAGGGATCCCCTGTTTCCCCCCGTCTTTGCATTTCGGCGCAGCTCCATTTCCAGCTCGGTTCTCAAGAACTTGTTAAAAGCTGCCCAAATATCCCCACTTCACTCGATTCGAATGTTAATAATATAGGAAAATAATCAGAATACAAAGACCTAAGATACAAATATTTGTCAGCTGCGGTGGCCGAGTGATGCCCTGCCCTAATAGCTCAGGGGTAGGGTTTGCCCATCTGTAGACGGAGGGTCGCGGGTTCGCGCCCCGGTGCCTCCGACGTGGCAGATGCTCAGCTCGACTGTCGCACTGGGAATTCATCAACAAGTCGGACTCACTGGAGCTTCGTCAACGTCAAAAATGTCACAACATCAAATGAAGGTTAAAAAAAAAAAAAAAATTGGTTAAGGTATGGGACTTGAAATCAACTGGGTAATGCCCGCACAGGTCCAAATCCTTTCCGTAGCGAATTTGTTTTTCTCCCGAAATGTATTTTCTTTTTTGTTGCTGCATAGAAAATGTAACACAAATAATTTTTCTGGCTGTTTATTCTCTTCTGTACTTATTTTGCTAACTATAACTGGGTTAAATATCATTGTAGGCTATTCACGATAAAATGAGCACTTTTTAGATCCTAGTTGCTTTTTTATTTCAGCCATTTTTTATCCTTTCGTGACCTTTTAAAATAAATATTGCCATGTATATTCTGTATATTCCACATCACTCGGATGTTAACGTCTGAGGCTAAAGTGAAAGCGAAATATATCTATTGACTATTATTCGCAATTAGAGGGCTTTCAGAAGTGCTCACTTTACCGTGAATAGCCTATACTTTTGTTACAGTTATATTATGCTTACAATGCGAAGCGACATTTTAGTGTATTCATATTATTTCACGATGTATTCAGCTACTGTTCGTTCTACTACAAATCCGGCAATATGATTTTGTGTGTGTGTATATATATATATATATATATATATATATATATATATATATATATATATATATGCACACATATACAATGTTTACAAATATATTTAAAAAAAAATCAAGTTTACTTCTTAAATTGAAGTGGAGGTTTTCAAACATCAAGTAGTACAGTAAATTTATCATATACCAGGTATAACAAAATTCAGCACTCAAACATCGAGTGATAACAGAAGATACCATATCAAAAATTGTTTGATAAGTATCCATCAATATTTCGTACTCCGTTTAAGACGCTACGATTTACGAGTGTAATGTTTGTGCTGTGACACCACGTACTCGATCTATGCATTTGATTTATGGTGCATGCAATGGTAATTCAAAAGCTGGTGCACATCTGTATGCGGAGGGACAACCTAGGACCTTATGTTCACAAATAGTTCTGATTCCTCAGACCATTCGAATTGTGTAGGGTGGTGAACCCGCGTACGGATTCACGTGTGCGATATTTGCTATGCTGGTGCGGAAAACCCTCGCATTCATTTTCACTATTCGATTCGGGTCAGAGTAGTCCCACGAGTTCCCTCAAAGGCAAGCATTCATGTTTGTGCGCCCTCCATCTTGATATTTTACGTGCGATTCTAACCATTATTCAATGCCTTATAAAACAAAGTGAATTTTTAACGACATACTCGCTACCCACCAAGGCTAACCGGGTTCAATCCCTGGCCGCGTCACCGGATTTTCGCAAATGGGAATAGTGCCGGAAGATGCCTTTGGTTCGCGGGTTTTCTCGGGTATCTGCCGTTTCCCCCGCCCCTTCATTCCGGCGCCGCTCCATATTCACTTCAGTCACCCTCATCGGATCTCAAAACCTCGCTGTTAAGAGCAGCTCAAATCTCTTTACTTCACTTCGAACGATATAACTTTGATACGATAATCGTGTTTCAGTAATGAATTTTGTTAGTATACAATATGGTTACTTTAATAAGTTACTGGAAAGAAACGATATAAATATAGGTTACCAACATATACAGTATAATATCGTTCCTAACACGAATGCAGTCGAATTATGTGAGTGGCTAGCGCTGAGGTATACGAAATGAAAGTAGCCTACGACGGTATTAACTTCTCCAGGTAATACATATTTTTTATCTACATAACTTTATTATTTCAGTTATATATTCAATATAATAACATCAATTTTTTCTTGGTAAAACTTAAGCTCAATATTTAATCATAAATGAGTTATAAAATCTAAAAGAGAACTATCTTACAGTCATCGATAAAAATTATTCGCTATAAGCATTTTGTAATTCCTTTGGTTTTTATTCTCATGATTATTTATTACATGTAGCGTTATTCCTAGTAAAGGCTGTTCGCGGTAAAGTGAACACTTTTGAAATCAACTTAAGAAAAAAGTCACTGCTCTCACCTGTATACATTTTAATGGGTGCACGGGGGGAATGCACCCTGTAATGTTGGCAACGATGTAGGGAAAGTAGTTTCATATCTTTACGTCGAATATAGAGTGATAGGTTACTATTTGTGATAGCTTAAATTATTTCTTTCGCGTACTGTTTTTTAAATATTTACTCTTCTAATTAATTCACAGTTTTACTTGAACGACGCATAAATAAAGTGACGAAGCCCATGGTCATGCTAATTTAATATAGGGCGGATGAATACGCAAAGGGTTTACAAGCAGATCTTAAGCAGATTTTTCGAAAATGATCAGTTTACTGCGAACGGCATTTAAATGAGAATAGGTTAATTTCTATCCTTCTTTCTTGAACAGTCTATTGAGTGTTGAAAATTCGGCTTGTATTAAAAGTAGATGCAAATCTTGCGAAACAGCCTCGTCTGTGCGGGAAACTGGTTGCTTCTAAAATATTTCAACATCAGTGCTTGCAATGTGACAAACACTTGTACACGCGATATGTTGATTGAACTATTTCTATAAAAAAAAATTATAAGTGTTGTTCAAATAAAAATAAAATATACGAAACCCGAGACAATTTAAATAATTTCGTAAAAATATAATTCTCTTTGAAAACGAACTGTTCTAACTAATAATAATGATGAATTATTTATTTTAACAATTATCAACCAGAAATTAAAAATGGCCTATATTAGAAATTAATTTAGTAAAAATTATAAATAACAGTAAAAGCGAGGATATTATGTAGGTATCGTGAATATGTTACCCAACATAAATACCATTTATTTGCCACATATAATGACATATAAAAAGACAATTTGTTAGCTAGGTTTAATGATATTTCATCATTACGTCTTTAAATTAAACAATTATTCAACCTTAATATGTTCATTACGAAGGAAGCTTCGTAAAAAACATATTTCCAAACAACGTGAAATTATGCTGTTTCACGTGGATAAGTGTATGACGCTTATTGTATGATACTATCAGCGTAAAACGTACTTCAATATGAATGAGAGGTTTTATAAATGCAGGAACCAGGCTATTATAACTACTAGAGACTTAATCTTTACCATGTTTCTCGGTATTGGAGGACTATACAACACGAGGACGTACATAATGCTTAAAATTAAATGATTTATGGCAGAAATATGAAATTAATATTAATTAAAAAGTTAAAATTTTCTTATTTATAAACATGTTATTTACGTTATTGTTAAGAGTCAATATTGGAAGTGATAAATGTGTGAATAAATTATGTTCCTGTGAAAGCAACTCGGTTCAACAAAAAATCGTTTGACTACCGAGTGAGATCTGTTCGGCCTGCTCCATCTGCTCCATCGTCTCCACCTGCTCCATCTGCCATACCTGCTCCATCTTCTCCATTTGCTTCATCTGCTCCATCTGCTCGACTCTGAATATTTTTCCCCACTCATGTAGATCTTGTACATTTTTCTGTTGTTGTAGGACTTTTATTAACTTTCACAATGTGTAAAAACTTAGAAAAATAATTCCACTGTATACAAGACAAGAACAATTTTTATGTTGTGCAAGTCTTACAAAATTTGTAACATTGTGTAGGAATTTTATATACTATAACCATACCAACACATGTAAGTTATATTATGTTACTTATCACACAAAATTGTGTGTGTATGTATGTATCTCCTACATTGTGTACAAAGGACTGTTACATGGGGTAACAATGAAGAAAAAAATTATGACAGGATTTTTATGAAATAAAAGATTTTTTATAGAAGAACTTATTTATACATATATATAAAAGTTTTTCAGTCTTTTGTATTGATTAGGAAACGCACGAGTTACACGTTGCCATCCTTATTTAATCCGGGCTTGGTACCAGCAATACTTCAATAATATAGCGCAGGCAGGGTTACAATGCTGATTAAATCTCGCATACAATTTTGAAAAAATATCTTGAAGTCAGAGTTGTGTTTTTAAATGAATGCAGAATGTAGGGAATTCTAACATAGATAGATACACTATGTCCCAGTATAACTTTTAAATTTGTCAAAATTGTATACAAATTGTCTACATGATCAGCGCTCTCCTATTTCTGTACAGCTAGCCAGTCATATTCACCTGTTGTATGGCAATTTGTTTTTGTTTCCGCTCTCCTCTTACCACCCAGCAAGCTACCGAAGTAGACTTCCCTCTAGTGGTCGTCTGGATCATTGGCTACTGCGCCCTACCACAACAAGGTGAGATCTCATCACAAGTTAAGATTTTGAACCATTGTAACCATGTACCAATGTATTCACTCCATCGAAACATACTTGACCCTTGTCGTCCATCCTCACCAGTGCCAATTTATATCTGCATTCTGAACACAACTGCTTTTGGTGCGACCTTATGCCATGCACACTAACACGCAAAGTTTTCTCTCTGCTTAGAACATGGACACAGTCTTCGAAAGTAATCTTCTTCCTAGTAACGCACTTCTGAATTCCTTTAGCCTTCTTGTAAACATCGCCTGTACGTGTGTAAGAATTCTACTTTGGACGCAGGCTTGTGAACTCTGCCATATGTACACGGCGAGCTGGCGCAGGGCCCAGGGGTGGGAGTCGGGTGCGAAGGCAAAAATAACACATTTTTAGAAGAAATCACATTTTTTTAAGAAAACTTTAAAATCACAGAAAAAATTATATGCCTTAGCTTTGTCGTCAATGATGACCATAGCTTCATCTTCGACGAAGCTGAAAACTACTAACCACATCTTCCTGTGTCAGTGGTGTGAAATTTCGTTCTGTGTCGGCAGTGTGCAATTTCGCAGTCGGCACAATGTAGATGCAGACATGCTAACACTGCTCTTCCCATGCGCATGATCATCCGACACCGTGCAGGTGCAGACATGCTCTGTACTGACTAATGCTATCCGACACCGTCCAGGGGCGAAAACGACTTGTAAGCACGCGGACATCCTGTTACCTGACACCGTCGAGGAGCAGACCTACTCTTGGTATGCGAGTAGAGACATTTTCACAGATGTAGATCTTTTTTTCTAGGAAGAACCAATTCAAATTCCAGGTATTGAGATGCATTTATTTAAGTTTTTACAGAAAAATGAATTTTTAAGGAAAAGGGAAATTTTTAAGGAAATGTCGAGGGGGAAAAACGAATATTCAAGATGGCGGTCAGAATACCCTGCAGAATTTTTTGGCTGATCCTATTTTTGAGATTGGGAAAAGTAGGAAATCTTAAGGTAATTCTTAGGGAAAATAATCGATTTTTGGGTTGAAGTAGTTATTTTTGGGTAAAAACAAGTGATTTTGGTGTAAAAACGTGCTATAATTAAAAAAAAATTCCAAAATGGCAGAAACCGAGATGGCCATTCGCTCCGTGGCTCCCGGACCCTGGACCATGCCAAACGCATGCCCATTGTCTTACTGCTGTAACACTCGTGTCAAACAAGAAAGAAGATTAAAAAATGATAATATTTAAAGCAGAACGTGCATTTTCGTTTGTAATTTAACTGACGAACGTCACGTTAAGGAATCTAAGTGGAAGTCTGAAAAGTCGAAACGAACAGTCGGAACCTGTCAGTGAATTTATGGCTTGAGTAGTATTATTTCTCACTACACTCATAACAATATGTACAGAATTGCATTTCATCACATTTACAAACTCGAATACCAACTGCTGGACGATGCCGCTGGTCGGCAGATTTTCTCAGGGATCGCCCGCCCTTTGCATTCTAGCGCTGCTCCTTCCAGCTCGGTTCTCCAGTACTTTATGTTAAAAGCTACCCAAATATCCTCACTTCACTCCATTCGAATGTTAATAATATAAGGTATGAAGAAGAAAACAAAGACCTAAACTACAAATGTTTAGCGGCTGCGGTGTCCAAGTGATTAAGGCGTTGTACTAGAAATCCAATGGGCAATAACCGCGCAGGTTCGAATCCTGTCTGTAGCGAAGTTATTTTTCTGCCAAGATATATTTTCTTTTTTTGCTACATAGAAATTGTAAAACAAGTAATTTTCCTGGCTATTTATTCTTTCCTGTACTTATTCAGCTAAGTATATCTGGGTTAAAAATCATTATAGGCTGTTCATGGTAAAGTGAGTACTTTTGGTCTGCTAGTTAATTTTTATTTCAGCAATTTTTTATTCTGTGACGACCTTTTAAGACGAATACTGCCATGTATGTATTAAACACAGTATGTATATTCCATGGCACTTGATATGTTAACTTCTACGGATAGAATAGAATATATTTATTGACTATTATTGCAAATGAGAGGGCTTTCAAAAGTGCTCACTTTACCCTGAATAGCCTATACTTGTGTTATAGTTATACTATGTTCACAGTGCGAAGTGATATTTTAGTGTATTCATATTATTTCACGATGTAGTCAGCTACCGTTCGTTCTACTACAAATCCGGTAATACGGTTGTTTGTAATGTTTACATCCGTACATAGAAACATAATTCAGTTTACTTCCTAAACTGAAATGTAGGTCTTCAATCATTAAGTAGTATGGTAAATTTACCATAAACTAGGTGTAACAAAATTCAGTACTAGACATCGAGGAATAATAGAAGATACTATAACAAACGTTTTTTGGTGAGAATCCATCAATGTTTCTTACTCCGTTTAACACGCCACGACGTAAGAGTGTAATATCTGTGCTGTTACACCACGCAGTCGATCTATGCATTTGACTTATGGTGCATGCAATGGTAATACAAGAGATGGTACACACCTGTATGCGGAGCGACAACCTAGGAACTTATGCTAACAAATCGTTCTGTTTCCTCAGACCATTTGAATCGTGTAGGGTGGTGAACCCGCGTACGGATTCACGTGTGCGATATTTGTTATGCTGGTGCGGAAAACACTCACGTTCATTTTCACTATTGGTTTCGGGCCATCGTAGTAGCATGAGTTCCTTCAAGGCAAGCATTCGTGTTGTACGCGCTCCTTCTTGATATTTTACGTGCGACCCTAACAATTATGCAATGCCTAATGAAACAAAGTGAATGTTTAACGACATCACTTTAATAAGATAATCGTGTTTCAGTGATGAATTTTGTAAGTATACATTATGATTACTTTATTAAGTTACTGTTAAGAAACGACATAAATATAGGTTACCAACATATACAATATAATATAATTCCTGACACCAACACAGTTGAAGTGTGTGAGTGCGGTTAGCGCTAAGGTATACGAAATAAAAGTGGCCTACAACCGTTTTATACTTTTCCAGGTAATATATATTTCTTATCTACATAACATTATTTTTTCAGTTATATCTTCAATATAATAACGTAATTTTTTCCTTGGTGATATTTAAGAGCAATATTTAATCATAAACGAGTTATAAAATCTAAAAGAGAACTATCTTACAGTCATTGATAAAAATTATTCGCTATAAGCATTTTGTAATTCCTTTGGTTTTTATTCTCATGATTATTTATTACATGTAGCTTTATTCCTAGTAAAGGCTGTTCGCGGTAAAGTGAACACTTTTGAAATCAACCTAAGAAAAAAGTCACTGCTCTTACCTGCATACATTTTAATGGGTGCACGGGGGGAATGCACCCTGTAATGTTGGCAACGATGTAGGGAAAGTAGTTTCATATCTTTACGTCGAATATAGAGTGATAGGTTACTATTTGTGATAACTTAAATTATTTCTTTCGCGTACTGTTTTTTAAATATTTACTCTTCTATTAATTAATTCACAGTTTCACTTGAACGACGCATAAATAAAGTGATGAAGCCCATGGTTATGCTAATTTAATATAGGGCGGATGAATACGCAACGGGTTTACAAGCAGATCTTAAGCAGATTTTTCGAAAATGATCAGTTTACTGTGAACGGCATTTAAATGAGAATAGGTTAATTTCTATCCTTCTTTCTTGAACAGTCTATTGAGTGTTGAAAATTCGGCTTGTATTAAAAGTAGATGCAAATCTTGCGAAACAGCCTCGTCTGTGCGGGAAACTGGTTGCTTCTAAAATATTTCAACATCAGTGCTTGCAATGCGACAAACACTTGTACACGCTATATGTTGATTGAACTATTTATATTAAAAAAAATTATAAGTGTTGTTCAAATAAAAATAAAATATACGAAACCCGAGACAATTTAAATAATTTCGTAAAAATATAATTCTCTTTGAAAACGAACTGGTCTATTTCAAAATGAAGAGGAATAATTTATATTTAAACAGTTATTAGCCAGAAAATAAAAACGGCGTTTATTTGAAATTAATTCAGTAAAATAAATTTATTATATATGCTTGATATAATGGTATATCAAAATCGACGATTTTTTTTGCCAGATATAATAACATTTCATCCTTACACTTTCAAATTAAACAATTATTCAACGTAAGTAGGCCGATGTACATAACGAAAGAAATTTCGTAAAAAAAAAAAACAATTTTCAAATAACGTAAAATAATGCTGTTTGATGTGGATAAGTGTATGCTGCTTATTGTGTGATACTATCAGAGTAAAACGAACTGTTATAGGAATGAGAGTTTTTATAAACGCAGGAACCAGGATATTATAACAACTAGAGACATTATCTTTAAGACGTTTATCGGTATTGGAGAACTACACAACATGAGGACGTACATAATGTTTAAAATTAAATGATTTATCAGATAAATATGACATTACATTATTATCCATTAAAAATAAAATATTTTATGTGTTATGTTTGATATAAACATTTTATTTACGTTATTATTATTAATCAATATTGGAAGTGATAAACACCGGAATAAATTATGTTTCTGTGAAAGCAACTCGGTTCAACAAAAACTCGTTTGACTTCCCATTGAGATGCGGGGTGAGATTCCATGAGACAGGCAGCACAAAGTGTCACCCGCCGTCTCGAGATGACGCTGAGAACGTTTACTCCAGAGAAAACAGTTAAAGGCTGTCCACGGTAAAGTGAGCACTTTTGAAACTAACATTAGAAAAAAAAGTCACTGACTCCACCTGCATAATATTTTAACTGGCGCCCTGAGTAACGTGCGCCCAGTCAAGTTGGTAACGTTGGATGGGAAGCAGTTCCCTATCTTAACGTCGAATAAAAAGTGTTAGGGAACCATTTCTGATCATTTACTTTATTCCTTTCGCTTTCTGTTTTACGTTTTTTAACATGTCGAAGTGTAAAAATGATCAGATTTGTTAAAAATAACTCTTTCTAATAATTGCACAGTTCCACTTGGAAGACGCATGAACAAAGTTATGAGACCCATGGCAATGTTAATCTTACGTAAGGCGGAAGAATATATAACGCGCATTCAAGTAGATCTTAAGCAGGGCTTTCAATAGTGCTCGTTTTATCGTGAATATCCTATAGCAGCACGCTTCACCTTAACGCCACGCAGTGATCAGTACCACAACTACGTGCTCAATGCTCGGAAAAAGCGATTCATTATATCCCATATGGTTATCCCTCCTGACCGAGTCGAACTGTGCTCGATTCCTGGTGGAGTCAGTCCCGGATATTTGCAAGTGAGAATAGAGCCAGACGGGCATCTCTCGTTTACCCCGTCCTTTCATTCCGGCGCTGCTCCATACTCAGCTCGCTTTACCCTCATCGGCTCTCAAGTCCTGGATGTTAACAGCCGCCCAAGTCTCTTCACTCACTCACTCACTCAGGGAAAAAAGGAAATAAAACACCACATCAATTTTTAATAAGTAATTTTATCCTCTAAGAACATTACCTCATAACAAATACTTAATCATTTTGAAATGTATTTGTTGAAGTCTCCACCAGCGAACCAGGGGAAGCTTATAATCTTGCACAATCTTCTATCGATCTCTAGCTCTTGTATTTTAAATGGCAGGGATTTCATGGGTGGTGTATAAATACGAGCAGTGTGTTGGCTAACCTGATGTGAAACAGGCGTGATTATTTTGTTTCTTTAAACGTGAAGTAAATTCGTTTCCGCGAGAAAATGTTTTGGATATTTACAGATCTGATATCAGTTATTTAGAGCAACCAAAAATCTTGGCTCCAATAAACGGAAATTGAAATGTACTTCGAAGTCCATTTATCAGACACTTCCTGTCACGAATTATTTTGCCTTGACTCCCGCGATGAAAGAGACTTGTGACTGGCCGGTATAAAAAGTGGCGTGAAAAATATAAATATTTCAACCCTCCCTATGCCATTACGGCGAACAGGTGGCCACGTCATGCCATTATGTTGTGTTGTAGCAGGTCCCATAAGCAATGTGCTGAATTTTTTACTGTTATTTATTACCGCGATAGTAGCACGGCATTTACACTAATGCTGTCAAGTACTATTAATTTTAGTTTTTTATTTATTGCGTTTTGACTATTGTATTTTTCCTTGAGCACGTGGATGACTGTTTTTTGTACAATTATGCAAGATACCCAGACCACCTAGGATGCGATATTCAGCATTTTGACGTGGTTCCTTTAAGGTGTTTGTTTACCGCGTACCTGAAATGCTTTGTTGCCATGAACAACGAAAGTGTTTATTAGTATCGTTAGAATTTTTAAAACATTCTTTATCGTGCTTTTAGAGTAAAGTTTCGGACTGGACAGAACTCGGATTGGAATCAACTGGCAGCGAGCTCAGAGTGAACTCGTATCGAAAGTAAGCGGTTAAGGTAAATTTTCGAACGTGGACCAAAGTGTAAACAAGATTGAATGTGAATTGAAATGGGATTGAAGCACTCTATTGGCGATTGGCAGAACTATAAAACAACTGAATTACGAAAGTCCAGTAAACGTAAAATATATTTTTCCACCATAATATAAAATAAAAATTCCACAAATTTCTCCGTCCAAATATTTCTCAGTTCCTTCAAAGACATTTATTTTGCGCTTCACTTCCAAAAAATACTTATTTTGATAGTCTCAGAATGATTCTAACCTCTTACATAGCCATATTAACGAGTCAATATGGCGACCACTTCTTCTTTGTTCTAATTTCAGTCCGATGACTGTTTAAAGTAAACTTTTCAATCTGGATTCTACATTCCTGTCCACCTCGACAACTGGACTGAATTATGTCGCTCCACTCCTACTCCAGTCCAGTCCGGATGTGTTTATACTAACATTTCAATCTGGATTCTTCAGTCCACTCCAGGTTCAATCCGGATTGAAATATTACTGTAAATGCACTAATAGTATAAAAAAACTTATAATTTTAAAATTGTGTCGAATACATCAGGTATCATTTCAACGTCAGCTGCGGTGTCCGAGCGGTTAAGGAGTTGGACTTGAAATCCAATGGGTTCTACCCGCGCAGGTTCGAATCCTGCCCGCAGCGAGTGTTCTTTTTTATCCTCATAAAGAAATTTCAGCGTTTATGTGAGAATTAAGAAAGCTTATCTCAAATAGATTTTCACCTCTTTTTTCATTTCGTTTACGTAATTAGTTATGTAGCGTAAGTTGAATTTCACAGCACAATTAAAAAATAAAACCCTTGCTGTAAGATTTACTTAAAATAAGATATTATCACACGATGTATTCAGAATTCTCTCTGTAACTAAGCAATATACCTACTTACCCATACAGATGATGGCCGAACCACCTACTTTTCTATCTTTTCATGCCGACTAACACCACATGACTTATTTTTGAAAATAGGTTATAATCCGAAGCAGATAATAATACTGCTTTCAAGAAATTATTAATATTACAAATTTCTTTTCAGAACCGTCCACTATGTCTAAAAATAGGATTATTCATATTTTACTACCAAAAAAACATACACACCAAACATGTGCTAATGTAAAGGCTGACTACCACGTTGATAATTGCCTATAGACTTACCACTAACAAGTCTTTAATGTCCACGCTTGAAGTTACAAAGTTGTACGATCGTAAAACGAAAAAAATCAACAATTCAGTTTCTCGAGCAGAGACGATACCACGTTAGCTGCGCTGGGCAATGTCGCCCTTAGCTCCACACAGGCTCTGTGCCACACTTACTCGCACAAACTTCCAAGTAGGCAGATGCCTTAAAAATCATTTTTTTTTTTGGAAAAAAAAAATTGTAGCATGCTGATTTTAATCTGAAAAGTTATGTTTAGTTGTGCGCTCAAGACTGCAGCCTTCGCTTTATCAGAAAGTACGCAGCACTATGCCATAAAAAAATGAACATTCCTAATGTTAGGTATATTATTTTCGGGAATGCCACGTTTAAAATGTTTAATTTAAAATACATTTTACGCGTACAGTTATTCGAAAGTTTGTATCGTTTTGTCAGTTCGGTAATTACGTTTACATTACTGCCAAAATATATTTGGTCTGGTTTACAAAAATAGCTTTATGTTAACGTAACAAACTATAGGTTACCTTATGTATTTTTATGACTTTTTCATGTGTTGTGATGTGCACTGCGTTCAAGTTCAATACCTAATGCCACTTGGTTTTAAAGCGCAAAACCTATCGCACGCCTTTGAAAATTTTAGTTTGGGTAGGCGTTAAGAAGAAAGGAGGATTCCTAATATTAATTCCTATAAAGTTGGTTTTCGAGTATTTGTAATTTCATATCACATTATTCTTGTATAAGTACCAACACCGCACTTGCGGCGTTTAATTTGAGATGTACCATTTCTGGTAATCCCATTATTCATCTACTTATAGGTATTAAACAACGTTTCAAGCCTGCAATTAACAAATATATTTTCTGTAAAAGTTGCAATAAATACCTTTGGAATATTACAGATTAAGTATTTTATTTCAACTGACATTATCGAGAAGTGGAAACAAAAATATTAATATAATTCTCTCGAAAAATTCTAATGAATAAAATGGCACAGAGGGAAAATTCTGCAAAATTGTATTAAAAAAATAGCAGGCGATGAAGGCAAAACCGGCAACCTCTTTGTTACAGTGTAAGCACTTGCCACACGAGCCTTTACATTGTGTTTTCAATATGATTGTAATTTGTAAACTGGGGCAAGAATACAATAACCTTGCCTCTTAGAAACGATTGAGATTAGTAATTTAGGAAATTGCTTCATTATAAGAGCATTAAGTCTACAGGCAGATTGAACTCTTGCATAGACGGACTGTATAATTGTAGAATACATTTTTTTTTCTGAAATTTGTTGTGGTATAACAATTACTGGCATTCGGTTGGTTATCAAGATAACTGGGCAGGTATAATAGGCCTACAGTTAAGTGGGAAGTATCCTTGCCATCTTGGATTTACGTATTTTCCTCATTACCTTAATTTTCGGAGTCAATATTTAAAAACCAAGCTAGTCATGACATAGGGAACATTTTAACAGTTATTTCTAAATCCAACTTATTGTTCTTATGTGATTAGTGTCACATGGGAAAATACAGGTATATTCGAAACCCAGCAAATGAAAAAAAAAAATCGTTAACTAGTCGTCCATGTCTAGCTTTAATTTTTTATTTCTGGTCATACATTTTCATTACGAAGATTTGTAAGAAAATTCGAAGATGGAGTGGATACTACCCCCTTCAGTATTTTTGTGTTGTGTTGTATGGTACACACCCCAAAAATCGACACCTAATAAATTGTCATTCAAACACATGTGATCATAGCCACTAATCGATTTACAAAATAAATCTGATTGGATACAATACCACTGCCACGGATATATTATATGTTACTTTCTTGCAAGCGTGCCAACGAAAACTTCTAGCAACTGTGGTGTCCCAATGATCTAATTTTAACTTCAAAACCCTCAATATTTTGAAATTTTAATCACTGAACTATATTCCTAGTTGTGGGTGGAAAGATTACATTTAATTTAAGAATTCTATCACAAAAACTAATCAAACCATACATTTTTCTTCATTTTAATAATATTTAGGTTAAAATTAGAATTAATGTTTCTGGAACTCCGGAATGCGAATGCTAATGTTAATATTAAGTTAAATTCCCTTCGAACAAAACATTATTTCATTCAAAACATTTCATTACATTATTTCATCAAAGGTCGATATTTAAGTATTTAACCAGTAATAATCTAATCATTTGCTATATTAAATTAAAATATGCTAGTTTATTTCATTTCACCACACATAATTTTTTTTTTCAATTTCCAAAGTACATTATGTGTGACGTTTATTGAGATAAATTAAAAAGTTCGCTATAATGTAAGCTGTAAAGTTTATTTATCACTACATGTTGATCACGACAGTAGGAAATAAAATCTTACTACGCCGAGGTATTTTAAGATATGCCCTCAATAGGTAATAAAGTATTTATTTCTGGAGACTTTATGCAATGTGTTCTAGGATATGAATTTTTTTTTTACAATTCACATACACACTATCACACAGCAGAAAATGAAATTTTAATATACTACTAGCTACTCGATATAGGCTGTTCACTGTAAACTGAGCACTTTTGAAAGTCCTGCTTAAGGTCTATTGTCTGCACGTTGTGCACGCGCCAACCACGGAGCACTTAACATTACAGTTATTACGTTTATAACTTTGCTAGGTACACTCGGTATTTGTATAGATATAAAGTTAACCTCAATCCCTTACACTGGTTCCGGACACATGAGAGATCTCTATTAGATTTTAATATTTCATAGTTGCCACTCGCTAGAGTATTCCTTATGATGCGCAGTATAGAGTGCGCTCCGGACAATAACAACTTTGCTGCGCTCGGCAGCTCCGCCTTTGGACTGTCTTGGCAACCTACCTACTTCCTTTCCCTTCCCACCTCTATGTGTCCGCTCCTACCACGCATGCGCATCGATCTTCTCTCTCATTGGTCACTGGCTACAGTTTGAAGTTTGGGCCTTCTGTTCATGTTGGTGGCTCATCCACTTCTACGCCAGCAAGCATTTGAGTAACTTCGCTGGAATTTCTGTTCCTGGCCCTGATGGGTATTCGTGCAATGTTAGGTTGCTATGCATTACAACTTGGTAGCTGACGACAGTTAGAATATCGTCATGGCTGACGGTGAAAATCATGGGTGGGTTTACCGTATAATGCATTGAGTTTTAATTTAAGGTTTACTGTGGGCTAGTCAAGGAATTCTAGGGTTGCGCATGTAGCTTGTATCCGAAATTCAGTTTGTACCCGCAGTGTTTAAATTCTGGTTTCCGCTTAACTTACTAGTTGCGTGTGGCCCGTAGAGTTTTCTGTTGTGTGTATCCTTGCACTTATTATATGGTTGAAAGTAGTTTTCAATATTCATAGTTTGCTTACCGCCTGAAACGTCATGGCTTGTTGAATGGGTCCGCATCGGCTTGCGCAACATTGTGATACATTTTGAGGTAACCTACCTGTGTGAAATAATTTTAGATTGTTCGAACCGAGGATGGTTCGTTGGTTTCTAATACACGTGTTATATTGTGCTTGTCAGAACACAATTTTAATATTCATTAGACTATGGAAGGCACTCTAGTGAATGTCCGTACCGAATTTCCGTATTAATACGAGAAGGGCAGTAAAATAATTTGAGCTTCTTTTAATCTTAATTTTAGTTTCCAGTACTGCAATTGTATTTTCTCTAATGGAGCATATATTTGGTGTGATAGTGTTTAATACTGGTTGGTTAAAAAGGAGCCCTCATTTTACTAAGAATTTTTAACGTTTTACAGTGTGGAATATTGTGTTCGCTCAAGGTTTTACAGCTTTTGAAAACAAATAAATGTTATATACGTCACGGCTTGATTGCTGCCCGTGAAATTGTTGTTTGTTTTGAAACCAGTTTTTATAGTAGATTGTTTTCTGATTAAAGAGTTGTATGAAACCCAAATAAATCGTTCAAGTTGGAATCTGTTTTTGTGTAAATTCTTGTGGCAGACGTCAAAATTACTTTAGACATGGCTGGTCTTGTCTGTTAGTAAAAACGGTAACATTTCCTATTAAACATTTTACAAATATTCGTCCCTGGTACATTCTACGTAACTCGGAAAGAAATGTTATAAAACGGATTTTAAAAGATTTATCGATTCTTCTTTTTGAGCGTAACAATTACGTTTCTTTTATTTTAAATTAAAGACACTGACTCGGGTTAGCAAGCAGGCACTGAGATGCCAACACCACAGAGGACCTCATTGGCTCTCACGATGCAGTCGTTAAGCCAGCCCTACACGCTGCCCATTTCCATACCAGTTTTCATACCCAATTTTCTGCTAGACATTCTGCTCCCGTGTAGGTTCTTATTTCTAGAATATATTTGTCTAAAAGCAATAACACGAACAAATAATACATAACAAAGCTAAATAAAAAAAAACATAGGCAGCCGATTGCACTGTGCAGTTATTTGCGGTATTATTGCTTTTATAAAAAGAAATTCTAGAAATAAACATAAACTTATAAACGAGTAGTGTAAAAGCATAATTTCATCTGTGTAGCATGAGTGATGTTAATCCACACACACATAAAAGATTTATTATAAATATTGTGATATTTTTGTCTTCTTTTAGTCTCCTTACCTTATAAGTTTATTTAATTACGAAAAGCACAAATTGATTATTATGCCTGTTAAAGATAAATATTTTAATAATTTACTCGTGTTTTAATAAGTCACGTAAACACACGTTGTACATAAATATGAATACAGTACCTTGTTTCTTATACATAAGCAGTGCCGTTAATAATATCATTTTCCATACACTAATAGTCTAGTATTCGTACACAGAAACTTAAATAATTGCAGTCTTCAGGAAAAGAAATAATCTTCGTACTTGTTGGATGTACCACAAAGCACCTACATATAATATTTGATTGCACTTGTGCCCCTGCCGACTGCGGAATGACAGTTATTTGTGAATTGTTTTTGACTGCCATTTGCAATTTTCTGTTAGTACTTCAGGTAACGTGTGGGTATGAACTGGCGAATTCTTCCTTCTCTTCAGCTACGGAAACTTTTATACCTTCTGTTGTGCCGCAGGGTGTAGAAGAGAGAAGGTAGAGGAAACTGGCTACGGTGTGGAGATGACGACACTCCAGATCCTCTTCGCTCCACTCCGCAACAGAGGACCGAACGTTTTTCTTCGCAGTGTTCGTAGCATCGGCGTGACGGCAATTTCCCCTCCCTTAGTTACGCCGCTGAACTTAACTGCCACTCGCTCGGAGATCTTCCGCGACTTGCTATTACTTGCCTGCAACGCAGAACGAATTCCTTGGCTTCATTAGGCGTGTTTAACTCGCAAGGCTGCGTTATTTCCTGCAGCTTAAAGTGTCGTATTAATAACTTTTTTTCCCCCGGTATCTGTGGAGATAACTGCTTAATTAGTTGTCTTCTGCAACGCAATTACGTCGTTAGCGTTTTACGAGGGAAGAAAACGCAGCAATTATTTTCGTAATTTGTGCTGCAGTTGCCTGCAAGCACAATTTCTCTAGGAACAACCAAGACTACAGCTCGCAATAAAATTTTTCTGCAGCATGTTGTCCAGATTCAGATTTAATTTATCACATACACGCCACATTTATTTGTTACGTTTGCCTGAAATCAAGTAATTGGCTGTTAAAGATTTTAGTAAAATGGATTATTATTTTGTAAACGTTTAATAAAAACCACTTTAATATTTACGTGAACTTTGTACTGCCTAAATACACCTAATTTTTGTCTATTAAATTAATGCCGTATATTCTGCGTTACTCGTCGAATTAGTAATCATAGTCTTTAAGACTTTAAGATGTACTAGGAATACCCAAACAATAAATTATGAAAGTACAGAGTTTATTATTTCTCGGGGGTTTGTTGATCTACAAATTAAATTACTTCTCTTTTTTGTTCCTCTTGAGTATACGTTCGACATTTTTTGTTAGTGTAGTGTTTTAGGGCGAAATACGCAGGAAAGACAGCGGAGTGCCCGCAACACTGAAAGTGGACAGTGGACAGTTAACATTTTCGGCGCGATGAATTTTTTTTTTTTCGTAAATATTTAATTACCCCTTTCAGCCTAGCATTTCTGAGTTAACACTCCTACTCCACCACCCCTCCCCAAGCTTTAGAGCTTCCAATAATTACTGCTTCATTTAAAATGCATTTCTCCGAAGAGAACAAATGTGCGTTGTTCATTTCGTTTGAAGTTTTTATGATATGTGACCGTCCATATAATTTTAGTAAGTTATACGCACCGATCTTTGTGCTTACATTGCTAATGAAATATATTCACCTCGCATTTCCTGGATAATGACTGAATTTGTACAGTGTTTAGGCGTACATTTAGGTTTAGTTTATTTCGCACGTCATTCCTATCCCTGTAATAAACCGGAAGTCTAAAAGCGCAAAGGTAACTGTAATGCAGAGTGACTGTTTCATTTTTCAATTAGTTATCTGCGAGGTATGTAAAATCACGTGAACGCTACATTAGTGTACTAAATTGCCAGTTATAAACATTATTCATATATAAGCCAGATTGAAAAGTACGTATAAAAACTCCGCGCCAAATTTTACACTATACGAATAGTTTATCAAATGCGCCTACAGTTAGGAATTCACTATATATACTCGCCAAATGTATACTTCGTTTAGATTCAACCCATTCTCGCAATGACTGACAATTTGAATAGTAATTTGGTGATCACGTTGCTCGCAACTCTTATGGTGACACTTTGGACTAAAGTATTCCTGTAAAAAAGTCTATGACATCAGACCCAATATACTTAAAATAATGAAATGTTCTGCGTGGATAATTAGCGACAACTTGTCTTGTCATAGCAGCTTAATAACTGACGTGTCAGTAAATTCATAGCGTGGTTCTTTACTACTTTGCAGAGATTTAATCACTTGTGTATTATAAACATTCGTATACTTTAGTTTTTTATCACGCCATTGTTAAGTAGCCAATTTGAGACTTAATGCGATTTATTTTACCTCGATCTTTGTGATTCAACGAATATCCTGCTGTCTAACCTCGTTTGAGTAGTGAGAATTATTCTTATATTTACATAAGTGCCGGAAAAAAACAATTCCAATGATTACAAACACTAATAATAGTAAGGCCTCTTATTCCTTTAACATCTGAAAATCATTTATATGTAACATTAACTTTACATTATTGTTTCTAAATTTACTATTAAAATTTTAGCGCCCTACATTTCAATGAAGATTTTTACACCATTTGCTTAGGCTGTATGCCGAAATTTGTTTCACATTCTCCTTCAATATAACGAGAAATTTGTCTGTGCCGTTTTGTCTGGATTTCAGCCGGCGAATTAACTCCTCTAATGTTCATTAGGATCCAGGTCAAAACTCTGGGTCGGTCGTTCTTTGTATTCGATCCCATATCAAATGACATCTCGATTGAAATATCTGCTTGATGGACGTTTGCGCTTGCCAGACGACGGCGAAAGAAGCAAATTTCAAATTGCTGTCACAGCGTGGGCGTGCAGTGAATTTTCCACAGTTACTTCTTGGACGTTGGCATTCGTATATTCAGGCAATATAATTACTGTACCAACCCTGCGCTATGAAAAATATAATAACACCATGATAACCATCTCCCTCCATATTTCACAGTTGAACTCGAATTTCTTAAGTAACTCTCGCCAGACTTTCTTCACACAAACATGTCCATAGGTTTGTCACAACACGTATAGTCTATTAGCGGATCCTTCGCACAGTTTAAATTCAACCTTTGGAAAATCACCCCGTTTGAGTGTTTCCTAAATATGTATTTTATCCCTTGCGTGGTATACTTCTGTTAAAATACTTTTTTTTTGGTTAAATTGAGCTTTTATTTATATTTTATCCATCAGTTATAATATTTCATCATATTTAATATGAATAAACCAGCAAGGGTTGGCAATGCTTAGTAAGAAATAGTTCTCATGAAAAATGTCATTACACTGAGTGTGCATGAAAGCGGCGTGCTGTTCCTCTGGTGTAATTTTCTACACTCGATTAAGCTTTGTTTGCATAAGGCGGAGGTATGTCATGAAGTTAGAACTTAAGCATCGCTTCAGAAACGATGGAAGTATCCAGTGGCGTGAATTACACAGTGGAAAATAAAGAACCGATTCCTGTACAGGTACAAGGGATGTACTTTCCGGATAGAATCCAAACGTAACAGCCTCTTGGGCGAGCGTGATACGATCACTGACAGCTTTTTATAAGCCTATCGGAAGTCTTTGGCCACCGTTTAAACGATGCCTCAAGATTCTTCTTCTCATATGTCGAGTCTCCGGTGGTCCCGGTATGACGATGTGTTCAGAATCCCGCTACGCCAGCGTGAGCACCTTCACAGTTCTGTGTACACTCCGGTAGGCATGTTAGTAACTAAGTCTATTTGAGAATGGGATGCATCTCAGGGCAAGCCCTACACGCGCCTCAGGTAGGGTTTAAATATCAAAATTGGGCGCGTCAGTCGCGGCTGAGCCGGGTTGCCTGGTACCATGGCTGCAATTGTAGCCATGGACACACCCAGACAGAAGAAGGGTCTAGATGGAAGAGCATAGCAAACCCGACAGAGCGGAGAGGCCGTGGAAGATCTGTGCGGCAGTCACGGAGGATTAAAATTAACTTCCTTTTACTGGATTTAGGCTGGAGAAAGTAGGATATGTGTTAGTTCGGGACGAAAGACTTGTGTGTGTTTGATGCGGGGTGAAATGAAATGAGTGCGCAGCTGGTGTGTAACCAGGGTCGCGCTGCGCGGCCCTGGTGGCGGCGGTCAGAAATGTGCCTCTTGCCTTACCGATGCCAGTAATATTGTGGGCGCAGGCACCCTTGAAGTTGAATTGCTGTCAATACCGTTTTGCAGTCGAACCAACACGACAGTATTGACAGCAGCCATTGGATGCAGGGCCTCCCTGCTTCTCGTCGAGTGCGTCGGAAAACTGGAGAGTTCAGTCATGGCGCCTGCTCCATCTTCGCTCTTCCACGCGGATAACATGGTTTCCAAGCCAAGGGCGAAGGCGTGGAGCAGTTCTAACGGGAGCCACCCCCTCCCCATGCACCAAGGTAGTCCGTCGGTCTAGAAGCTCGCGAGACATCCAGGACCTACCAGTTACGGTGGCGAATCCGCTGTGGCCCGGGAGTGAAGACTGGCATCGGAGATGCTTCCAAGGTCCAATGCATTCCAATCCACCCGCATTCCGCAGACCACAGAATTCAGCAGATAGGATAGCTGCACTTAGCATTTTTCAGCACCTCGAGATCCCCCTCCCCGCCTTGATCGTTGGGCCACCTCCAAAAGATGCGCTTCGCCATCTCTTACTGAGCTTCCCAGGTTCCCAACGTTCACGATGATGGCGCTCTAGCACCTACCAGTTGGTCCGCGGGCTGGTATTGGAATATTCCCAGCCACCCCAGAGCCTGGGGAGCTGCCATGGTTCCATCGTACTCGCAGAAGCACCTCGGCTTCGCTGGTCCTCAAAGTGAGGGCAGATCCCGGAGAGAGCATCCACGATCCCGATTTTTAGGAACTGTTGTTGTTTTTACAAATTACACATACAAAATATATAATTACCAAAAATTTGTTTGTCCAAATTTACACTTATTTTTTACAGTGAAGGATAGCTGTTTAAGCATGCATTGGTGCTTTATTGTTTCATGCACCTTACACAACGGGAATTTTGGCAGTATTTTTTTAAAAATACAACAGACTTCAATACTTATAAACAAATTTACTAAGACTATCTGAACTTTTTCGTTAGTTAGTTTTTGCAGGTTATTACAAAAACAGGTTTTTTTTTACAAACTATAATACACAGAGAGCTTCCCTAAAAAAAGGTTATGTTTTTAGAATCTCTACCATTAGTTAAACAATATCACACAATATATTTACTATACAATTTTGAACATGAAGTAGCTTGGAGAATGAATCATTAAGTAATATTTCTGAATACTTGTTTCCCTTGTTTGCAATGGGGTCAGAGTAAACGCGGCGAAAAATAAGAAATGGCTTACAATTGGTTGATATATTCGGAGAACATAGGCTCATTAATTAATATTTCTGAACATTTTTTTTTCGTGCTTACAACTGACAACATAGTGAAAGCAACGGAAACTTTGTATTCCGTACTGTCCATTTTCATTTCCCGTTCTGCTGCACATTCTAAAACATGCCGCGCAGCGAGTATATTGCCTACCGCGAGTGACGTATCATAGTGGTTGTAAGGCCTTATTTCCTCAAGTTTCTATTTCCTCAAGTAAAACACCGTTGCGCGGAGCCTAGACTTAAGGTGAGGTAGACTGAGTCTTCGTCTTCTGCGCATGTACCCAATATTGACCTACCCCAAACCAACAAATCGGTCAGAGTCACACGGTCAACAATGATACAAGTGTTTGTTTATATCTTAACTTTCAAGATACGAGTACTTTTGTATGATCAAATCCTTTTACCAATATGGATTTAATATAATTGCATTAAAAATTGCTTGTAGGAAATATACAAACATCTCAAAGCACTTGTTTACTAAACTGTGTTCTAACCTCAAATACTTTCTACCTCGTTTAAGATAGTCATGTTGGCAGAAAAGCAGTTTAATGTTGGGACACGGAGACTGGTTCTGCGTGGCCAATGAGATTGCTATATCTCATATACACTCTACGGCGCGGAGTCCCTTGAACTTGTCTGAAATCTCACGGGTAGAATGATTGAATAAGCCCGCACTAATAACCGTATCTCTTTTAACGTCACTAAGTTCGAGCCGTGCTTCAAAACTGATGATTGCAGCTGCTATACACGGCGAGGTTAACGTCAAAAATCCTGTTATGGAAGCATGACCTATACGGACTGTCTCTCTTACTCTACAGGATGTACTTGGTGATTATTGGCCAAACCCTTGCCGTAAACATCAGTCACGTCTATGTCCATGCCGCGACTCACCACTATGGAAAATATAGGTATAATCTTAAGCTCTTCTAAATTATAATCTTCTTTGCTATTCCACTTACCGAAGTAACATAAAATGTACCATTACGCAAAAGTAAAAAATATATGTGTTTTCACAAATTACTGCTTCATATGAACTTGAGATACTTAAAAAATATCGTTCCGCGAGTGGCTCATCTAAATATCAAACAATGACACATTTAGCACTTAACACAAGCAATGGTGCAAATTTAGAAAATGTGGAAACCCCTCTTCGGAAAATTGCTTGCTTGCAATCTTTAAAAAATTGGATATTTTTTCTACGAAAATAATTTCACCGCTAGTGATGCGTTAAAAACTGGTTTTATTTTTAAAGGAAACAGCCGCAGGCATTAGTGGAAATGTTATATTTATTACATAAAAGTAAATTAAATTACGAGAAATTCCAGTTGTCCTAGCCCGAGGGGGTAGTTGTTCTCCCCTGCTTCAACGGGCGAACCTGGTAATTACCTCGCCTTCTCCTGAATATACACCTTCCGGGTATTAATAAAATTATGGAATGCTGTCTCACTCAAGTGAAGAACAGCTTCTTCACAGAACTCTTTTTATGGCCCGGAGTTCTTAGAGAGAGCTTATTTTTCTTTATTCTTTTACGAAAAACAACGTGTCTGCGAGGCTTCGCCAACCCCTACAGGCAGGCTTGTAATTAGGAAATGAACATATTTGTGGAAATAAATCTCCACTTTGATGTCTTGCTCACACTCCTTAAACTTTCATACTTCCATAAATCAGCAAAATATTACTATTTACGTTATCAAATCCTTTCATGGCATGTTACAACAGTGTTTTACTTAAATCCTACCACTGTTAAATATGTTTTTGTCACAAAACATTATCGATAGTTCAAAGTGTAGATACTATCGTCAAAAAATTGCATTAATTACAATTATTTAAAATTACCTGTTTCAGGCTTACTATACGTTGTAATAGAATAATTACCCTCACTGAGGTTTATCCTGGTGTCTTTTTTTATATATTTCGTAGCACAGGGTTGGTCCACAATTTCTATTGCCTGAATATACGAAGGCCAAGGTCGAGTTACCTGCATCTAATGTGATGGTAGTGGTAAGTAACGTATTATGCTTGCTAACTTTTGTGGATTTTCTCTCAAGTTTTTATTTTCAAGTTGAATCAAGGTCATAGGGACAAGAACGAGTTTACCTGTATCCAATATGTTAGTGGTTGTCTGTAACGTCATATGCATGCTGATATATGGATTTTCTCTCGAGTTCTTGTTTTCAAGTTGAATCAAGGTCATGATGTCAAGGTCACAGTCATCTGCATATAATATGGTGGTAGTAGTCTATAACAACATATGCTTGTGTATGTACTAAAAACATTATAAGAGTTATATAACCAATTAAAAAATCCAAAAATAAAATAGTATAATGACAACATACTTAACGTATTCTAAATGCATAAGAATTCTAAAACTGCACAAAAAATCATAACTATGAAGTCCATATTCAAGTTATTTTCCAAACTACTGTAACACGCCTGATGACTGCTATAAATTTTTTTCTGAAAGTTGGAGTATGCAAAAACATCAAATAAGGTGTGTAAGATATGTACAAATGTGTATGCTTCGGCAATAGGAGTTAGAATTTCTGTTAAACCTTCCAAAAAGGAGTCAACCAAACAATTATGAATATATTTTGAAAACACCTTAAAATTACATATGGCAATTCATATTAGCCCACATTATTAATAATCATAAGATTCTTTTCTATGATGTTAAAAAATATATTCAGTTAAAATTCCAGATTATTTAACAAAAAAACTATTATACTTGTGTGAATCAAATTTCCTAATAGTGTCGTACAAATAAGTTTATATTTTAAAACCTAATTGATTTATCTTAAAATTAATATTGAAAGTTTAAATAAACGCTACACCAGCCAGAAAGACTGTGGCTGCACATCTGCCAAAAAATACCAGGGTTAATAGTGCATTATACGAAAAAGGTGTAAGCACTTTTTAGCTGTTCGTGCAAACTAAAACTTATCTGATGTTGAACTGTACGGTAGTTCCACCGTTCAACTGCGTGCGATCCTACAGGCGATATATGTCCTGACGTCTCTCTGCGAACCAGGACTCCGGCGTCGAAACCAATTCAGTAGAATGTAGATAACCCGATGTCGTTCCGCAAAGCAGAACCCATGGCGTCGAACTCAGGACTGGAATACCGGACATCGATGATGTAGGCGGGTGCTCCTCTGAATTCTGGACAGCGTAGAATTCCGTTGATGTGGATGGAGACGTCAGCTGGTCCTAAAACTGTGGCCTCTTGAAATTGCCGCTCAACTTCCGTCGTACTGTCGTCAAACTTAGTCGAATTCCACTGAAGAGATCACATTCCTCGGGCCCGTTATCTTCTTGTAACAGATATTTACTTCTAGGCGTCAGTTTAACAAATACAATTTAACTTTTCTTCTTTTAATACTTTGCTGTGTCAAATTATTTCCAGTTGACAAATTTGCAGACATAAGATTCGAAAAATCATGGAGCCCTTCGTGTTTCACATTATTCTCTCAAGAAAGCTACTTTTACAATGCATTTGGAAGGTTCTTATTTACTGAATGTTCCTAACGAAACAAAGATTTGTTATTTCCAACTGGTGGAGCGTGATTAAACGGGAACATTATAACAACTATTCAACTAACAAAACCCTTTCACTTGGATAGACAAAATTCATGAATCAATTGAATAATTTTGCATACTACGAAACAATACAACTGTCAAAATAAACCCTTTCACTTGCTAAACCTATGCAAAACAGTTCACACATCAAACATTTACGAAATTTACATTAAATCAAGGAAATTCATAGCATTATTATATCATTGGTAAAATTTACATGTTACAGATTTGTCCGCCTAAATTTTTATTTAGGTCCACTATATTAATCTGGGGAAAAATTTATTCCTATCAATATAACATTTAAATATCTTATTAAAATGTTTAAAGTTATTATTTTATGTAAGAGCTAACAAAAAAACCACAAGTGACAAAATTACAACATATACGTTATACTTAATTCATAATAAGGACAAAATTAACAAAAGTAGCATCATCACTCTGATATTTTGATGGTGATCCCTCTTGTTTGCTAATGTTCATTTCCCTGTTTAGATCACTATGCGTGATTCCACTACAAGTCCTTTCTCTTGCCATTAATGCACCTTCATTTGCGTGTCCTTGGCAGCAAACTATATCATCCACAGTTTTGATTTAGAAGTCACTTGACATTTTGTGTTCCCAGCAGTTCTTTGATGCATAGTTGGCAGATATACAACACCAAAATCCCACTGACCAGTGCAAAAGTTGGTTTTCTAATCACTGTAGTATTTTAAAATATTTGTAACATAAAACAATACTATCATCTCAGAATGACAAATAATAAAATCACACGGAACCCTATTTACCATGGTTTTTCAATAATTACATAAACACATCAGTTCTGGAACATTATTTCAGAAATATTACATAATACTTATCGCTAGACATCAGAAGAAAACATAAACCAATCGAAGAAGAATTCTAAGTATGAATATTGAAAGAAGACTCCAATCAACCCTTTAAAAAAGTTTTTCCAGAAGATCATATAGAAAAAAATATCTAACATTTTTATTCCACTACTTGAGGATAGTTGTGGCAAAAACGACCTGCCATACATTAATTTGTTCGTTGTAGCAGTTTCATTTGCAGCGAAGTTTATCTTGAGGACATGAAAGTTTTCTAGTGAGCATAACGAGTGATGGTATTTTTCTGATAATTGCCACGTCCACTTATTGAAATCAACATTCGTCGGTGATCTTTACAATACTGCTATGTGCTCAGGTTTATTTTGCCTGCTTTTATGCTGATTTATGTTCTAGTAGAAATGTTCGTATTTATTCGGAACACCTACAACTCTTACGCTATTATATCTCTTCTTGTCTTTGAAACCATACATAACACGCTGGAACATCTTCTATGTGGTGAATATCAGGGGACAATAAAATACAACATTTGGCATGCAATAAATTATTTTAATCTATTGGTGGTCTCTATCTACGCCTAATTAAATCCTTTGCACATCATTACAACAAAATATACGCCCCAAACAATACTTAATATATAAATTCCACATTCAACGACAATTCTTCACCAAAATCAGTTTCTCATTAACCACATATCTTACTCAGCGCATATATCTTTGCTCGGTTTCTAAGTATTTGAATTACACGTGCATAATGGGTTGTTGGTATTCACGAAGAGCCATGATATTTTATCGGCCTATTATTTTGCCCGTATCGTGACAAACTATCTCGCAACAGTCATTGTTGAATATCTTTGATATCCTCATCAGACCAATTTATAGTGGCATGATCTTTATAGCAATATACTCCCACTATCTACTTATGGTGTGCTTTGATTAACACTAGTTGTCCCACATTTAGCTTCCTTCTCCTCGACTTCTTAGCATACTTGCTACGTCGTTCTGCCGCTAAGATCAAACTTTTTTTTTTTTTTGCAAATCCCCTCAAATTATTTCTTCTTCTCTTCAGTGCCCTCTTCTTCTCCTTATTGCGATGTTTCTGCTGGTGATAGTAGTTTAGACATGTCGAAGACTTCTGATCGTTGGTTGACCTGTCAGTTTGTTCTGGGTAACATGGTTCCAAGTCTTGAATCTTTGGACTGTTAATGCCGCCTGGATCCCACGGCTGTTGTCGCGACATTGGCTCTAAAGAAGACGTCCTCGGGTCTAGTGGTGACTGATTTTTAAAGCAGTCTTCGTTTGTTTCGTCTTGACAACCTTGTTCGCGGCGGCCCACAGTGGGCTGGATCCAACTATCACAGTACCAAAAATCGAAAAATCGAAATTTTTTATTTTGGACTGATATAATTATGACGTCTTCTACAGGACGTATACTAACTATGACAGAAATATTTTTAATTTTGGTAAAATAGTAAACTCACGGTGTTTACGAAAAGTTACTCATTTGTGGTGAGTCATGTCACACTAGGATTTATCGACAATTTTCGTTTCTTTCACATGAGAATTTAGCTATTTGTGGAATTTGTTGTAAATTTATCTTTAGTATTTTCAAAAAATACACTGAATTTAACATGAAACTGCATTTTAAAATTTTGTAATTTATTAACAATAAAATAGGAATAAATTATTAAAAAAACTCTCTTTTTTCCTTACATTTCGATGTAAATCAAGTTGTACAATTCGTGAATTATCGAGTCTCAAGGAGTTTATCAGCTTATATTCTAGAAAAAATATCAGAGAATCAAGGTATGTAACGTTTGGTTGCTTCAAATTGCGGCTTTGAGGTACAGATCAAATTTAAGTAGGATGCAACGGCAGGCTCGTGAGACAAGGCAACAACGAGAACTCCTACGTATTGAGCAGTAGGCCTACACTTTTGTAAACACATTTGTATCCCTTGGACGTGCCTGCAGACGGAGAGTCATGGCCCATTACATGTAAGGCTACGAGAGCTGTCGCATCCAGGTTGAAACCTTAGCTTTATCAGTATTAGGCAGTCAGTGTCTACGTCGCAAGGGAAGAGCAACAACAGTCTGTCGAGTGCACTCGCTCTTTTGCTGTACTTGTGGATGTATCATTTCAGGTGATTAGCCTTCTGTTTATTTTTCTTGACACTCGTATTTATCGTAGCTAGAGTTAATAATTTCATAATTAGTGATATGGTATCCTCTAAAAAACACATATAAAAACGTTCTGCTATAACTTCAAGAATAATAATATTTACGCAACTCCACAATTAAAACGTTCACTAAATTACATGTGTATGATGTACTCAGATTACAATAAGAAGACATTATAATTCATTCAAGCGACTTTGACGAATTCTATGCTCGTTCTTTGGAAAATTATGGTTTACATGAGCACAAAGACTCACTAAAGTCAAAGTTGAAAAACGTCTATAAAATTTTATATTAAGGTGGAAAAAATCTTGTCGCAATCGGGAAATATTAGAACGGAAGTATTCTGAACGACTTGATAACGTTGTGAATTTTCCTGAACTCACGGTTTCAATCCCTGGACAGAGTGAAGCAAAAAAAGTAACACCCAAAAAACGTGGTCGGCCACAAAAATCGTACAGTGAGGCGAGCGAACGGATAAAAAAAAAAGGGTCATAAAACGAGCATCCGACACTGTTACTACTCCTGAAGCAGTCAGCATTCTCTCTTCTCGCCTAAGAGGTAAAGGCAACAGGGCTGGAGTGTCGGCAGTAAATATTGTGGCTGGCAGTAAACCAACATCTTCAAAAAAATTACTTCGGAAATTACAGACAGCAACACAAACATGCGTTCCTTATTCTACCGAAGAAGCATTGCCTCTACTGATTGAAGCCAGATTGTCGAAGCAATCATACAATTTAATCAGACTGTCATCGAATATGCGAAATGTGGATATTTACCCCACCTATTCGAATTTGATCGAAGCGAAGAAACTATGCTATCCAGGCAATATTCAGTGCTCAGAAATTGGTTGTGAGGTTCCACTGCAAAATTTACTTGATCATACACTGATACGAATATTACAGACATTAAACAACCAACTTGAAGATGAATTTACATTGCTTTGTAAATGGGGTTTCGATGGCTCATCTGGGTAATCTCCATACAGCAGGATTGGGAAGAGAATACGGAGACTAGTGACGAAAGTGTTTTTCTTAGATCTTTAGTCCCACTTATTTTGAAAGAGAAAAATGGCGATGTGTGGAATAATCCTTGACCGAGCTCCACGCATTTTTGTCAGCCCATACGGCTCCAGTTTGTTAAAGAGTCAAAAAAGGTTACTAAAGAAGAAGAGGATTACATCCAAAATCAAATAAAAAATTTATGTCATTTCAAGAGAGAAGGATTACAAATAAAATATCATATGCTATTGACAATGATTGATTGTAAAGTTCTCTGTGCCTTGACTGACACCTCTACATAGCAGTGTCCGATTTGCAATCAGACTGCGAAAGGCTCTCCTTCGTGGACAGTTTCAAAGTCCATAAATGAAGACGCCCTCAAATATGGGATATCACTGCTGCATGCCTACATCAGATTTTTGGAATTCATTTTGGCGATTTCCTACAGATTAGGTAAATATTCAAATAGTGTTATAAGGGGTTATGATTTTTGTGGGTGCAATATTCCGACTTGACATTTTTTGCAGGTTCTGAATCAAAAAGGCGTGGCGACAAAAATGATCCGGAAGTCCGTCAGCGCAAGGAGGCTGTTTTACAGGAGTTGAAGCTATTAATGCATATTAGTCCCGATCGCCCAAGACAAGGATTTGGCTCCACGACTGACGGAAACTCTGCACGAAGGTTTTTTTTGTGATCTACCTACAGTATCCAAAGCAACAGGGGTTGACTAGAAATTGATAAAAATGTTTTCTGTCATATTATTGGTTCTGGCTAGTGGTCACGAGGTCAGTATTATCAAATTTGATACTTATTGTAAAAGAACTTTGTTGTACTATAAGAAACTGTACAGTTGGTATGAGCTAACACTGACTTTGCATAAAGTATTATAGCATAGTGTAGTTATCATGAAACATTGTCTTTTGCCAATGGGCCAGAAGAGGCTCAGGAAGCAAGAAATAAAGGTGTCAGAAATTATGGCGAGTTCTTCTGCTCAGCATGCAGTTGGACTTGAAGATTCCCTTGCACCTTTTTGTTCCGGAAGTTCAACAAGAATCTACTATGAAATTCATTGTACATGTAGGTTACAGTCTTGTTAATTCTTCACCAAAAATCCGCGGTCGATTTTAAGCAATGGCTAATGCATTGCAATTTGTCTTTGTTAGTCAGGCTGAATAAGTAAGAGCACTAGTCAAATTCGTTAAGGAAATTAACTGGATTCTCGCCAGTCTTGCCTTCAAAAGTCGGCATCTGGTCTGCCCACATTTTGCTTGGCTGGTGTAGCAGGGCATTCATCGAGAACATAACGGGGTTTTTGTTAGTGGCATGATCGTATTCAGGCCTGTCACGTCAGTCAGAATTCGGTACTTGGTTGTCGCTGTAATCTACTGAAACCGGACTACAATTTGTATTACCTAGTTTCAGTTTGCCTACAGACCTGACATCATCATTCATCTTGTCAGTTACCAGCTGTATCTGTTCTCCAACTTGGTTGAATTTTGCTTCGTTACTTTCCTTTTCGTTAAGAACCAACTTTTCCGCATCATCAAACCCCCATTCAAACTGCCGCTCGAACGTATTTCATCTTGACTAAAGGCGTTCTTCTAATTAGCTAGAATTCTGTCCAAAAGTCGCGAGACATTGTTCGCGTTGCTCTACTACCGCCTCCAATTCTGTTCGGTTCGTCACGATTTTCTTGCACAACCCCTCGGATGTATGTTCCAATTTTTGATTTACAGCTTCTACGTCATGCTTCATTTGTGTCATTTGCGTAGTTACGGCCTGGTTCAACTGGATAATTTGCGTTGCAATATTACGTTACATTGACTCTCATTGTTCCGCCAATGCCTGCTCAAAATGTTCTACTAGCTCGTGTTTATCTTGCTGATTAATTTCCCACATTTCGCAAGACATTTGTGTGATTTGCTCTTGAATCTACTTTCGTGAGACTGATTTAGCATTTGCTCTTTAACTTCTTGTCTTTCGCAAGACATTTGCTCTTTACTTTCCCACCTTTGCTGTTCAAACAAAGCCGTGATTTGTTCCATCAACGACATTTGTGATGGGTTAACAGATTCACGAGTTTGGTCTGTTGGACGCTCGGTGTCAATCAAGTCAGCTATTAGTGCATTTTCTAGGCCCTCCTGCATCGTCAAATCCGAGTGCACGCCAGTCTCTGCCATTGTGTTAGCAGTGCGAACATCTAAATTCTTATAGTCTATGGCTACTATATTTCTTAAAAAAATATGATTCTCTCTTTTCTCGACTCATAAACTTCAAAACCAACTAGTTATGGTTTTCCGGATGGAAGTTATACGAAAATTCTTTTAAACGATTATATATTATTCGTTGTAATAGTGGATTTAAACCTCATGGCCCTTAGTTGGGTCACCAATTAAATTATGTAACACCTATGATTGCTACACAATTATTTGAAAGTTGGTGTATGTAAATATATCAAACGAGTTGTATATGATATGTACATGTCTGTATGCCTCAGCTATGAGGAATAAAATTTCTGTTAACATATTCAAAAAAGAGCGCCAACAAAACAATTATCGGTCTATATGAAAAAAACCAAAAAATTCCATATGGAAACTTATACTAGAACAAGTTGTTAATAACCACAGTATTAATTTTCTGTTATGTTAAATATGTTCAGTAAAATTCAAGATCATTGAACAAAGCAGTATTCATCCTCGTGAGGACCAGATCTCCTAATAATGTCCTACACTGAAATTAATATATTTCACCTCTAAACGCTAGAATTAATGAACTTATCCCAAAATTACTATTGAAAGTTCAAACGATCACTACACCAGTCAGAAGGACTGCCGTTGCACATCTACCAGATACACGAGAAAGGTGTAAACACTTATTTAGCTGCTTGTGCATGCTAAAACTTATCTGACGATGGACTGTATGGTAGCTCCGTCGTTCCGCCGCGTGCCGTACTCCGGGGTGAGAGACGTCCTGACGTTGCTCTGCAAACCAGGGCTCCCGACGTCGAAACCAATTCAGTAGAGAGCAGATGCCACGACGTCGTTCTGCAAAACAGAACTCCCGGCGTCGAACCCAGGCCCGGAACGCTGGACGATGACGATGTAGGCGGATGCTCCCCAACATCTGGATGGTGTACTATTCCGTTGACTTGGATGGGGACGTCAGATGGTCCTGGAACTGTTGCCTCTCGAAACCGTCGCTCAACTTACGTCGTACTGTCGACAATCTTAGTCGGATTCCACTGACGAAAACATATTCTTCGGGCTCGTTATTTTCCTGTTGCAGTTATTTTCTTCTAAGCGTCAATTTATCAAATATTATTTAACTTTTCTTCTTTTAATACGTAGATGTTTCAAATTATTTCCATTTGAAAAGTTTGCAGACATACATATTGAATAAACCCGGAGCCCTTAATGTTTCATATCATTCCGTCGAGAATGTCACTTCTAGAATAGATTTCTAAGGCTCTATTTTACTGATTCTCCCTAATACATCAAAATTTTGTTATTTCCAACGGCTTCAGCATGATGTAACGAGAACAGTATAACAACTAGTCAATTGTAAAAACACTTTCATTGCCATAGAAAAAACTCCTGAATCAATATTGCTCACTGCTTAACAGCACAACTGTCAAAATAAACCCTCTTACATACTAACTCCATGAAAACAAAAAAAGTTCACTCATCAAACATTTCGAAAATCTACAAGCTACAAGTCAGGAAATTCATAGTATTATCATAACATTTGCAAAATTGAAGTGTCAGAGTGCTTATTTTCATTCGTAGAGTATTTTAATTTAGATATAAGGTGGAAATCTAATATGTTTAATTGGATTAGGTTACCTATAGTTTTAATTTTTGTATAACTTTATATGTAAATAATTTTGTTTTTATTTTTGGTCTCTTTTTGTGACTATTTCAATGTTTGTTGTTTTATATGTCGCGGATTTGAGACCATTTTTTCTATGTAATTTAAGCATTTAGGCCGTCCAAAGTGGATCGTAAGGTGTTTTTTGAAGTGTTTTAGTCCCCATTGGCCCACAGGTTCAAATCCTGATTTGTGTTTGGCTGGCATGGTAAACCCCCTTAAGATAGCGTCAGCCGATAGATCTTTACGCTCTCTCCATTATCAGCCTCCACCAAGAACGGACGTAGGTCAGGACCCTCGCCCAGAAATGGGTAGAGTGTAGGGTTGTTTTTAGTATATTAGGATGTTCCATACTTCCCCGACGTCATTAAAGGTTGATTTGGCTACCAGCTATTAAGAGTGTGCTGATATTCGCTCCTTTTGCTTGGTTTTAAATGGCCAGGAGGTAGTAAGTATCGTAATGACGTCTACGTGTCAGAAGAGTATAACTCTAATTATTAAGGCACCCCGCCCCACCCAAAATCCTGCGAGAGCAGTATGCTACACGTCCAGTTTGCAAAATAAAGCTTATTTCTACTGAGAGAGCAGTTTACATAACCTCAGATAAGATGTTTAACTATGGTCTACATATGATATATTTGAGCATCGGCCATTACTTCTAGAAGGTTTAACGTGACGCCATAATGGATTTTTCATTACATTGCATCCCAGCAAGTTTTGCTACGGTTAACTATGAGAGAATTTATTGTTTCCCTGAGTTAGGCAAGATGACTTAAATCATCCAATATTTGCAAAGTAATTTAATATTTGTGGAACAGTAACATTTTTATAAGGTGGAGACACTGGCAAGGTTACACAAATGGTACTATAGGAATCAGGCAGGCTAGGCACGACCACTTGCAGCGACTCTAGATTTGTTGTTGCTGTCTTCTATCTCTTGCCGAATGCCATTGGGGATTTTAAAGAACTTCATTCACAAAATATCGCAGAGATAAAATTTGAGAAGTTTGAAATAAAGTAATATTCTCAAACTATAATAATAGCCAGTGTCGTCTACATCAGTATAGCGTAGAATTACCTTGTCTCATACTCCTCATTTGAATTAATGCAATTTATAAATATTTTTACTATTTGTGTTGTGTTCGTATGTACACAAATGGTATACCTACTAACTAATATGCAGAACAAAGGTGTAAAGTACAATAACTGTGTCTTCAACTCAGCCTAGGTGTGGACCGGGCAATGATCAGCTGCTACTTATTTACACTGTTATATATTTGATACAAGATGTTCTACTTTCAATTGCTACACCTCATACTACATGTGTTTGTTTGATGTGGTTAATAAGAGGAGTTTTTCACATGAGTAAAGAAGATGGCAAAGTTAATCACTGTGTCACACACACACTAACATATGTGATCATGAGTGCCATAGGCAGTTTAGTCCGGGCTGGAGTTACTGAAGCTATCCAGCATAATTGAATGTTTAATCTACAGAGTCTGCTAGCCTCTGCTACTGAGAGTGAAAGTTGGCAACTAGTTGTTTTTAGCATGTACTCATACTTATTGGAAAAATCCAGCCAATTAACCTGTTTATGGTAACCAGCAGGCACAACAGAAATAAATTGTAGAGTTAAATCTTTCAGAGGTTTCAACTTTGTATATCCACGTTCACCAGTGGCTACCTATTTAACCATAATCAATATTCACCACTGTATAAACGTGTTATATGTGTATGTACAAGGACTGCCTAAGTAAGTCATCACCATACTACCTTGCACACGGTGCATTACATATTAAACTGACCCACAACGTAATGGCCGTGAAAAATCATGTAGCAGTTTTTTTTTTACAGACTGGCTATCCCAACATGGTAGTATAGGCCCTGCATTTCTAGTCCTCTTTGCATATTTCATAATTTAACAGACTGGCGCTCCAACGATATGGCCGAGTAAGAGCTGGGAGTGGCACGCGTATCAGTAAATGAGTAGAACACGGACACCGTACGACCTGCGAACACTCACACCTAATGAATACACATCGTTACAATACATTATAAATATGGAGGGGACAGCGGAAGTGACGCAGCAAATTTCAGTGGCTAGACAAGCCAGAAACACTGCATCCACGTCAGACAACACTGAAAACACAGATGCACAGGCAAACACAGTAGCCACGAAAAACGTTGCATGTCCTCCGGACATAATGGAACAATTTGCCGCACTAACGCAAACACAATTTCAAAACATACAGACCCACTTGCAAAATGTTGTCACGGAACACGGAATTAGGAGCACCCGGAGGAAACTAAAACTCCGTGGCAGTGATCACATCTCTCACCAACTGTGATACCAAGCTCTAGATATTCAGCGGAGTTAAAAAACGAAGGTTCTTCCAATCCCATTGATGCTGTAGAGTTTTTACCCCCAAAATTGTGAGAAATGAACAAACCACAAATATAGTTTTATTTCCTGTATTGGGCTAAATTCTTTTCCTTTTTTATATTAAGCCCCAAAAATATGTTATACAAAATTTATAAAGACTGGTTAAATATAATTGTGCCTGAAAACAGGTTCCATATAACTTGTTAAATACAATTATACCTGAAAACAGGCTCCAAGAATACAAAGGGTGCCAATAGGGCACGTGAGTATAAATACGTTATAATTTACCACTTTTCCCAAAAAGGGCTACATGTAAAGATTGATCACAATTGAGTATAAAATCATTACCAAAAATTGTAATATTTCTTAACTTTCATATAAATGCCCAAACTTGTGTTTTGCCCTGTACTTAAAATTTAAAATATGCTCATTAAAAATATTTCTATTAAAACATGGTACGAAAATGCCTTCTGCCTATTTTTCCCCTTTCACATTTTAAATGAATGTGAGTGTGGTGTGTGTTTCCTCCTGACGCGAGTTCGGCGCAGTGTGCCTTGTCTGGGTACCAACACCCATCATACATAGTCCAAACTTAGTGAAGTGGAGTGTTGAGGAACATTGAAGAACAGTATGGAGATTTTGCCGGAAGTACAAAAATCAGTTAATTTAAATCTCTTGATGATGTATGCCGCCGTGACGTAGAGTTGCCTAGCAACGACCAACTGCAATGAAGGGCGGTATCCAGCGATGGCAGCGCCACGTAGTGCTGGGTCCGAAGTCCAGCAGAGCAGTCACACTGCCTGTCAGCTCCTCGCTCGCTGTCAAAAGGGGACAGCATGCTGGTAAGTCTTCATAACCTTGGTAGCTGAGCAGTCTGAGGTGCTAATAGCTGGTCAGGTGGAAACAAAATACTGAAGTCGGTACGGTGATATTTTCCAGCAACGTTACAATGTACATACTATATTAGAAAGTAGTATTTCAGGTTTAAACTACTCAACTGAAGGAAAATGTACAGCGAAACCTTAGTACACAAGTCACACAATTGAAAGAAGATGTTCATTATAGTATATGATATAGTATTGGAAAGTATAGTATCCAGGCTCAAACCACACAAATGAAAGAATATGTACAAGCTGAATTGCAGAACCACAGCAGTTCGTCACAGGAAGTAGCTTTGCTCAGAGAGGACATTGCTGTTAACCTTGGCCATGTTACAGCTGACATGGTTACAATCAGAAGCGAAGTAGAGGAAACTAGGGAAGAATTGGAGCTGGTCAAGAAAAATTACGCTAGGCAGGTTAGTGATGTTCAACATTGTTTGAAAGAGTGGGCGAGTGAAGAGATTTGGGCGGCTCTCAACATCGAGGTCTTGAGAGCCGATGAGGGTGAAACGAGGTGAGTATGGAGCAGCACCGAAATGCAAGGCCTGGGGAAACGGGAGATACCCGAGAAAAACCGGCGACCAGCGGCATCGTCAGGTACGATTCTCACGTGCTAAACGGATTTGTTAAGAATTTAAATGTGCCCTTCCGTGCAAATGACGTGTATAAATAAATTCAACGCTAACTTTATTCGCCATAAAATTTAAAGAACTATTTTTATTAATTCTCTGCCATGTTAACTAGGTGCTTGCATGCTACTGTGCGCTGCAGCAAAGGGCAGAAACTTTTTAAAAGGTTTATTTAACTGCGCCTGCTTTACCGTGAGCAGCCTTTACATGAATGCTATCAATTGCATCACACCCGTTCCAAAAAAAAAAAAAAAATGGGAGTTAGCTGTGTTGGGGACACGGCCGTTTGTTTTGCGTGAATACGTCTACGTCGACGCGCTCGGACGCCATGGTGTTTATTTTATGTTCCCGACACTTCTTCACTCAATCATATGGGGTTTTACGGGTATCACTGGTTCACTTTTGAGATGCGCTTTCCAACCGTATACGACTTCTGTATTTCGACTGGCTTATTGACGAGTATAGGCCGGAATTGTGTTAAGTTTTCTTAATTTTTTTTACATTGAACACATACAGTTTCACCATAAACACCCCACACAAATGTTTTTATATACGTAATCGATTGATATTGTCTAGAGCTGTCGATTAAAACGTAAACAAGCCCCGTAGCTGCTCCTAGTCAAAAGTTATACCACGCGGAAGTTATTATGAGATGTGGCGAAACAAACTAAAAATTGCGCACTTTCCAACCCCCCCCCCCTTCCCCATCCTTTTCACACCCCCCCGGCTAACATTCTTTGATTCTTTGGCAATCGAATGATGTAATTGAATTTCGATCGTAGACGATAGATTCGGAACTGCAATGCCGAACTGTATCCCCCGGTTTTGTTATCAACGGATTTTTTGGATTGCCTCCCAGTATGATCGCAAATTTAAAATCGTATTCACGTCAAAACGTTCAACAATTGGGGGGAGGGGTGACAGGAGGTGTCATGTCTCCGCGCCGAGCCATGCAACAGGCCGCGCTGCTCGCGGATCTATGGGGGCGACTGTACGAGGGCCCCCGCGCTGGGGCGCCATATTTCACAGCGGGCCCGCCACAACAGTAATGAAGCCATCAGGGGACAGCGCTCGGCGACCGGCCACTTAACAGAATAACCTAATAACACGCGCGCACAGTTGTAACTGGAGGCGCTGGCGCTGAGTGGGCGTGGCCGCCGCGGGATTTTACTGCCGTCCGCTGCGCCGCGTCTCGAGGAGAACACAGACATCAGGAAAGGCGAGCAGCTTTCTGCGGGCTCTGGATCCGCGTTTTTCTTCCCGCGGGGTGTAAACCCGCGCCATCAATGCGCCATAAACACAGGACTGAGCCGCGCGAGCTTCTCAACAGCGGACTCCTGGTTACAGCAGTCTCGCCTTGGACGGTTTTAACGGCTGCGTAACAGACCGCCCCAACATTCGTGGCCAGCCACTAAACGTTTTACTGATGTTATATTATGATTAGGGGGTTAAATTTCCACTGCATTCTAAATCTCGTAGAAAAACATTGCGCTAAATTATTTTGAAAGGAGGCTATTTTGAAATAAATAAAACTTCTCCCCGGAATCCCATAATTTTAAGAACCTAAATCACAGTAGTAGGTAATTTGCACGTTCAGTGATAAAGCAGTATATAGGTGCCTGACGGATACTATTCTATACAACTTCTAATACGCCTACTAATTTGCATCCTGAGTATTTCTAAACAACAAAACAATTATTAGTACACGGTTGACTGGGCACTTTTTAAAGCTCTCCCTACATTATTCATTCAAAGCATCTTGCATCATTCCACATGTAATATTGTTAGAGATAGGTGTTTTTCGCCAAAATATATATGGCCATGCTAGACTTCAATATCCTACGTCCCCAACCACAACTTCCTTTGGTCATTGGCCGCGTGTCTACGTCACAAGACATGTTATTATTTGACTGTTGTAAAATGTTAAGAGAGTAGCCTCTTATTCTTGCGGCTGTGGTATCTCAAATGCGCTCAAACTGAAAATAATCCGACTTCAGTTACCACTAATTTAAGCACTGCACTGATAGTGAGACGTTGAGATGTGATGTATTCCAAGAACACTTCAGAGTACGGAAGAGAAGCAGAGCCTCTCATACCAACATTGTAAACAATTTCTGGATAACTTCCTATACGCTAATGGAAGTTTTTAACATGTAAACTATATGTTAATAATACCACACATCAAGTTGCTAGCATAGGAATGTTTAGCAGCGCTATTATACGAAGCTGGGAATGTTCCTACGCATTTGACTGTTTCCTGAGCAAATGTAGGAAAGTTACAATGAATGTATAGGGGAAAACATTACCATTCATGCTTTCCCACTAAGCATACACATTGGTATGGTAAATTTCCGAATAGTGCATAGACTAAAGATGAGGTGGACCGATCTCGCTGGCTGCGCACAACCATTCTCCTTGTTCCAATATTGGACAGCTTTTCTGCCATTACGAGTATCGAATACTGGATAAGTTTAGATTTTAGGTTAGAAAACTTATTTGTAAACAAATGCGTTGAGATGTATGTATAATTCCTCTAACCAATTTGTAATGCATTTACATTAAATTCATGTTGGTAAAGGCTGTTCACGATAAAGTGGCCACTTTTGAAATCGACCTTAGAAAAAAAATCACTGCTCCTAACGGGCACACTTAGTGACATGTGCCCAGTAAAGTTGGTTACAATGGATGGAAAGTAGTTCGATATCTTAACGTCAAATAAAAAGTGTTAGGTAACCATTACTGATAACTGAAATTATTTCTTTCACTTTCTGTCCTTTTAAATCCATTGAAGTATAAAAATTACGATATTTGTAAAATCTTTTCTTTTCCAATAATTTTGCAGTTTCTCGTGACCGACGCATGAATAAAGTGATGAGGCCCATGACAATGATAATTTTACATAAGGTGGAAAAATACACGACGTGCATATAAGTAGATCTTAAGCAGGGCTTTCAAATGTGCACATTTTACCGTGAACGGCCTATAAAATTATTTTATTCACATAATAGTGCTTGTCATTTAAGAATTAAGACATTAAAAAATACGTTCATCACTGTTGACCACGTGACTTCGACATTGGTGTAGTATTGGGCTATATAAATGTTGGGTACATGCGCAGAAGACAGATAAGCGGTCTACCTCGTCTTTAGTCTATGCTGATACCGCGAACTCCACGCGCACACGCCAGCAACATGGTGGAGCGTCGTCTGCTAGACAACGCTTGGCAATTTACTTGCCATTCGGTGGCCAATCAGACACAAGACCCGTTCCAAAACCTCGCATAGTCAATCTATGACTGGATACGCCCACGCCAAAGAACCTCCACACCATTTATTTTCTATAGGCTATTACCGAGCGAGGTGGCGCAGTGGTAACTCACTCAACGCATTCGGGAGGACCCCGGTTCGATTCCCGGTCCGGCCATCCTGATTTCGGCTTTCCGTGGTTTTCCGAAATTACTCCAGGCGAATTATGGGATGGGTTCCCAGTCAAGGCCATGGCTGATTTCTTCCCATTCCGTCCCCAATCCTTGTTCCCTGCGCAACTCGCACTGTCTATAATGACCTGGCTGTCAACGAGACCTAGTTACCATCTATAGTCTATCCACGATAAAGTGAGCCTTTTTTTGAACGTCCTCTCATTTGGAATAATAACCAATATATACATTTTTTATTTTTGTCTTAGACGTTAACTTTAGAGTTCGGTTGAATATATATACACTGTGTTTATTACTTACATGGCAAATATTTATTTAAAAAGGTGGTTAACGTATAAGAAAAGTCTGAAAGGGAAAAAAGTAAATAGGGCCTCAAAAGTGCTCACTTTATCGTGAACAGCTTATATATACTAACCTGTTCTGCGCCGCAGTGTTTCTTATTTCGATGTTAATATTACTGTATGTATTCTCGCACAGTGGTTACGTAAATATGTTGTCAGCTGTTGGCAGTGATTTTATTTATTTTCAAACAGGTTGGTTCCCAAAGCGCTTCTTAATTAACTACCATTTTAATGCAAGGCATGGGCAATTTACGTAGCATTTTAACAAAGTGTGCTAGCGCGTCCTGATACACCTATTTCCCCCCTCCCCTCCTCCCCCACCCCATTCCGTTTTGACTATGCTGCGATAGCATACATGCGCAGCTTTTCTTTTCATTACTGGCCGAATGTTTTTTATGAGAAGGAACTTTCTTCCATCGCTGGGCGCAACATAATAATGTCACGCTGATACTGAAAGTCTGCGATTCGCTGCTAAGGAATTAGAAATCGCCCAATCACGAAACGTGTATCTTAGCTTGAATGTTTTCAAATATAAGTAGACCTAAAATATTATAAAAAAACACAGGTGTGTCTCCAGTCATGCATCAGGTTGCTCCTAGTTATTCATTGCGTTTTCTGTGCTACTCTCATTTCTAAAGTAGGGTTGAGACGAATAGCATGCCGAATTACGCCACGGAATTTTGATGGTTCGATTCCTCTCTTTGATATGTGCCGCTTTACACGTATGAGCTGCTCGGTATACTCATTCGCAGAGGAGTTAAATTCAAGTGCGACAAATAAAAACGTTCAATTATGCTGAGTGTGAAATACTAACTACATTGTTACTACATTAACTTAAATATTTGTTCGAGCGATTGCTGTACATTTGCTTCTACAGCTCCAATAACTGCATTCCTATGCGAACGCCTGAAAATTAATACGAAACAAATGTAATATAGTTTAAAAGTATGAGAAATTGAACACATTTAATCAGAAGTCATATATACGTCGTTATTGTTGATTGGTATTTGTTCATTTTTATTAGGAGCAATATAAAATCTTCGTGTCTCATTTAAATATCTTGCGGTTAAAATATTTGGTCCTGAAAAAAAAAACCTTAAAATTTACAGCGACCTGTGTTATTACCGAATAAATAAAATATGGTGGCACAGTAAATGTCTTGGCAGGAAGACAAAGAATAAGCCGCGGCGATCGCTGATAACGTTGACATTCGATTCGCGTGATTGCGTGATGCCGAGTCACTAGAACTAAGGTGCATGCGAATTAACCTGAAACGTTGGCATTTGATTTGTCGAGTTTATGACTATAGTGGTACAAATTTGGAGGACGGCGCACGCTAACGTTGATGAGCTTTAGAAGAACCCGTATAGTCGATTCGTGGTCAATTCATATTTTTAGGAAGACCTACTATGTCATACATTAATATGCCGATAACTAGAGACCTGCTAAATTCGCGTTATTATTTAAGGCCAGACTGAACTCCAAGTTACTTGTTCGTTTGACCGACTTCAGGCATTGGCTGGAAATATGTCAGCCAAGCTTCGGTGAACTCTTGAGCCAATAAGACAATATCAGCTGTGAACTAGCCAATATCTTTTAGGGAGATCAAGCATGTAGGTGACGTTGATTAAAGCGCAGCGGCCAGTGAAACCATGGACAGTGCTCGCTTGTTTATAAGGCTGTGGAGTCTATCCTGAAACCATGGACAGTGCTCGCTTGTTTATAAGGCTGTGGAGTCTATCCTGAAACCATGGACAGTGCTCGCTTGTTTATAAGGCTGTGGAGTCTATCCTGCCACCGAAAGATAACGCGAATTTTGCGCGTCTCCTTCCACTACTAATGAACAAAAATATTACCATGTGGCTTCTGTTTCGGCTGTTAAATGCTTTGTTTGTATCACATTCTTCAACTTCCTAACAATGCTGTTGTATTTATATAAGCGTAACATAAAAATTTTCAATGTTCGACAATATTTACGTAGGTTTTAAAACTTAACTGTGACTGTATTGATAAGAATGCGATTGGTAATTATTTTACATGTTATTAAAATATATGGGTTTAGAACGACATAGCGCATTACGCTAATTACACGTTAATAGTTTGTCTTAACTATGTTTAGCATAGACCGTCCCATAATACCTTTAAAAATTTTAATAAATCTTTAGCACTAAAAAATGTCTTAGTTATGTATCCCGAATTCGGGCACCATCATTTACGATGAAAACGTAAAATTTGATAAAATAGAAAACATTATACAGCCATTTTCCTGCAACGAGTGCTGAGAAACGCAAATGCGGAAAACAATGAGGTTGAGAAAAGAAATTAAACACGCGCTGCGCCTAACATTATTCTCCACAAAAAAAAAAAAAAAAAAAAAAACCTCACGTAGCACTCATTTTGCGCTTATCAGACAACAAAAAGATAAGTATTTTTCATAAGTAACGATGAAACATGTTTTCACCAGTGCTACGTGAAAATGTAAGTATTTCGATAACAGACCTTTCCTTTAGGCCTACATAAAGCGAGCCAAAACTCAATTTAATAACATTATACGTGCGAACAATTGCTTACTAGCAGTTGTAACACTTCAGTATTTCCAACTGTATAATTATTATTCTATGTCTCTAATTTGATTTAAATGTCCAAACTGTAATTATATATACAATTTGTTTTATGTATGTTCTATGTGAGAAGTGCGTAATTCTTTAGTTTGACAGTTGTGATGTTTGTACAGCGAAAGTTTAATGATATTATCTGTGTTTCTTTGCATGCAAATTTGTCTATGTAACTAGCACTACATTTGTTTCTAAAAAGAATCAGGCAAGACCAGCCAGTCTATCATGATTTATAGATTTCGAACAATAGCGTTTTAGAACAAAACTTACTGATATTAAAACCGAATCAGCTAGAGTTTACCACGGAAGGAATAGCAGTATCGAATATTAATAGCAGTTACTAGTTTTGATTTATGCGACGTAAGACTGAGTTATAACATGCACTTGATGAAATACGAAGTGACTTAGATACTATACCACGAAGAGAGGCCAATAAAGTAGACGAGAACTTCGGAGGACCGACATCGGACCAGAGATAGCGCAGTATCCAGTGTCGAGAGAGCCTATAAGCGAGGAGACGTCAACAAGCTGCGGTTCCAGACGGCTTCCGGGGTTCGAGGTCCTCTTCAGGAGTTCCGGCCTGCAGAGGACGATATTCTAGAGGTCTACCATAGGTTGTGCAGCAAGGAAGAGGGGAAGAACAGTTTTCACATCCTAAACTCCAGAAGGATGGCCACAGACTTCGGCTGAGTTGCAGTGATTTTTCTGCTACTCAAAGCTAAGTCGTGACTCAACCAAAGCTAGTTTTGACACCAGTCGTTTCAAAGTTAAATATGGGTAATATTATGGTAGCTAAAGTGTAGGCTGGTGATGACCATTATGAAAAGTTAAAAGATGATAAAATTCTGCTATCAGTCCTGTTTCAAACATATGATATAATTTGAACATTAGTTTTTTTGTGATGACAATGTGGTCATGGTTTCCTGTTAGACGCACGTAATCGCATTAAAGTTAAGTTCATTTATTCATATGCCCTATGATTTATTATATTTACGAATTCTTTATTTATCGTTTGAATTATTTGTCCATTTGTTAATTTTAAACTCCAATGCGTCAGAGATATTAATTTTATAGCAAATACACGCAAAGATACGTATACTTGATTCCGTGGCAGCATGAAAGTTAGCCGAGGCATATTTTAAACGCAACATATCCAAGGTTCATATCTATATAAATACCCTATTATCATTGTATACATATATGTATATTCTGTAGCTGCACAGTCAGTTTGTGTGTGTTACAGAATATTATTAGTCTCCCGTGCTTGAAGCCGTAATGAGTATCACCAAAATAGTGTTTCACCGTTGTCAACACAACAGCGCTGTCACTTCCTTAAATTTATTTCGATTACGAAGCTAATATAATTTATTGACAATGCATAAGTGAGGGTTTTGTTTAATTAAACATATAATAATTTAATATTGGTAACATTATTAAACGTTCGTTGTAAATGGTTGATTTAAAATAAACCTAGGGTAGTTTTTCAAAGGTTTGTTTCAAAAAGTTGGTAGATACTGTAATGGCCTAGAGCTTAATGGCGTACTTTAATATCTACAAATATTTTTTTTTTCGAATTTTAATTTTAATTTCGTGTGGTCTTTTCTGAAACATTTTACGCCTTGAATGTTACACTTTTAGGGAACATTTCCCGCTGAACGAAGTAAACTCATAACTTAAACAAATTAGTCAACTTGCCCCCCTTTTTTTTTTCAAGGGTGGGGAAAGATGATGAACGTATTGGAGCACGATAACTAAACATATAAAACATTAAGTTTTATTACTGTAATATACGTTTAGAGTTACACGAAGTGGGTTTTAAAAGCATTAATGATAAATTAATGTTTCGTTGTTTGTTATGTAAATTCCCTAAATACAAGATGTTATAACTCAAATGTTTTTAAAGTGTTTTATTGTGCTTACACTCTCGCGCGCATTAACAATAATCAAATACAAATCGTACATCTCCTTCATAATTAAAGCAATTCTCATGGCACCATTCACGACATAAATTACACTGAATCCAGTCTTCTTCGGGAAGGTCCGTTTATTTTACACGACACACAGGGCCCGTAACATTACTTTCAACTACCTTCAGGTGAAAAGAAGAAGCTTTCATGTGTCATCTTATTTTTCCGTTCCAGTCGGTTTGCTTCTATATGTTTCTTACCTTCTTTTGGGAGCAACATGACCTTTATTTCCTCTAATAACTTCCTCAGGACATCTCCAATGTAGCTTCTGGAAAATGTTTGCAGTTGCAGCAGCATTACATAACATTCCTCTTCATTCACTGCATGCAAAGCAGCAATCACGTGTCCTTCGTACCAGTTTTTCCGGCCTGTTTGTCGTTTGTAATACCTTGGCATAATTTAAAAAAGTCAAAATATTATTAATTTTTATAAGCACCATTGTTGAACCCTACCAACAGATGTGATAATATTTTAACTTCCCCTCCCCATTCTCACGCACACACACAGGACGCTTTCAATTAGCTTGGCTACTGAGAGATGGTAAGATGAATTCATCATCTTACCCCCGCCATCTTACCCCGATCTCTCTTTTGCCAATCACAATTTTTCCTGTAAGACATGATCGAATTATATATGATTGTTTACATGTAAAGACTACAAATATACAGACTATGGTTACTGGTGCATTATAAATTACATACGATATACTGTACACTTGTAATATCTGGTCACACTTGTCTTCAAAAATACGACTATCTTGTATGAAACTCGATGACTTCTATAACAGGCGAACAAATACTGAGTGGAAATTCTGTTGTTGCTGGCTGACAGCGGTGAGGGGTGGCACTCAAGGTAACGTGGTTTCCAACTTGTTACATGCGTTATTGACGGAATAAAGGTCAATTCGTCGTGTTGCCCCATTCGTCGTCTTGTCCCGTCTTCCCCTATGATGATGCGTCCAAAGAAGCACAAGTAATGTTCCCTTTCCCCTGCACTTCGTACGCCACAGCTCTTCCTCTGAAATTTGCACTGAGCCTCGGTTATTGTGCGTGCCAATTATTCGCCCAATTGCGACGATAGCAGACCGAATCTCTGATGCTTTGAGACCGATTCCAGGAATGAGTCAAAATTCATGAACACCATTTAAGTGGCTTGGTGGTTGCCAAGCTGATCGTGAAACACGATACTTCGTCGTTTTAGCACTGATACGAATAAACAAGCGTTTTTATTAATGCTAACGTAATTCTTGTCAACACCCCAACTGGTGAAACTGATTGAAGAATGGCTTGCTCTCTAAATTAAATTTGAACATAAACCAAAGGATGGCATGCACGTCAGTGTTTTTTTTTCCGGTATTGAAATACAGGTCACTCGCACTGACAGTTAGCTTTAAACAAACTGCTGCTATTTAACACTCAAACTCGTATTTAGCTTACAAACACAAGATCTGGATGTGAAATTCTCCTACTCCATTCACGGATACTTCACATTTTTCTGAAGACCTGCAAAAGTTCAACTTTCAATTTATTCCTCCACCTCGTGCAAAATAAACTTTAATTTGTCAAGAAAATTACACCAAAGGACATCGCACTGAAATCGTGCGCACTCAGTTGTAATAATATTTTTAATGAGAACTATTTCTTCCTAGGTGCTACCAGAACACCTATTTTCTCACTGATTTATAAACATTTATTATAAATGAAACGTTCAAATTTATAAATTAAATATTGGTAACACTTCAATTTAACGAAAAATAGGATACTTTTATATAAAACGATTGTGATACGTGGAATATTTATAAGATAACTAAATACGTCATACGTGGGGTGGTTTTTCAAAAGTTTGATTCAAATAGTCTGAAGAAACCGTGAATATACTACACTCAGACATTAAGTTGGCGGGCACAAGAACTATATTAGGAATATTTATTTGTACCAAGTAAGGGGAAACTTTTTCTCGTAGGGTCCAAATCCAAACCTCAGGTTCGTGCTGCGTGCCACGCTAATAAATTTTATTGGTGAGTGAGTTGCTGGGTCCTAGATACTCGTGCACATGGACGATAGTTTACGGCGTACCTTTAGTTTTACGTCTCTCCTGGTCCCGTATACATATACTGGGAAGAGTTATTTCTGAGTACAAATAATATGCAAAATATTTTTAACTGTACATTTCTGCTAATTTGACGTAGAGTACTATCACATCTTAAAAATAGTGCAGAACACTAGTATCATAAATAAACAACAAGCACATTACCACACTGCTAAAGATAAAACATTTTTGTGGAAATATAATTCCACTTGTCTCCAACGCATCTCCCTTAACTAATCATTGCACATGCACACTTCAGCAACATCTGTATCTCAAACTCAGTAAGTAAAACATGCCGTTAGAAACGTGCTGCCACCCTTGTATTTGGTTAAAATAAATGTAGTTTGCATTGTTTATTTCAGTGCAACATTACATGGGCAGGTTAGTTTTAAAAAACTAATTAAGTTTATTGTAAGTAATCGTACCAAAAATTTTAGCTCAGTTTAGTTAAAATTAAGTGTCTGGAAAAAGTAACTGTTTAAATGTTAGAATGTAAGTGGTTGGAAAAAAGTTGCTAAGTTAAGCTTAAAGCTAGTGTGTGGAAAAAAGTAACTGATACAGTAAAAGTTAAGGAACCACTTTCTGTAGGAAGCAATTTTTAATATTTTCTCAGAAATAAATGAGTAGGGTAATGAGGGGCAAGAGTCCGCACCTAAGAAAGAGTGGCCGATTACGCCTGGTGCTGTTATTTATTTTGTATTAAACCACATGTATATGCCACGACAATTATTTGTATATGATTATATACAAGAACTATCCACATAACTCATTTCTAAACATTTATAATACAAAAAGAACACATGACGGTATAATAGGAAACTTGCCCCACATGTGTGGCAAGAATCCTTTGACGGTGGGGTAAGAGTCCTATTTACATCTACTACATTTGAAAGAGCCATTTCCAGAATAATCAGTGCAAGGTTCTTCCCACCATGATTTACATTCACTGCACATTATCAAGTCTACAGATGGAGAGACTGCGTACATTTCACCACATACACCACATAAGTAGTCCACCTGGCCAGAGCATGCAATGCCTTTCTTTACAGCTAAAGACAAATTGCGTTTTGCGCTAGCACCTTTGGTCGTCAAGATCACTGATTTTGTGATTCATATTGTCCTTTTATTTGGGTTAGGCATATTCTTCGTTTCAATTTGGGATGATAGCAATTTAACATATGGTGATAAATGTGGGTATTTCTGATCGTTTTGATTTCCCGCGCCTCGTTTGCAGACGACTGGCTTTTCGGAAGGGCCTGATTATTTCTGGCGAAACAGAACACTGTACAGGAGTTTTTTGAAGACAAGTATTGGAGAAGATGTCAGTAGATCTACCTGAAGCAAACTCTTTAAATCATTTTGAGGCAACTTTAATTACACCCAGTTGGAACGTTTTTGACAGGGGTTTTCTCAAATTCCAAAATTTGCTGTGAAGTAGAAGCATGCTGTACTTCTGCACTCATATTGTGACTATTAGTAGACCTACTTTCACCAACACGACAAGATTGATTGTCAATGCTTGGGAGAAGCCTGTCAGTCATTTCAGATTGAAGAAAGTCAACTTCTGCGAAAATATCGGGATTTATTGGAAGTTTGCCACATGCCTGAAAACCTTTTGCTGCAATTCCAATGGTAGCTGCCTTTTCATAAGCTAATCGAAACAGATTAGCAATCTGAAATTGCATTATGCATATACCAGGATGTGCTGACATCCATTCACTACATTCATTTGCATAATAAGCTTTTAGGGGTCCAAAGAAGGTTTTATCCAGCGGCCGAAATCTGTGTGAGCTATGAGGTAGTAGAGAAAGGAGATGAATGTGGTGTTCACAACAAAATGTTATGGCTGGTATCGAAATGTGTGAAGAGTGATTGTCGAGGATTAGCAAGACAGGATCATCTGCAGAGGGTTTGGTGTGTGATGCGAAATATTGAAGCCAGCTCAGAAAGAGTTCTGCATTGATAAAACCTGAGTCAGACAAAAGAAACAAAGATGAAGGTGGAGTTCCATCACTGAGCTCGGGTTCCATTCTCTTTCGAGGGAAAATTATTGCAGGAGGGACAACATTTCCAGCTGCTGACATGCAACAGACCACTGTGACTGTTTGGCCGCGTTCACCCGACACAATTTTACTCACATTCCTTTGCCATTTGCCTGATACTATTTTCGGCAACCTGTTAGGGACAGTGTTTACGCCACTTTCATCCGTGTTGTATGTTCTCGTAGGTTTGGTCAGAAAGTCATGTTCAGCATGAATGTCATTAAGATTTTTAAAGAACAGGTCAATTGACAGCTTGTTAAACCCAATATCCCTCGCTACACTCATGCCTTCTGGCTTCCTTAAGCATAGATGCGGATGGCGTGCAAGGAAACCATAAACCCAATCCCGACCTGCTAACTTCATGCCTTTGTTGAATGTGTGCTCAATGATATTGCATTCTGCATATTCGTATGTTAATGATTGTACCTCTTTGAATGTTAGTCCATAAAACTTTTGGTCCATTTCGCCAAGGTAAACGACCAGTTCCAGTTCCATTTCTGCAGACAAAGTAGAAGTAAAACTGCCACAGGGATCGGCTAGAGTTCTCTGAAAGAAAACTTTATTTTCTTAGAACAATTTTTTTTAGTTGTTACATAAACGAGTTTTAAAGAAATTTAAAAATGCAGAATTTTCTTACCCTGTTTAACCTTTTTCGTAAGGTAGATTCCTCTATTCATATATCTGCAAAAATGGCTAGAATTGTATCACCGTAAGCCCTTATTATTTTAGCTCTCTCTAGCGTATCTGTACCAAGTGGCTTTCTGCCAGTCTTTCTTTTATATATCCTCATTTTCCTGAAAATAAAATAAACATGTTTGGTGTAGTATTTTGCTAAAGATCTGTTAGTTTCGTGTTACTGTTTTAATATTTTCTTCTTAGCAAACGGTTTTCAATAGACTACTTGTAGGCGAATATTTCTGTTTCGTTACTAACATAATTTTTCCTTCTGTAAAAATGTTATATTTTAGTTCACTTTTAGTATTAACTGCCTGTAAGTAATATTTCTGTTGAGCGATCATACTCTATAAGTTTTATACATATTTACAAAAGGTTTGAGTGGTTTTAGTAATGTTTAGTATTATGGAGCAAGAGTCTGCATAATTGTTTGTGCGGACTGTTGCCCCAGGACACTTGCCGAAAAAATATGATTCGTCATGCGTATTTCATAGTTGCACAGTGAAAATTACAATCTCATATGAATAGAAGCAAAAACCATACCTGTTACATACATGTACTTATTCTTCGACAACTACAATTCGTTGCGGTTCTGCAAGTACTTGTTTAACACAATTTTTGTAATACATCGAAAGTCACTCTAAACATATAGTTGCCACCGTACTTCAATTAATGGCGGCAGCTCGCTAACCAGTCTTGTCCAGTATCTCTACCGCATGTAGAAAGCTCCCTATATAAACGCTGATGCTATCTAACGGCGACAGTGAGAACTACGACATCGTAGGGCTCGTGCCCCTCATTACGCTATAGTTATGTCAGAAAGATAAATGAACACTTGTTTTATATTTTAGCGAAAAGAACTAAACCCCAAACCACTAGGTGTTGTTTTGATTTTACTCTTCTACGCATGTAAAAGTAAACAACTTACATGTTATGGTACAAATAAAAACTGCATATAATAATAGAGAGACAGAACTTTTAGTAAAATATGAAGTATTTAAAAGATATCAATTTGCAAGCATTGTTATTTATAGTACATAAAATGAAATTTGTTTGCATAACGATTTAGGTTGGTTTTACAGACTCTTAATACTTATTTTCAGTGGCGGACGTCTATAGGGTTGCTAACAGTAAAATAGTTGTTGTAAATTGAAATAACTGTAAAAGCTGAGTACTGGTAAAGTATTCGTTTCTCTCTTTAAATGTCAATAGAACATGTTTTATAGTTACGAATGCATTATAATCAGTTAATGCTCCAGCCACAGGAATGATACTCCCGAGCTGTAGCCCCTTGAAGTTTGGGTGCAAATATTTATTTTTTCTGTAGTAAGAGAGATCTTAGTTAACCCTTCTCTTGTCCAAAGTACTCAATACCCTTCTCGGGAGAGAGCATGAAATATACGCTACGTAACAAAAAGTAATTGGGTACCCGTGAAGATAGATAATTCAGTACGTCAGTTGACTTGTGTTTCACGGCCTTCGGCGTAGGACCGCTGGTGTTTGTCCGTGATAGCATGAACACAGAGGCCTATTGTAACATTCTGGATAGTGAAATGCTCCCAACACTGTGGCGTTTTTTACCGAATGGACCCGTGTTACTTCCAGGATGACAATGCCAGGTGCCATGTTTCAAGGGCTACTATGCAGTGGTACGCCGACAACAATGTTCGCCGACTGGACTGGCCCGCCCAGAGCCCTGACCTCAACCCTATAGAACATCTTTGGGACGAACTGGATCGCCGGGTGAGGGCTCGTCAGGGGCGACCAAAATCCATTGCTCATCTCAGGGAATGGTTGCAAGAGGAATGGCGACGAATCCCCGTGGATGTCCTGCAAACACTCGTAGAGAGCATGCCAGACAGAGTGGCTGCTGTTGTAGCCGCAGGAGGTGGCCCTACGAGATTCTAACAGCGTGACAACCACCGAGCAAACATTGTGGACAGGTGATCAATTACTTTTTGGTAGATAGTATATATGCGGCAGTTTGTAAGCACCAGCACAGATTGTAATAGTTGTCACAACGATAACTCGGAACATTATTTACAATGTAGTCAGCAGAGAGTCCATGTGGCGGCCTCCAAAGACATCACCTATTAAATTATATCACCATTCATTCCAGCATGGCAAGACTGCTGAACGTAAAATAATACCGTGGAAAGACGTAGGCTGTGAAAGGTAGTTCTATAACCGCTTCCGTTTGCCAGTGGCGGCATCGTGCTGCGAGATAGCCGTCGCTTTCTCTCTTCCCCTCCTCACCTTTGACACACAGTAGAGGCGCGAATGTCTGACCTTCTTAGAAAAACGAAGAGTGATGGGTTTACAGTACCGTCTTTCTGTTGAAGTCATAGAACTTCATGGTAAAAAAAGGGGGAGGGGGGGGGGGGGGGAGTTATTTCAAATTATTATTAGTTGTTGGTTTATGTTACACCTGATGAACTAAATTTATATGCTACTCTAAACGTATATATTTTTCAACCTTGAACGAAAGTAATATTTTAAGTTTGTACTTACGTTAATTATTTGCATATAAAGAACAACATAGTAAAATATGAATAAAATATATCAAGGTGGTGTTAATAATCTCAAGAAATATGTCCTGCCAGTATAGGCCCGAGAAATATAGGATCTCATAGTCCATGTACCCCTGAAGTACACAGCCAAAATATTGTTTCAGAAAACATATTAATGAGCCGGTACAATGTATATAATCAAATAAAAATGGCGTTCAAGTTCGTCATATAAACATAGAGTCTATTAATCGATAAGACAGTGACAGTGCACTTGTTCGTAACTTCCACGATTATTTTCAAGTATTAATTTTTGCAGACATGTGATTCATAAAAGTTGGCGTGCTTGAAAGACAGGGGGGAATATTTTGAATGGCTTTGTTCCTTCAATAGTGATCTATGAATTCAGTGGTAAGAATGCTCTGGGTACCTGTTTGTACTAAGATATAAAGCGCTACGGAAAAATCTAGCAGTGCCCGACCCCCCCCCCCCCAAACATAACTTCAAAATCAGAATTTGAAATACTTAATATATTTTAATTGCGCTAGATTAATTGGCAAGACATTTAAATGCTTGTAACTATACTATACAGCAATTGCTGATAAAAGTCTATAGTTTTTAATTAAAAAATTACTACATTTTGCGAAGAAAACTACCACTGACTAGTTATATCTGCTGAATACATTTTACATAATATAGCCGTTGTTGCAATTTAACTACACTTGTTAAAAACTGAGTACACTTCGCTTGCATTTTACGAATAACTGATATTATAGTTATGACGGTAATTTAATGGAGGCGCGAAATACAAATTCATGTTCTTTTTAATAAGTAAATAGTGAGCCCTCCAAATATAATGTGAAATGAATCAATTGCGTTCAGTATCTACTGCCTAAGAAAATTGTCATAAATGAGTTACATAATTTTGTACACAATTTGGGGCCACGTTAACCTTCTAATGCAGAGTGCCACTGTGGCGGTATGACTGGCGCGCCAGCCTCCTACCATAACGGTCAGGGCTTGATTCTCAGCGGGGTTATTCCGGATACTCCCATTTCCAGTACACTTGCATTCCGTTAAAGCTTCATCATGGAGCCTCGTTTAATTTCGCACTTCAGGTATGACGGCTACCTGTGCTCAACTATGAAGCTTTTTGCTTGGGAAATGTTATCCAAACATTTTAATTATAATATTATCCTAGTATGGAAGCAGTCAATTATCAAAACCTCCAACCTTGCTATCGAAACTTCACTTATTACTTATTTAAAATTGTTCAAGAGACAAACTTTTTTTATACTTTCGGAATTTGTATTTTTTTGACATTAAATCAGTTATAACGTCATAAAGTTGCCTATTTGTTAAAACATTTTAATTCGTAATTTTTTTAAAAGTGTAAATATAGTAGTTTTAAAATAAAATGCTAATTTGTACAAATTTAATCGAATTATTTTTAATGAAAATTTTGTTTCAACCAAAGTGTTTAATAAAGTCAAAGGAATAGCATACTGCAATTTCTTTGAAGCACGATGCCTGATTTCCTTATCGTAAGAATTTAACTTCTAAAGGCTGCTCGTGATAAAATGAGCACTTTTGAAATCAACCTTAGAAAATGTCACTGCCTCTAACTGCATATATTTTAACAGACGCAATGAGTGACGTGTGTCCAGTAATGTTGGTAACGATGGACGGGAAAGTAGTTCCGTATATTAACGCCGAAGAAAAAGTTTTCGGTAGTCATTTGTTATAACTTAAATGATTTATATAGCTTTCTGTATTTTTTAATGCATCGAAGTGTAAAAATGAGCAGATTTTTACAATAATTACATTTATAATAATTCCACAGTTTCACTTGACCGACCCATGAATAAAATGATGAGGCCCATAGCAATGTTAATTTTACATAAGGCGGAAGAACGTGCAATGTGTATACAAGTAGATCTTAAGCAGGGCTTCAAAAGTGCTCATTTTACCGTGAACAACCAATAGTTCTTTTGACATCAAATTTGTATTTAAATACTGTCAACCACATAAAAAATTCCCAACAAATAATACTCACGACTTTGAAAAAATATGAGCAATTATTCTGATCTATATTTCAATGTATTACTTTTGTTCCATTTCGAAATTTGTATGAACCAATGAATAAATTTAAAATTCGTACATATAGCCTTATTCTTTTTGGAAAAGTCATTTTGCTCCATTACCGTTATTCCTTAAGACACCTTTTAAAATTCACAACGAAAAAAGGATATAATATGCTAAATTATATACAAAAAAAGTCTCTTAGATTCCCTAAAGCCTGGCAGGTGATAGCTCTTCTAAGACGGACTCCAAAATGTGGTAACATTCATTCGTTAATATTAAAAAATAATGTGTAGTTTATTAACTTCCACCCTTGAACAGCTACTACCGCTTGTTGAATAATTTATGAAGTTAGACAAATTGAAGTGCGAGTAGGGCGTGGTTTACCATAGCCTACAGTGTGTGGCGTCATAACATCCTGTGTATTCTACCCTCCTTGGGAGGCACTCTCTCTTCTGATACGTATCATGCGATAGTTGCATCACAATTTCTTAATTTCCATAGTAGTTATTGGTAGAGTAAGCTAACCGATTATCGGGTCTTTTATATGCAGATTAATCGTAGGAAAAATTTACATTTCAAGCAGTCGTTAAGTTGTAATGAATATTATTAATCATAGAATAATTTGTTAGATTGCAGCAACCCAACATTTTATATAAGTACTGCATATAACTGAAAAGCTATGACTGTATATTTTGATTTCATAAGTCGTCCAGTGCCATATAGTGAGAATTCACATTTCTGGATACCTCTCATCAGATTCGATCCACTTTTTCAGCTAACCGTCAGCGCAGCTTTCACAAATAAACTTATTCGCCAGTAATTTACTTGAGCACAATTCTCGTGGCAGCCCTTATAGCACTTGATGCACCTCAATCACACTTCACTTTTTCGTGTCTTCGGAATAGAAGCCGGAGCATCAAATGCATTTAGCATCGTTGTCATCTTTGTTTTCATGACCTCTGTCTTCACCGCCGGGCACTTGTATCTGCTTTCCAATGTTTCGCAATGCCTTTTTCGAATGTCAACTGTTTGATTTATGCTCATATGATCCCTAAGTTGACTTTAACATGTCAAATTTGTGATTAACGTTGATCTCTCTGTCCGAATAGGGTAGCCCTGTTAGCGTTGTCTCTCTGTCCGAATAGGGTAGCCCTGTTAGCGTTGTCTCTCTGTCCGAATAGGGTAGCCCTGTTAGCGTTGTCTCTCTGTCCGAATAGGGTAGCCCTGTTAGCGTTGTCTCTCTGTCCGAATAGGGTAGCCCTGTTAGCGTTCGTTGCCAGTGTCTACATCAGTGTTAGAAGTCTAATTTCATTGGGACACACAAACACTTTTGCATGTATCATGTTGATACTGAAGGTAAGCTGCAGGTGCCTTCTTCACAAGTCACAGCTGTCGCATTAAAAAAAAAATAATTCCCTGGGAAGCAAAAATGCTTTATAAGGGTTATCTTATATCAGACTGTAGACTGTTCACGGTAAAATGAGAACTTTCGAAAGCCCTGCTTATGATCCACTTGTATGCACGTTGTGTATTCTTCCGCCTTATGTAAAATTAACATTTCCATGGGTATCATCACTTTAATCAAGCGTTGGTCAAGTGAAACTGTAAAATTATTAGCAAAGTAAATATTTTGAAAACCTGCTTATTGCAACATTTATATGCATTAAAAACAGAAACAGAAATAAATAATTTAAGTTGTCTCAAATGGTTACCCTAGCATTTTTAATTCAACGTTAAGATATGGAACTACTTTTCCTCCCTCGCCATCAACTTTACTGGGCGCATGCCACTCAGTGCGCCCGTTAAAATATGCGAAGGCAGGGGCCGTGGCATTTTTCTAAAGTTAATTTCAAAAGTGCTCACTTTATAGCGAACGACCTTTAACATGATCTATTGATGTGCGAGGCGATTAATGAATTAAATGGGAGTAAACTTTAAAGATGTTCTAGCTACTGTAGGTAAAATTAATTTTGGTGGTACAACTGTATGTGAAACGATTTTGGGCCTGTTGTACGTACACTTACTGCCTGATGCTGTAGTTACGACATTTTCTCAAAAAGAAACTCGGATTTTTGTTTACTCAGATATCTCTATGTCGAATGCCTGAAGAAGAAACGGTTTTCCTTGAAGTTAATATTAAGTAAAACTGTTTTATCTTGCTGTATGTTGGTTAAACGAATTTCATTTCAAATTACATCTGAATAATTTTATTTGTTTTTAGGAATCCAACATTTTCCAGGGACATATCCTGAGGAAAGGAACGTGTACTCTATGTTAGCTGTCAGGCCAAACTGTTTCGGTTAGAAAAAAAAGTACAGGGGCAGTATTGATGTACAGCATTAACACTATTGTAGGCTGTTCAAGGTTACTTGATGATTTTTGAAAACCCCGCTGAGTACATGCTTTTGCATCTCATTTTACATCCTTCTGCAGCTTGTAAAATTAACACTGCCATAGACCTGATCACTTTGATCATGAGACAAACAAATAAAACCGAGGAACTGTTTGGAATATAAATGTACAGTATTACCAATATGCTAATTCACACTATAATTAATATAAACCCACAAACACTAACTTCAGGAGCTATAAATGTAAGCATTACACTCCCGGTGCGAAGGGAAGAGTTAAGAACTTATTTTATTAATTCACTGCGAGTTAATGGGTAATGTAGTATACAGCATACGCATTTATGAGCAGTAATGTTTTTTATGTTGGTTACACATGTGCTAAATCTTATCGCGAACAGCCTGTACAACTATTTATGTGTACGTAAAATGCTTTCCATTTTTATTACAATATGAAATTAAAATATTGTTTGCTGCCATCACTGGAGCCCCAGTCTTGAGGATATGCCAATGGTAATGCTGCCTTCTCCCCCGTAAAAATGAAATATGTATAAGCTGTTCACGGTAAACTGAGCACTTTTGAAAACCTTGCTTCTACTTAAATCTAGCTATTTCAGAAACCGAACTTTTCCATATTTTTTTGTGGTCTTGACTTAAGCGTACATATGCTATCTTGGAATGTATGGTTTTCATTTTAGACAGGAACCGTACATTTCCAACCTCGCAAAGTCCTGTGTATTGTGGTATAGGAACTACTAATTTATGCAGAAACCGAACCTCTCAGAGAGATGACCGCTGTTGGCCTGTAATTCTCTAGTTGGCGAGATTTCGCATCTCGTCTCGCGTATGCGAGTCCGACTATGATTGTCAGCTGTTTCTGAGAGTTACAGGATGGAGTTCAGTGAGGTTAATGTTGCTGGTGAAGGAAGAATTACAAATAAAAAAGGTGTAAAAGGAGTGGAATATATGCGGGATGTTATCAAAATAATTAGAACCAAACACCTAGAAATGTTAACTAACTTATCAAGAAAACCTGTGAGCGCCGAGATTATTGGAGAAAAGTGTGTAGGTCCCCTAGAAAATGTTTTCAGAGCGTTTCACCTGGAGATCGGGAAGGAATTTTTTGTAAGTTTTATGACAGTAACTTGCAGCTACCAAGGGAAACTGAAGAAGTTAAACGAAGGTCTTTAAAGTATCCTGACGATGAAACAAGTAAACATCCTCGACTTCAGAAATTTATGTGTCCTGTAAATTGCAGCAGCAGAAGTTTGCAAAAAATCATTTTTGAGTCTGCACAGTAGTTCAAAGAATATAATCGTCAGACCAGTAGCTGTACTTGCTACCGGCAAGAGTCCTAATGACGGGTGATGGAAATATTGGTCAGGAAATGTTACTTCTGGTAATATTTGTGCAATAGTGGAGAACCACATAAAATCGTGCCCCACGAAAAGGGACACTATACAACAAGAGATGTGGAATTCCTCAGTGCAAAACTTAATGCCCGCCTACTGCATGAACGTTTCAAAGAGAAACATCCAAATGTAGTAGTGACGTACATCTTTGTGAAAATGTTCCATGAAAGTTCAAATTGGCCATTTGGAAGACCACAAGTTGGCACATGATGTATGTGTGAAGAACTCAGTGTGAAACTAAAATCAAAGTCACTAAATGATACAGCTAAGCGTCTCGTTGCAACACAACTAATAACACACAAACGACGAAGCTTAAAGTTTCATAAGGTTATCAAAATTATTCGTGAGAAATTCCTATAAACGAAGAACTCTTGAACTTCACACAAGCTCGCTTCGAGCCCTTCATCCCTAGCCATAATTATCACCTAAACCCGAGTTAAATAATTACTCCATACCCCTCCCTCAAGTATGTTATCGACTTCAACATACAAAATGAAAAACATAACAGTTCTAAGTTTTACACGTACTATAAGAAAATTGCGAGGAAGGGTGCTAGTAAAGTTTGTTCCTTTATTCTAGATTATATACAATCTGATATCTCAGCTGAAGTAAAATATCATGCAACAGTTTCCTTGAGAAATAAGGTTAAATTATAATATAATTCATAAGGTACACTGCAAAGTTTCGTTGCAAAATTCTGGTATATCACAGAAAGTGGACTTCTCAATTAAAATTATTTGCCTTTATCCAAGAAACAAAGGTCCCAAAAAAAGTCTACTGTTAGGTTAGAACGCGCCATCGTCTCATTATGAACTTAAAAAATCTGAGTCAATTTCGATCAATTATTAACCACGGAAACACAATTCTTTGTTGAATACCTCAAAATGCAGTGACGTGGAGAAGTCCAGTTTGTGGGAAAAAAAACTGATTCACTTGTATGCACACTTGTATGCAGATAGTGGAAGTGTATGCACACTTCCACTATCTGAAAAATTAACATTGCCGTTTGAAAGACCGCGTTATTCATGCGTCGGTCAAGTGAAAACTACGAAATAATTAGAAAAGTAAATATTTAATAAACTTACGGATATTTAAACTTACGCTTATTAAATAAAAAACAGAAAACACAAAAATCATTAGTGTATCCACAGATGATTATCTAATATTTTAATCTTAATTTAAGACGTGTATCTACATATCCTCTGTCGATACCAACTTTCTTGGGTGCATGCCAGCCATTGTTCCTATAACATATAAGCAGGTAGAGTAAGTCGCATTTTTTAAAGGTTCATTTCAAAACTGATCAGTTAACCGTGAACAGACGCAACGGTGGAACTAGAAATCCATTAAGCAGAGGGCTACTTGAGGGGTGCATTACGATTAAACTACGTGCTTTACCAGTAAGTATAAACCCTAATAACAAATATAAATGTCTGACTTGGTAATATGCGTTATAAATACTTTTAAAAATTGTACGTGTATGTTCCAATACTTCGCTATTAGGAATGTGCTTCCTTTCGAGATGGATCTCATTTTATCGAGTACAAAACCAAGATGTAAGGGAGGAACTGAAGCTAGTGTGCCACGATGCAATGTTCACCGTGAGCTCGGGCGGAAGCTATACTACGAGACGTGTTATCCGAGCCTGCATGCAAGAAGGCACGGAGGTTTCTGTGGAATACCATGACACGCGATACTTGTTACCGTACAGGTGCATTTGTTATGATCTTACTTCTACAACTGTGGCACAGAAATTAACTTCACTCACGAACTCAGCAGTATCTGTTAACGCACCTATTCTAGTTGTTTTGTCGTGTATAACTAGGACTTTTTGTTTTAAGTAAACAGGGATGTTTGCCAGGGTTTTCGCGTAGTGCTGTTACAGCATCAGTAATCATTTTGACAGTTTTTATTGGCTATTTATTAATTTCTAATGACATTATCGCTGTTTATCAAAAGGAAACTAACCAAATTACATCTATCGTCAGTGCCACGCTCCACCACCCGCTCTCTGACTGGATTACATTTCAACACTGTACGAAATGTTTCTATCAGAAACTGCACACGACCGATTACGGAAACGTCCATGAAAACGGAAAGCAGTCGCTCGAATCTTCCACAGAACCACCCACAGCATCGGCGATGCAAGCTTGCAAGGAATCTTCCAAGGAGACTTTCATCGTGGCATGTGACAGTGGAGAGGTTCGGCCGGCTTTTGAGTTCGTGGTCTTGAGAGCCGTCGAGGGTGAAATTAGGTGAAAATGGAGCAGCGACGTAATGATGAAAGGGCGGGAGAAACAGAAAATCCCCGAGAAAACCCGCTGACCAGCGGCATCGTCCGAAAATTGCCGGGAATCGAACCCGGTTCCCCCCGGGGGGGGGGGGGTGGTAGGGGAGGCGAGCGTTCTAGCCGCTGCACCACCGAGGATCCCGCTCCATCAGAAATAGTGTAATCGGCTTGAGTTTGAATCAAGCCAACAAGTTTGAATCAGTCTAACTAGTCTTCACATGTCAAGCTTGTAGTAAACATGATTAAAGGTTGTTCACGATAAAGTGAGCACTTTTGAAATCAACCTTTGAAGAAAGTCACTGCCCCTGCCTGCATATATTTTAACGGGCGACCTGAGTGACATGTGCCCAGTACATTTGGTAACAATGGATGGAAAATAGTTCCATATCTTAACGTCCAATAAAAAGTGTCAGGTAACCATTTGTGAAAACTTAAATTCTTCTTTCGCTTTCTGTTTTTTTAATGCATCGAAGTGTAAAAATGAGCATATTCGAAAATATTTACTTTTCTAATAATCTCATACTTTCACTTGACCGACGCATGGATAAAGTGATGAGGCCCATGACAATGTTAATATTACATAAGGCGGAAGAATACACAACGTGCATACAAGGTCTTAAGCAGGGCTTGCAAAAGTGCTCATTTTACCGTGAACAGCATATAGTAAAACTTTCCGCAAGCTCGAGGAAACTCACAAGCGTAATTCAAGCCATCTGCAAAGCTTACTGCTAGCAAGTATGTGCTGATCATGAGCAATTTGGCTTGAATCACACACGACATGACAATACTGCTCGGCAAGACAAATTCAAATAAAGCTTTCGGCAAGTTTGCATGCTATCTGAGCCTCCTTAACGGGTCTCGTCCTGGGCTGTAAACAGTGGTGGCCAGGTGAGAGGCTAGGCACGGCGCTGCAGACAGGGAATGCCTGCGAGGTGGCGAGGCGAGGTGTAGCGGGTGAGGTGAAACAATAGAGCAGCGGCGAGCGATCACAATCTTCCCCCAGGCTGGCTGGCTCGCTCGCCTTTTCCACAAACAGCCAGCCGGGGAAGGAAGTACGGCCCTGCCCGCCCGGCCCTCTTGTACAGGGGAGCCGCGGACGGTCGCAAGCCGCCCCCCCCCCCCCCCGAAGCAAGCGCGGTAATTGGCGCCCGTCATACAGCGCTCAGCTCCTAGGGCCGGGGAAATAATAACACGATCGTGTTTTGTCCCTCCCGCCAACATGCACACGCCCTACTCCTACTACCCGCACGCAAAACATGGATTTTCACTTTTCTAACTAACTCACATTTAGGGCTTCACGTCAATCCATTAAACCATTGCAAAATTAATTTATATTATAAGATAAAATTTGTTGGACCAACGAAGAAATTTCAATCAGTGTAATTTTTATTTATAATTTTGTTCATTTAAGGGTGGGATTGACCCACGCGTTTTTGTGAAATGTTCTGCAAATAAGACTTCTTGTCAGCAAAGATAAAAAACAATTACCTATGCCACTTTTTTTTTCACCTTTCTCATATTAAGTGCATTCTCGGAGAAAAAAATTTGTAAATATGGCCAAACATCGAATTTTTAAAACTTGCTAATGCAGTTTCCTTAAATGACGAGAGAAAAGTACAATCATACGGGCGTAGTTTAATCTGTGGTCTTTCATCGCGTGTAATAAAACTCCTATGTTACAGATCTAATTTACAGAGTACAGCGTCAAGGCTGTAAAACTGCACGTCTTGTGCGTAAGAGCGATGAGGCACTAGGGGTGCATGTTAGTGTCGTCCGTATTGCTCCCTCGCTTATTGACCTTGGACGCGGGGTCCATCCCAATCTTAAAAAGTATTTTTTGCTGCAGCAACTTTATACATTTTTTAAGCCACATACAAACCTTTATGCCAGCGTACGAGCGATCTTCGTTTTATACAGGCCTCCGAACACCAGGTGCACAAGAATGTTTGATTCAATGTGCAGTTTGAACTTCAATAATTCTTCGTTCAATTATCGCACCAATTTTAAATTTAACAGGCACCATTAAATACTAAATGCCAACAAATGGAAAATGGTTTACCTAACTGAGAGCTTGATGACCACGTTTGAAAAATTAGGTCCACTCTGCAAAAAGCAGATTTGTAAGTTACCTATTTCCAGAAACAATTGATTTAAACCATATTTAAATCGATATTTAAATAAGACTACCTTCACTTTAAGCTGGAATAAATGATATCAATCAGTGAAATAACATTCACTGAAATTAAGTTGATAAACTACTGCCGACTGGCAAATCAAGGAAATGAACTTGTGAACAAGCACCGTATGGCAGCGGAATTCACATCATTCACAAATAAATCAGTGAAATTCAGCCATCCTATTAATTAGTTATCATGCACTGATTATCAGTTGCTCAATTTTCACTATTTTCACTGATTTCGTCAATTTCGCACTGTTTCAGATATCTAGAGTGATGTCTGGACACGCAGCTGCATTCATGACCCCCCCCCCCCCTTCTCTAGCATCTATACTTAAAATAATTCCAACCAAAATTACTTAGCACACCACTATACATCAGTCAAAGTTACACCCCATTTTTCTATTATAATTCTTTTATTTTCCTAAAGTTTCGAGTTCATCAGATTCACCTATCTTGAATATGCATTCCTGGATGTAATTAATGCAGAAGAAACCTAAACAAAGAGAACCTCAAATTCGTTGGAAAAAAAAAAACTATTTTTACAGGCTCTTTCATTAATGAAACTGCCCTATACAAGAAGAAGACGATCTCTGTCTGTCTGTTCGTCTTTAATACCTCTAAGTCCCTTGAAACTACACAGAAGTCCTCCAAATTTTGCAGAGCGTATCCTCAGGGTAAAATACAGCTCAAGTTCGAATTTCAGTAAGATCAAATTACGCAATCATTATCTATTACCCAAAAAACTCATTTTTTTATTACTTTTTCCTTATGGAAAGTTTTGTATTAATGCATAGAGAATTTTGCATAGTGATATAAAGGTAATAGTATAATTTTTGTTTACTTTATATGTCTTTCTTCATTGTTGAATTAATTAAGTGGGGCCACAGTGTCCAAGTGGATAGACATACATAAAACGGGGCCTTAGTAGCTCAGTTGATAGAGAGATTCCACGTGAGGCCGCAGTGGCTCAATGGATAGAGCGATTCCAAGTGGGACCTTAGTGGCTCAGTGGATAGAGCGATTCCAAGTGGGGCCGCAGTGGCTCAGTGGATAGAGCGATTCCAAGTGGGGCCGCAGTGGCTCAGTGGATATAAATATGTCAAGTGGGGCCACAGTGGTCAAGTGGATAGATAAATATTAAATGGGACTGCAGTCGCTTCAATTTTGAGTTAATTTCACATAATTTCATTATTATCTACATATATCTATGCAATAATGTTCTCATCTTTGTATGATAACAAAATTGTTTAACCTGGCAACTGTTCCAGCCCCGTGACAATACAAAAAAAATGTCACGGGCTGGGTCCCCTAGTAAGATGTATAAAGCTTCAACATCTAGTGCCTTATTCGTATTTGGTAGAAAACACTCTTAATAAACTGCATATAAATTCTTTCCCAAGATGGAACTATAGTTAATCGCCAAACTTATTACACGTTTGACACAAATGTTTCGCTTAGTTTACTGTTATAGGTCTCTTTGTTGTCACTGACGCCAACGTAATATCTGAATAACATACACTTTTTAACTAACTGAAAATCTAATCATGTTAATCGAAATACCTACAGTACGTAATCTTTGTTTAAAAAATTACATTAAAAAAACATTGTTAAAAAGGAAACTTTAACATGTCGAAAATGGCAGATTTCAAAACGCAATAATTATTGACCTTCTTTAAAAAATTAACTACATTACTTTAGCTAAATCACGCTCTCTTGTGACGAATAGCCCCTTTCTTTCTGTCTTCTTTTCCACAATTTCCGAGGATGACATGCTACATATCTACAATTTGTCAATTACATTTCCTGCCAATACATGTAACAGCTGGATTGCGGCTGAGTGAGAACTTTTAAAAATTAACCATTGACTGCATATGGTTAGACTAATTATTGACTAACTCTCTCAGTTGTGTTGACCACGAACATTAAAATCTAACACTATACCTTAACATTGTATTGAGAACCATATACTTATAGAAATAAATGGCCTGATTTTAAAATGTTTATATTTCCAACAACTACACAATATCACTTGATCGACGTATTTGTACTACTAAATAGGTCAACATTTTGAGGAAAGATACAAACACGATGAATAAACCCGATCTTTCAAATGTGCTACGTTAAAGTTGTTCATGTACTTAGTTTTTTTCTATATTTCGAGGACATTTGTGGTGCGGTAATAATACATCTATTAAAATTTAATAGAAAAAGTACGAAACCAGTTTTAAGAAAAAGTAACTTTAACTTGTAGTTATGAGTAGGGTAATCTGAAATCATGTGCTAATTAATTTTCAGAAATGTATTTCATTATTTATTACATCTAAGTTTTCCTTGAAATAAAAGGAATGCATTAAAGAAGTTTCTTTGAAATATGTCTATTTGTTTGCTCCCATTAGGAGCTAACTAATATCAATTTTAGTTTGAATTTCAACTTGAAACTTAAAATAAAACTATGGACGACTTTCGTAGTGAATTTTTTTGTAAATTCGTGGTGTTATATTGATATTAATAATTATTTTTGGCTTAAACCAAAAGTATTAACCATTTAACCTATGGAACTGTATGGTTACAGTTATTTATATAACATTTTCGTAATCCCTTTGTTCTTGTACATTGCTTTGCCACGTTTCACACTTTCACCAGACAACTTGCTATATAGGATGTTCCACGACTCAACCGATATACTTCGGCAGCGTGTCATACACGTCAATGGCAACCAAAAATGTCACGTACACAAGTTGGCTACGCAGCCCTATTCCAGAGTTACAGGGACATAAATGCAAGAACAACACGGTTTGGAATTACTGAATATCTTTAATGCAAATGAATACATTCGTGTTTAACGTCTCACACAAACTGTTCCAAATGTGCACTATCTGACCACAAGCAGGCTGCGATACGCTGTACCATGGAGTGTTGCCACTGCATGACTGCAAGTTCATTCTGAGTTGGTTAGTGGCGTTGGATCGCCTGTAGCAACTGGTCTTGTGTCACTGGTCTCCGTTTGCTCTAAACCCTACTCTTATGGCAGCCCTAGAAGGAAATGTCCAACGGGGAGAGGTCCGGAGAGCACGCCGGCCATGGGACTGGCACACATCTTCCAATCCACCTGCGCGGATACTCAGCTGCTGCACCACGCCCATTTCCGTCACAGTATCCGTGAACAAACACCATGTCTGAGTACTCTGCACTTTCCTAGTATCGTTCCACAACCACTAGCCTCGACACACTAACAAAGACTGGTAACGCCAGCCACCCCAGCAACCTGCTTGCGGTCACATTGGGCACATTTTTAAGAGTTCGTGTTACTTACAGCATGGATGAAGTCGATTGAATTAAATATATTAAGTAATTATTATTTGTGTTTTTATTGCATTTAAATCCCTGTAACACGTAAATGGGGCTGCGTAGCCTACTTGTGTATATGACAGTTTTTGTTGACAATGAACTGTATGACACGCTGCCGCAGTATGTCGGTTGAGCCGCGGAACAATCTGTGTAATCACAACAGTTATACTTTACTATAAACAAATAAATAATTTTTATAATTGAACGTCGTTAATCACGAATCTTCTATTTATGGCCAACTGATATTATAGAAAGCAGGTTTAATATATGTGTGCATTCTTGTTTAACACATGAAACTACGTACGTACATAATTCGAAACACACTTTTAAACTATCTTTCGTAAGAATATAATGTGCGCACTGTAGGCTTTTGTTTCAGGCCGGGCAGTAGCGTGAGGTGTAGTCATCGTGCAAGCGAAAGAAAGAAAGAAAGAAAGCTGTGACAGAGTTGCGTGTTCACTTTCACTTTCATGTATTCGGCGTAATAGAAGGCTGGCAGCTAGATATCAGAAAATCCACGACCAGATGTTGAATGAAAACCTTTGGCGTGCACTCATATCCATAACAGTAAGTACTTAGTACTTTATTATGTTATATAATTCTTCTCTCAGGGGAATGTATGCTTAAGTTTCAAAATCTACTACAAATTGGATTCCTGTGTATACGGCTACGAATAAATAATTATGTTTTGTGACACTATGTCCCGTCTCTTCACATAATCGCGGTAAATCTGAATATCGCAATAAAATTTTTCCTGAAAGTATGAGATATTTTTTCGGTACAAAAATTAGAAAATGTAACTATCCGGCCCTCCAAATATCTCTGTGCAAAAAATTACGTCGATCCCCCACTTTATATAGTTATATCCACTAAGCTATTGGGGCCCCACTTAACATAGTCCTATCCTCCGAGCCACTAAGGCACCACTTAAAACCTCTCTATCCACTGAGCCACTAAGGCTCCACTTGGAATCGCTCTATCCACTGGGCTAATAAGGCCCCGCTTGATATAGTTCAATCCACTGAGCCACTGAGGCCCCCCTTAATATCTCTCTATATACTGAGAAAATTAGGCCCCACTGGGAATCGCTCAATCCACTGAGTCATTAAGGCCCCACTTGATATAGTTCTATCCATTGGTACAATGCGCCCCCACTTGGAATCTCTTAATCCACTGAGCAAATGCGGCCCCACTAGTGGTTTCTCTAGTCACTAAGATGCTGCGGCCCCCTTTATAGGGTGCTCTAGCCACTCAGCTACTGCGACCCCTCTATTGGCTGCTCCAACCACTGACCTGATGCGACCACGCTATTGGGTGGTCTAGCCACTGAAGTACTGCGGCCCCCTTTATTGGGTGCTCTAGCCAGTCAGCTACTGCGGCCCCTCTATTGGGTGGTATAGCCCCTGAGCTGATGTGACCACGATATTGGGAGCTTTAGCCACTGAGCTACTACGGCCCCTCTATTTGGTGGTATAGCCCCTGACCAGATGCGGCTCCACTATTGGTTTCTCTAGTCACTAAGATACTGCGGCCCACTTTATTGGGTGCTCTAGCCACTCAGTTACTGCAGTCCCTCTATTGGGTTCTCTAGCCCCTGACGACCTGCGGTCCCACTATTGGTTTTGTATAGTAACTAAGATACTGCGGGCCCCTTTATGGGTGCTCTAGCCACTCAGTTACTGCGGCCTTTATATTGGGTGCTCTAGCCATTGACCATCTGCGGCCTTACTATTGCTTTCTCTAGTCACTAAGATACTGCGGCCCTCTTTATTGGGTGCTCTTGCCACTGAGCTACTGCAGGCCCCCTATTGGATGCTCTAGCCCCTGACCAGCTGCGGCCCCACTTATCGTTTCTCTAGTCACTAAGATACTGCGGCCCCCTTTATTGGTTGCTGTAGCCCCTAACCGGCTGCGGCCCCACTTATCGTTTCTCTAGTCAATAAGATACTGCGGCCCCCTTTATTGGGTGCTCTAGCCACTCAGCTTCTGCGGCCTAACTATTTAGTGTTCTAGCCCCTGACCTGCTGCGACCACTCTATTGGATGCTCTACCCACTGAGCTACTGCACCCCCTTTATTGGGTGCTCTAGCCCCTGACCAGCTGCCGCCCCACTATTGGGTTTTTTAGCCCCTGAGCTTCTGTGGTACCCTTATTGTGTTCTCTAGACACTGAGATACAACATCCCTACTATATATATATGTATATCTATCCACTGGGTCACTGCTGCCCTACTTAGAATAACGCTAGCCACTATACCACTAAGGCTTTTTGGAAGGAATGTTTTACAGACCATAGACAAAATAGAAATTAGAAATAACGCATTTTTTTAACAATTCTTTTTAAATGCAGATATCAATCCTAAGACAAGCTTTTTCTAAGAATTGTCCTGAAGTAATTGAGATATTTTTCCTGATAAAAAGTAGCTTATGTCACTCTCCGGCCCTCAACTATTTCTGTGCAAAAAATCACGTCGATCCGTTGCTCCGTTTTGACGTGAAAGAAGGACAAAAAATCAAACTAACACACTTTCGCATTTACATAGTAGTAGGGATAATATTCAATAGTTCCTATTCGATATCTAGAAAAAATGTTTTGGTTCTAGAACTTAATTAATTTGCAAAAACTCCATAAAAGAGAAATGAAAACCATTTTGATCATACCGGGTAGTCAGCTATGTAATGTTTTCATGCATTGCATGAAATGGATAACACACATTTTTATGGCAGTAATAATTTTGCAGGTGTACCATGTAGACATTGTGCGAATTTGTAGTACCCAACTAATGTGATGCTATTAGCTGTAACGCCACCTTACAGTGCAAAGAGTCTCCTGAGTTCGAGACCCTAATGTGGTATTACCTTTTTATATATTTATTTGGTATGTTTTATTACTCTTCAAATACTTAACGAGCACAAAGCTGAGTTTTGACGAGCAACAATTAAGTTACATTCGTAGTGGTTTGGACTTAATTAAACTACTATTTGAAGGAGGCTAACAAAACGAGGCAGTTAAAAAAGCTTAGTGAAGACATCTCTCGGTACAGTTTACGCGCCTGCTGCAGCGAGTATCGCTGCGCGCGCGTGCAGCGGCGAAATGTTTTCACTACGAGTAGTAGATCGAACCCACAGCTGATTGAGTCATCCAGTAAGAGTTAAGGAGGCGCGGTGGCAGATTTCATGGACGCCCATGCGCGCTGTCGATACAATCAGAACGCAGGTTACACGAGTATATTGCTCCTTGACATGCGATTAATTGGTCTCCGTAGCGGCATAAATTAATTATCGATTCCTGGGGAACACGACCACGTGGGCGCTAAGAAACTGTTTTTGTGAGCAGGCTGCGTAACAACCAGGGTATCGTTTTAATTGATTGTCCTCGGCCCCTTAAGTATATGTTCGGAGCATGCTTCTCTTTTCGGACACTTGAACTAATTTTCTGTTGCTTTCACACCTGATAAATTATTCATGATGAAGTTGTTATGGTCTCAAAAACTAGCGAAAAATACACCCTCTGTGTTCTTCTCGCACGTAACTTGTTCCTGCTGTCTCCTCGTAATTTTGCTGTTTAATAGATAATATATTTCTTCTTTTTTTTTAAATAAGGAAGAGTTCCATTAGGATTTACTTCCTACCTTAAAAAGTTAATTGCATTACAAAGTTAACGTTCTCTTTACACTACCAATTTGCGGGAACACAGCGATCATGATAATGATTAGAAATTTCAGTCCATGTGAGAAAAAAAATTTTTCTACGTGGCCGTTGCTGAATTGTTTCCTCTCTTACGAGAAATTTCAATAGCGCCTTATTAAAAACCACATGAAATTATACCCCTTCCAGAAGAAAGTCATTACCGTGAGTACACTCAAGGACTTCTAAAGTTGGTCGTCATTTGCTTGACGAGTATATTCAGCCTCTGCAATTTTCAAAACTTATTCCCGTCTCTCAACATTCTCCGGCATTGAGAATCATTGCGGTTGTGTTGAAAAAGACATGCTCACGTAAAAAGAAGAAATCATTTATTAACATTCTTACACAATTTTCTTCGTAACAGGACTTGACACTGAACACAATTTTTAAGGTAATATCTTGGCACCGACCACCTTACCTTTTATGTATATTCCTACTTAAAAGGCGAGTGAAGAGATTTTGGCGGCTCTTAACAGTGAGGTCTTGATAGCCGATGAGGGTGATTGAAGTGAATATGGAGCGTCGCTGAAATGAAGGGGCGGGGGAATCGGGAGATCCCCGAGAAAACCCGCCGAACAACGTCATCGTCCCGCACGATTCCCACTTGCGAAAATCCGGTGCACCGGCTGGGAACTGAGCCCGGTTCGCCTTGGTGGGAGGCGAGCGTGGTAATCGCTCAGCCACAGCGGCGTCTGCGTCATAAGAAATTCGTAACGTATGGCTATCACATACGATCGTGGAAAGGTATGAAGAACCTCTAGTAAACATCGTCTAATCCAAACGGGTTTTACAACACAAGCTGTCCGAGTGTAAAGAGCGCTCACTCGCCTGCACCGGTTTGAAGTCATTAGACAAAGTGTGACATCGCAGGTTGTTGACAAGACGACGAGTGCAGTTGGCTGTGCGATCCCATTGCGTGCGTATCACAGAGTGTGTGTACTATTCCTGCAAGACGACGGCGAATACCTGCTAAACAGTTTAATGTCCGGTTGCACCATCGAGGTTCCAAACTCGATCCGAGATCGGATCTAAGATCGACACAGAAAACTGTTGCACCATTCGAGTTCAGAGTTGGACTGGAGATCGAGATGAGGTTCATTTCGAACCGCCGAAATTGGCGTTTCGAAATCTCGATCCGAGATCAGCAGCCATCGTCGACAAATTTAGTTTGAAAATACGCCAAAAGATAGAAGTACGTTCGATTGTTTTCATGGGAAATTAAAACAACATTATACGCACTTGAATATTATTCACTAAAATTCGTACAACAATAATTCACCTAAAACAGATAAAACATCGCACATCTAGGTCTATCTATAGTGAAAAATACGCCTACTTCCATGACGTCATATATTACGAACCAATAGCAAAATTTTTCTCATACTTATCCTAGAGATCTCACTTTGGAACCATGATCGATGAATCGGAGATACAAAATAATGAAATTTCGTTGGTGCAACACTTTTACATTGGAACCAAAATCAAACTGGACTCTGGTTCGGAACTAGGATTATTCGAGCTAGGACCGGGGAAGATGTTGGTGCAACCACGCCCAAGTGACTTTGATTGTGGCCGTATAGTGGGACTCAGGGAAGGTGGCTGGACAGAATTGCCACTCGAGGCATGTGAATGGTGTAGAAGACAGGTGGCAAGGTATTCCCACAGCCGCCTAGATCCACCAGTGCCACCTCGATGTACTGATGAGCGCCTGGACAGACGGGCCGCCCTGACTGACAGAGCAGCAGTCAGAGCCTCTGTGTCCCTCCATGTGTCTGCCCGAACAATCGAGTGTTGGAAGTAGGTTTAGGTTGCAGTGTCCTCTGACACGTGTACTTATACCTGACACCTGCTCATCGTCGTGAAAGTACCCGGGGATAAAGGCTGTTCACGATAAAGTGAGCATTTTTAAAATCAATCTTATAAATAAAAGCCACTGCTCCGACTACCTGCGTGTATTTTACTGGGCGCACTGAGTATCATGCGTCCAGTAAAGTTGTTCACGATGGAGGGAAAGTAGTTTCATATAACTACGTCAAGAAAAACGTATTAGGTAACCATTTGTGACGACTTAAAATATTTATTTCGCTTTATATTATCTTTAATGCATCAAACTGTAAAAATTAGCAAATTTGAAAAATATTTGCTTTTCTAATAATTTCACAATTTCACCGGACCGATTCATGAATAAAGTGACGAAGCCCATGTCAATGTTAATTTTACATAAAGCGTAAGAATACACATCGTGAATACAAATCGATCTTAAGGAGGACTTTCGAAAGTGCTCACTTGACCGTGAACAGCCGATATCAGAAGTGCGTGTCTTGGAGAGGCAAACTGGGAACATGTGGTGATCACGTCGCGCAAAGATGTGTTCCAGCGCTCGACTGCTTTATTGCCACTATTACTTCTTATATAAGGGCGGCTCTGTTGGAAATTAATGTGCAAACACACACGATCGTCACTGGTGATCACGTGACTATGACAGTTGTACTGGCCACGGGAAAGTGAATGTCGCAGGCACGCGCCGAAGATTTACCTTCAGGGTCATGATATGCAGACTCTCACCTACCAGTCCATCACTGCGGATAGATGTGTCGCAGCTCCCGCCGAGATGATATGCTGCAATGAGGCGGCACCATGGGCCTTAATGCACTCTTGACTCCCTTACAGTGTGGGATGCTGGTCACAGAATTATTCTTGGACCGTGTTCCATTCCCTGCATCAGTGCACTTACAATAAAATCCTTTCGCTGTTACGTTGCTAAAGACATGCTCGATTATATGCTATTCACGGTAAAGTGAGCAATAAAGGCCTCTCATTTGAAATAATAGTCTTTAAATTTATTTTATTTTATCGTTAGACGTTAACGTCCGGGATGTGGAATATACACACTGTGTTTTTTTACTTACATGGAAACATTAATCTAAAAAGGCGGTTAAAGGATTTTAAAAAATGGCTGAAAAGGAAAAGTAACTAGGACCTCAAAAATGCTCACTTTACCGTGAACAGCCTAGACAAAAGGGAACGAAACATAAACCGAGAGCTTGTTTCTCCACGTTGGTCGAACATAGGACGAAGCTCGCACAACCCTTGCGTGACCTCTAAGTTCAGTTTTTCTTTACGCGGATTTTTTTGGAGAATATTTGATTTCTCCTTTCGATACCAGAAGTCATCGTCAAGTTTATAAGTAAAAACGTTAGCCTGTAAATCTAAACGAAATCGAAAATTTAATCAATCTTCGGGAGGAAACGTAACTACATATATCATTCATGATTGTGCTTAAGGGGTCCGCCTAGCTGGCACTCTAACTACTTGATTTTGAAACTATTGAACGTGCGTCCAATTTGCTGAACTATGAAAAGAACACACACATAAGACTATGGTTGTCGGTTACTTTCCAGACACTATGCACATTAGAAAAGCTATTTCAGAGCATTACGACATAGTTAAAAACTGATTTTCAAAAGCTGTGTATCTCAATATATACGCGTTATATGCGTACATAATTACTTGAGGGACCCGTATTGAACCTTGCTGCAGATTTTACACCAACAACCGCTTCAAGTCCCATAGGTACACGCAGCACAACGAGAACACTGCACACCAGTTCAGAGCCTTGAGCATAGGGGTGATGGCATTCCTGAAGTGCGCGGCAGTGTAGCCCTTATCGCTCCCTCGCTTCTCGGCCTTAAACGCGCTAACCACCTCCAGGTGGTGCATAAATGCATATAGGTTTATATAAATAAGAATTATGAGTGAACATACGTAAAATACATCTACATTGAACAAATTATTTTAACCTGTTAATTTCTTCGTCGTTAACGTATTTCCTACCATTTCATTTGAACTTCATATCAAGGCCTGATCGAAGTTTTGATGGCAGCTGCCTGTAGGTTCGTGGCAGACCGTATTCAGTTCACATGTGGAGTATGAATGAACAGTTGCTTAACAAATAAGCCAAGGGAGGAATTACAAACGTACTCGCTTGTGAAAACAAGCACATTCAGGTGTACTTTGTCCTGCATCACTTACGGCTTCAATACATTCGCGGTAATGATGCTCTCAATGCGTTGGAAGCTGTGTGAATGCGTGACGTCTTATGCGCTTAACCTAACGCTGAATTTTGGCTCCACACCAAACCCCGATGCAGCACATGAAACAGCAGTCTTCTTCCGTAACGGAATACAACGCTTATTCCATAGGGGCTGTTTGTGTGATCTCTATTCCATTACATAGAACAACATTATCGAAGTTCAAAGGTCTCGTTTCGCAAATATACTTGTTTAGACACTTACACGTATTAAACAAGGAAGCATGCGTTTTTTTCACAGCACATATACCGCTGCCGGATCCACTAACAGTATTTCAGCATCCAGTGTAACTAACCGAACTTATCAGTTGTTAATTCACAACCGTGTCCGAAGTTTAGCTACACTCTCAAATTAATTATATAAACTATAACCTGTTCTAGACGTCGTTAAATTTATGAGTTTATCCGTACACGGTAGCCATTCGCCACCAGATGTTCTAGGAGACTGTCGTGTATCATACACCACGCTTGATGCCAGACCCTAACAATTACTTTCGTAATTGAAAATGTTACGGGTATCCAACCTTAGGTCTACAATCTGAATGAGAGGAGGCTGGTGCTAATTGGAGAAGGCTGTCCTATCACAGGACCATGCATGTCATATCGGCCGTCGGTTGAGGAAGGAAACGGGAGTACCACGAGGAAACTCTCTGGCCAAGGCGACGTCCGCCACGTATCCACGTGCTATGGTCCGGGTAACTCCACCGGGAATGGAACTCGGTTAGCTTTGGTGTGAGGCAAGTACTCTAACCACTTCACCCCCTTGGTCGCGCAATGGATGTGGTTAGACGAAGGTGAAGCAGATACGGAATGAAGTTGCTTTTTAAACTGGCTTACCGTGAGAAGACCCCGCCACACTGTAAAAACAATTTGAGGTCGAATTCCCTTACACGTAAGGGGAGCTATAGGCTGTTCACGGTAAAGTGATCACTTTTTAAGGCCCTTCTTTGTTTATCCATTCATCCAGTGTCCATCTTGCTGCTGCTTTTTAATATATACAATGCAGTGTGACCAATAAACACAACCCTCAAAATTTATTGCCTGCGGCTGCAATAAGATATATATTTATAAGTGGTTAGTGCCTGTTGGAAGGGCCTTAAAAAGTGCTCACTTTACGGTAAACGGCCTATAATTACCTCTACCTTTATGGTAAACTTGGCTCTTAAATGTAGAGTAAATTTGCATTATAAGTAAAATAATTTTCCCTAATCGTACGGGAATGAAGGCCTACTTGACAAAAGTGATGGGAAAATCCCACACAATTTAAGGGAAAATGAGCTATATTGTAAAATAAAATAATATAAAATAAAAAATATTCCGGATTATAAGTACTATTAATTTTTTTATTACTTATATCTTATGATGAATAGTAACCGAGACCTCAGCACTACAATCCTTGATACTTGCTGGCTGGTGGGCGCGATCCATGGTCTTCTGTCTCGATGCACTATCCAAAACACTACAACGATAGTGTAACGATATTAGTGAATATTAGCGTGTCAAAGAATTATTTCTTCCGCCCGTCCTCCACTTAGTTATTGAGAATATTGAAGAAATGCACGCTTCGTAAGGTAATTTTCCCATCCATGTATGAGATTTTCCACTGCCATGTACTTGAATTTTACTCTAGAGTGCGGTAATTTTACCTTACCTGTAAGGAAAACTATATTTCCCTTACAAGTTTGCGAATGTTACCTTACACTTGTAAGGTAGTTTTCCCATTATTTTTTACTGTTCACTTTCGCAAAATGTATGAAGAGCGCCTTGAGAAAAATTCCCATTCGCCTGTGCCTAGGATAGAATCTCCTACTCCATAGTCGGCAATGCTAGCGAATAACCACTACCCAACAATAGGTTAGGCTTCGTTACTTGTTATCGTAGCGTGTTCGCGATCAACCAAGCACCTCCGAAATCAACCTCTGAAAAAGTCCTTGACCATAACTTTATATATTTTGATAGGAACACCAACTGAAATGCTCCCATTAAAAATGGCAGCAGTGAAGTGAAAGTAATTCCACTTCTTGACCTCGTACTAAGAGAATGATGTGAAAATGTTGTGAACACAAATTAATGCATTTAGTGTCTGTTTTTTTTTCACTCGAGATGTACGAGTTAACGTATTTGTGACAAAAGTTTATGTCTGTGGTGCCCGAGCGGTCTAGGGCTGAGCACAAACACTCAATAAGAAATCATCTAAGACAATTTAACACTTTTAAATAAATAAACACAGAAATTGTTAGACTTTTAATTATACATTCTCAGCGCAGCTCAGGCGAGTCATCCCAGGCGGTGATATGTAGTCTCTGGTGTCCTCTGCTGAAGTCTCTCTTCTTCAGGCCGTGCATGGCATAATAAAGCAACATGCATGTAGTGGGGAGAAGTCTCCTTCCACCAAGAAGTCGCGCATGAGTAGTCTCTCACCAATTAGAAGTTATGGCGAGAAGAGTCGCCAACCAATGAGAGAGCAAGGTTAGGGCGTCAACCAATTAATGGGAACTTTGCACATAGCCCCAAAGTGTGGCGTTGAAATTATGTGACGGGAAAACAGCACGTTATGCAGCACGTGATCCAGTGCGTGATTCCAGGAGTCATGGGACGAAAATATCGTGAAAAACAGGTGGTTAGCAATAGTAGTCACGCGGTGCTGAAATCACCGCAGACAGTACTAGAGCGGGTATAGCTTCCTGTTGCAGGCACCGCAGAACCTGATTAGTTGCGAAAATACTTCACTAAAATGTTCTCTCTCTCTCTGAACTGGAATGCTTGCGGAGTGCCCGCGGCACTACATCACTCCCTCTTTTATAACAGTTTTGTTCGGGCTGAGAAAAACTTTAGAAAGATATTTGGCAGAAGCTATATGTGAGTTGGTCATCAAAGTGAAGCTGGTTGAAGTATGGAGTCTGAGAGTGTAACTGCTATATCAGAAACAACAGGATTGGACTCGCCAGCAACGGAAATTCAGGTTTCCGTTCGACCAACTAACAGCCATCGTGTAGCAACGATGTTGACACAGGAATCTTCTTTCTTGAAGCTTTTAATGAAATTGCGTCCATAATCACGGTCAACTGAATCATTAGAGTTAATAAAAGGGAATTATATGATTACTCTTCCATCAAATAACTTTAAATCTAACTGAACTCAAAATAGGGAGTACCATGTCACCTTCCTCATTATTTAAGTTCGCCTTTGTAATTTTCCAAAGGGCAGCTGAAACAAATCTGGTACACAATATGCATATTGGATAACATAGAACATAAACCTTATTACAAATATTTGTTACAGCTCCGTCTTGCGTACTGTTAAATATTTCGATCATCATTTATTTGTAATGTTCATCAAATAATTGAACAAAGAAATATCATTTTGTGGAATATATATGTTCATAACACAACTTATCTTGTGTTGATTGATTACATTTAAAATGTCTCTCGTTTTCATTCATTGAGCTTACAATAAAAGAAAAATGTTTTTATATTTGAGTTAAATTATCTTTAAAAAATCAATCAATCGTGGCATTACAATAAAACAAGTAAATAAACACACTGGGACACTTTATTTGTTGCTCTCTGGATTATCGGATTCCTAGTGTAATATTGCTTGCTGTAGCACAACATTTCCATAATTCCGCGCACTGTACTCTGCTTTTCACTGACTCTACTTTAATTTTTGCCTCTGGCCATCAACATTTAATCACTTCGACGTATAATGGAATTCTTAAAGCAAGCAGTGGCTGTCAACCTCGATGTCGGCTGCGGGGCTGGAACTATGCTCGAAACAGCGCACATCTCCATGGCATCTGCTTGATCCTCGGGAAGTTGGGCAGGCTCTGTGGTCTCAGCTTCCTTCCGACGTGGGAGGCAGGCGCGTGAACACCTGGCCAGTGTCTCACACAGGCGCCGTTTCAGGAACCAGATGACGAGTACCAGACATCCTATCATAACGAACCCCACCAAGTAGTGACTCAGAACCTTGATATGTTTTAAATCATGAATGTCCGACATGAGATGATTCAACTCTACATCTTCCTCTGTATCTAGCTCTGACAGTCAAATATTGAAGTCAGTTTTCATGGATGCAACGAACACTTGTTTACTATTTGTTAATAAGGACTGAACTTGAGAGAACTTGACGTCATTCATTTGTAATTTATATGTGTTACCTTGTTACTGTGTGGTAACAAATGAATTCTCTCATTAATTATCAGACAACTGCTTACCTGGGACATGACTCCTTGCGCCAAGATCCACTCCTCCACCACGCGTGCTTCACTCTTTTCGTAAGGACACATTTTAGTAACTTTCATCTTTCCCGGTACTGAATAAATCCAACTATCGCCATCTACTTATCTAATAAACACTGGTACGAATGAGTAACATAGAACTTCTCTTTTACACATTTTATAATCGTAACCAGGTTGTAACAATATTACATTCACTAGACAATTCGGAACCTTTATGGAAAATGTCGGGACGTTAGCTGGACAAACTATATTATTCCCACCTTTACATTGACTCGTGTCTTCATCAGACATTAACGCATAAAACTGCCTTTTCTCTAACAGCGCGATATAAGGTGCATCTGACACTATCTGAATGTATTTCTCTAAATTTCTCTCAAACACGGAAAAGGGCGAGCTCTATAAATTGTGAAATACCTATTCGCGGATCTCAAAGGAAACTCAATTATCAACTGTATACTATCAATTGTAGCAAGTGTATGTACCGTTGTTACTTCATAATAATTGTAAACATGATATAAATCAGTTCCTGCTATCAAAGTCTTGTCCGCGGGTAATTTAAGAGCAATACCTCGAATAATTTCTGACAAATTTCCTGGAGTCAATAACGAAGTGGGTAACCTACCAGTCGCTATGATATCCAATGCTACTTTTATTTTCATTTTCTCTTGTTTATAAGACTGAAGAGTTAATTCTAATTTTCTCAGTAAACTGCTGTATTTAAATGCTTCCCCTAAATTGCTAATTGTTAATCTGTAATTTCTTTCACTCAATGAGGCTGTTCAAGTACTCCAAGCAGTCATGTGGTTCAAAGTTTTTATTACTTTCGCTAACTCTTTTGCTAAAATGCCTACGTCCTTCGAGTAGGTCTACGTCTCGGTAGGTGACCACCATCTTGGTATACATCACCCACCCACCATCTTGGAAGACAAAGCCCAATAGCAATTGAACTTTGACCTGCGACCTTGAAAACCAAAATTCGAGAAGAATTCATAAAAGTCAGTAAGTATAATACATTAGAGACTACTAGTGCCATGTTAGATGCAGCATACCTTGACCTTGACCCAATTACCTTAAATAACATTGAAAATAAAAAACTTTAGAAAAAAATACATAAAAGGCAACAAGCATAATGCATTACGGACTCCTACAGCCGTATTAGATGCAGAATAACTCGACTTTGAACCCATAACCTTAAATGATTTTGAAAATAAAAACTTTAGAGAAAATATTTGAAACACAACAAGCATAATACATTACAGACTACTACCAGCATATTAGATGGAAACTAACTCGGTCTTGACCTCATGATCTTGAATGACCTTGAAAATAAAAAACTCGAGAAAAATACATAAAAGTCATCATGTATATGACATTATAGACTACCACTGCCATATTAGATACATACTATCTCGGCCTTAACCTTGTGACCTTGAATGGCCATGAAAATATAAATTCGAGAAAAAATACACAAAAGTCATCAAGCATATGACATAACAGACTAACACCGCCACATTATACGAACAGACTGCCCCAACCTTGACCCCATGACCTTAAATGACCTTAAAAGTAAAAACTCCAGAAAAAATACACAAAAGTCAGCAAGCATAATACATTACAACTCTTACCGCCATGTTAGATACAGACTACCTCGATCTTGACACCATGACCCTGAATGACCTTGAAAACAAAAAATCGAGAAAAATCCATAAAACTCAGCAATCATAATAAATTACAAGCTACTACCACCACACTGGATACACACTACCTTAACCTTGGCCCCATAACCCTGAATCACCTTTAAAGCAAAAGTTCGAGATTAAACTCATAAAAGCAAATATACTGAAGGCCAAGCGTGCTTTCGACCCTTATTTTTATAGGCATAAAAAAGATTTGTAAATTTTCAACCAGTTTAAAACAGTTATTTCCAATCAGTAGCTTACCTACAAGCATGATGGGAAGATTTTGACGTCATGCATAGTTTATATATATAAAGTTTAAAATTTATTGTTATTTAATTCTAAAACTTTTTATTTAATTATATAATTGTGCATATAGTACAATATACAACACTTTTTAGTAAAATTTATTTTATTTTGCTACCTTCTATTATTACTTCTATTTTGTCAAAGTATGAAAATATGAAATAAAACACAGCTATATCCACATACATGTTTTTATTAAATTAACTTATTGGATGCGATAAAACGCTGAGAAAAATTACATTTTTCTTTAATATGTTTAATTAACTGTCGCTACGGCTGATCTGCTAGCCGGACCTATCACATAAATATAGCACACAACAGAGATTATTGGCACAATTAAAGCGCTCATGTCGCGAGCATTGCGGCTGCTTGTGAATGTCTTTTCACTGAAGCGACACTTATAATGTCTGAATGGTTCAGCAGAGGTATATGAAATTACCGATGCTGCTGCAACAGAGATTGATGGCCCAATTGGCGATGCCGATGGGGCTGCTGTAGGTAGCCCACCCATAGAAGTTGATGGCACTATCGACATCATGTCTGATGTTTTCGATGACTGCACTGCTGTATGTTACCCACCTGAAGAAGTCACTGGTACTGTCGGCATCATGCCTGAAGAAGCCGATGGCACTGCTGGTACCATTTGCGAAGAAATCGATGGTACTGTCGTAGCTACCATTAGCTCTGGAGTACCCGAAGACATCGCAGATGCATAATAAGACTTTGATGCAAAGAGGCACAAGCTAGTCAAGACGATCTACCTTTCACGGAAGCTGCTGTCAAACTAAGATTCTCAGCTGACCTCTCTGCTGCTTATATACGATTATGCAAGACCTATGACGTCATATTGACGTTGAACCAATCGTGTTGAACCATTAAAACATTGTACGAACACCGACGAGCCAATCACCGACCAGCCAATCATCGAAGGATCAACAGCACGCTTGGCCTCCAGCATACTTACCTTTATGAGTTTAATATTTATATTTTGTTTTCATGGTTATTCAGGGTTATGGGGTCAAAGTAAAGGTAGTTTACATTCAATATGGCGGTAGTAGCCTGTAAAGTATTATGTTTGCTGACTTCTATGGATTTTTTCTCGATTTTTGTTTTCAAGGTCATACAGGGTAATGGGATTAAGGTCGAGGTAGTCTGTATCTAACAAGATAGGAGTCTGCAATGTATTAAGCTTGCTGACTTTTCTGTATTTTTACTCAAGTTCTTTTATTTTCAAGGTTAATCAAGGTCACGAGGTCAAGACCGAGTTAGTCTTCATCTAATATGGTGGTAGTAGTCTGTAATGTATTATGCTTGTTGTGCTTTACGTATTTTCTCTAAAGTTTTTATTTTCAGGGTCATTTAATGTCATGGGGTCAAAGTCGAGGTAGTCTGCATCTAACATGGCTGTAGGAGTCTATGATGTATTATGCTTGTTGCCAATTATGTATTTTTCTAGTTTTTTATTTTTGACATTATTGAAGGTCATTGGGTCAAGGTCGAGGTAGTCTCAATCTAACATGGCAGCAGTAGTCTGTAATGTATTATGGTTATTGACTTTTATGAATTTTTCTCGAATTTTTGTTTTCGAGCTCGCAGGTCAAACGTCAATTTCTATTGGGCTTTGCCTTCCAAGATGGTGGATGGGTGATTTATACCAATATCGTGGTCACCTAACAAGATGGCGGTCACCTACCAAGATGGTGGCCTCCAATAGTGTATAAACAAATGAAAAACGAAAAACAAATATGGTGGCCTGAAGTAACATATAAACAAAGATGGCTGCCTCCAGTAGTATCTAAACAAATGACGAACGAAAAATCAATATGGCGGACTGAGTATAGGTGAGGTGAGTGGAGGCGAGGGAGTCAGTCGCCTGCTGAAGTCAAACAGAGGTGAGTAATTGGTAGTGTGTGGGGAGACCTCAGGAAATGTAAGTTTTTTAATTAATTTTTTTAAAATTATTTTTAAGGGAAATTTTTTAGGGAAAAAGGGAAATTCTGAGGGGAGAAACGGAAAATGACCGCGGGGGTTAAAGACAGTTTAATTAAGAAATTTTTATTTAAAATTTTACAACAATAATTTTTTTTAACGATTTTTTAAATCTTAAAACGATTTTTAGAGTAAATTGTTGATAACAATTTTTTTTACGAATTTTTAATTAGATTTTTTTTAATTTTGTAATTTTTGTAATTTTGTTGTATTTTCAATGTCAAAGGTCAAGGTTAAAGGTCATAGGTACTGATCCCGGTCACCTGACCCCAAGGTCACCTGGGTCACTGATCCCTGGCACTTGGGTCGCTGATCCCTGTCAGCATTTCTGAAGGGGAAAATGGGTCATATCTATAGATCCTTTTCATAATTTTTAAAATAATTTTTTAATAATTTTTAATAATATTTATTTTTGTTTTTTTTAGACTTTTTTTTAGAATTTTTTGGAATTTTTGAGGAGTTTTTGAAATATTTAAATGTTCTTTAGTGTTTTTTTTTTAAGTGAAAGGTCCTCGGGGTAAAGGTATCGGTCAAAGTCAAAGGTCACACGGATCGGGGGTGGAAGGTCAATGACATCCAATATGGCGGCCGGGTGACGTAACAACATAGCGGCGGCCGAATCCTACAATCCTATGCCCGATGGCCTAATGCACAAGTCGCCATTTCCCTACTACTATTGTGTTTCGTAAAGATAATTGTTTTTATATGTAAAAATATTATATTTTGCATGTTATAATTAAATTAAATTGGCATAATAAATCTGTAATTAAACATTCAACACCGCTGATTAAATGATATTTCGTAAGTTTTTGTTGCACAATGACAAAATTCATGTGTAATTATTCGATACTCATAGAAGTACATAGCACTAACTTTTTTTTTTTTCAGTTTCAGCACCTGTTGTTGGATTTCTTTGCTAATAATTGAAATGATATACATCCCTCTGCTCCCCAGAATATAAGTGGATATTGTAAAGCGTCGTATGGTCGATGTGTGTCTTGTATGGTTTGAGCTGTGTTGTTTCTGCGCATAATTTTTCTATCAGAATCTGTTTAGCGTGCACGTGCTTCTCGATTTTGTGTTCGTGCATCTTCAGTTTGTGCAGCGTCAGTAGTATAGAAATGCCGGTTTGGGCACAAGCGCAAAAAAGTGGCTCAAAAAGTTGCGTTTGGGAGCAGTTGCAAAAAAGTGGCTTAAAAAATTTGAAAACGTAAAAAAAATATAATATTGTATATAATAAAGATGGATCAGTTGTTAAATGTATTAAACGGAACCAAACAATTTAATAAAACTTTCTGAACTTACAATTGGGCAGCCCTATCCCATAAACCATGCTGACATAAATGATGCACAGCATGGATACAAAGTGGTAATTACTTCTGGATATTTTAAAGTAACCTTAATAGACAGATATGTTCAGATTTTCAGTGAAAAAGTTTTAAATTATGTTAATCGTGAAGGTATAAGTTTTATATATGATGGAATGGTGGATTGTGGTGTTAAACAAATGCATTCTATTCGGTTTTTTAAAGAGTAAATGACCGTCGTCGTATAATTAGACATCAGTTGATTTTTATTTGCGTTCATATCTCTATAAAGTTTTAATGGTTATCCAATCATTAAAACACAATTATCGCTCTGACTTTGGCAATGTGCTACAACATAGTCTAATAAAAATTTTAGATATACATCTCCAAATTCGTCATATTAAAGTAGTCGAAACATTGAATTCTTTTCCTAAATCTTTCATTGCACTTTCTATAGAAATATTATTCGTCTTTATCACATGAAACTTTAACAGTTTAAAAACTATTAAAGTTATTATACATAGAATATGACTACTTCCAAACCAAAACATATATATGGTCTCATCTCTAATAACACTGTTCTTCTGGACAAATCAAATTACATTAACTTACCTTTTTCATCCTTAATTTCAACTATTATTTCATTAACTTGATTTGTTTGCACTGGAAAAAATAATGAATGAGCTGGTTCGTAATAGATCGTGTCGCCAAATCCAAATGTTATTCTGGGTTTAAAAGTGACAATTATGTTAGTTTCTCTATGATTATATTCATCATGCTTTAATATCATACCATTTATTATATTACAGTGTATATTTATTGTTTCAAATGGAGCAAATTTTGGAATTGTATCGCCATAATGGCACACATTTACTTTAAGAGTTTTATTTTCTACGAAACCCAAAAGTTTTCCTTTTGAGCCTCGTTTTCCAAACTGTAATTTAAGTGTACATTTTACTTTCACTCTGTTTGTTATTTTATCCAGCTCTAAAGATATGTTATGATTTTCTTTCCCATCTTCGAAACTACACTACATGGAAAATTTTTTTTTTAGTTTTTTCAGGATCTTTTAAGCTATGTTGGCAAACTGGAATTTCAACTGCTGATTCCATATCATTCTGGCCCACAAATATAGCTTATTTTTCCCAGAGATAATGTTATGCATTAGATTAGTAGTATAGAACTGAACTGAAGCCAATGAGTGCCCCTCTATCTCTAAAGGGTAATGTAGTCTTTTCAACACTGATTTGTTATCTATTAGTATGAATACTTTACTCATTTATTATATCATTTAACAAAATCTTTTAATAAATGAGCAAGAAAACCATGAAACATGTAGACTGGGATATTAAAATAAGAATACCAGACAAGACTGTATCGACAAAACGTCATGGTAAATCATTACCTAATAATATTAGATGTTTGATAGTGGGTCCTAGTAACCATGGAAAAACTACACTTAGTATATATAATTTTATATATGCTCAGGGATGGTTGGACTTTGGCACTCTCTATGTGTGTTCAAAAAGTCTGGACCAACCAAAATATATCAATTTAAAGAATGATATAGATGTAGCATCAAAATTATTTAATGAACTGATAGCATACTTCTTTCCATCAAATGAAGAACTGGTTGATGTAAATGAATGTATAAAGAGTCTGTAGTTGTTTTCTATAATATAATACTTTAAAACCAAAATATGGTAAGGAATTACTTTTACTCGCAGTAGACACAAAGATATTGATTGTTTCTATTTAGCCCAGATATACTCAAAAGTACCTAAGCAGCTTATAAGAGACAATGCCAATTTTATTTGCATTTTCAGACAAGATGATACAAATCTTAAACATATTCATAGTGATTTTGTTGGCGGTGATATGTCGTTTGAAGAATTTAGGGAGACTTATTCAAAATGTTCGAATAATGAATATGCTTTTGTTGCAATAGATATGACTCGTAAGTTTAATAATGGTAAGTACCATAATAAAATTTAAGACTTTTTAAATTCCTATATTATAAGAAAGTTTTGTTTTTAATGGAAGTGTTTCCATTAAAAACTAACATAAACTGATCTTTTTTAATGTATTCATATATCATAACTATTTCAATAAACACGATTTTACCTTCGGGTACATTGTGGGCTTTTGGTATTTTAAAATATATCATATCAACAGGGTATACTTCAAATTTTTTATACTTGTCAATTTTTTTCCGTTGCTGGTATAAGTTGATAACACTTTTATATTTTTCTGGTTATATTATTATTTCAGCTATAGTTCCAATTCTCATAAAAAAATGTTTTATTACTACCCAAGTAAAATACTTTTACTTTTGAACTGTATTTTCAAACTAAACGAATAATGTCAATTCTATTTTCCTGATAGTACTCTAAATTGACTACATCCATCGATGCAATGGGATCTCCCACATGTCTTAGTCTTTTTTGTTCAAAATATATATTATTATCTACTTCCAAGTAAGTAAGATAGGCTTTATCCAGCGATCTTTTATTTCTTGCCAGTGTGGCTATAAAGACGTTGAACTGTGTGTAGGAACAAAATAATTAGGACTGATCTTCTCAGTAGTTGTATCATTGTCCGTGTTTCTTTAATTTGATCTTCAATCCAAGAGCTCATGAATGCATTTCCACATATATCCATAGTTTATTAATAGTGAAATAATTTTTGGAAATTAAAAATTATGTGTAAAATGATTTAGCACAATTAAACACAAATGACAACAAATTACTTGGTTGAAATTTTGAATTCTATCATCGTTATATAAAATATTACTTCCGAGATATGCTATTAATTGTCGGGGTGGATTTCCACCAAATGAATAAAAATAATATTTGTTGCTTGCTTTTTTCCAATAGCATACCCAGTGCGTACCAGAGTTTGTTGAAACATCTAGATTAACAATCCCACATTCATTATCGAGTGGTGTTAAGTAGCTCATCGAACATAAATACACCCCGAAAATTTTTAATGTTTAATTTTTTAACCATTTTATCAATATCATAGTTACTGAGTGGAGTTCCTCTTTTTTACATTCTTTCCCCACTTAACTATCTTCAATTACATGCCGTATTCCTCCATAGCTAAATTATGTCTGCATTGTTCTTCCAATTCTTGGTTTTTCTTCTTAGTATTAATTATTGATGTAGTGATAGATGATGCACCACCAGCTAACGCTCCTAGAGCTCCCAATGCTGTGAAAATTAAGGTTAAAAATCCACCCTTGTGAACTGTCAAACCATTTCCAGTTTTCATTGCTTTGGACATTTTCTTAAGTTGTGGAACTGAAATTGTGATAGTCATCCCTTTGTACTCCTTTCATTTCTTGTTTAACGTTACAGTTTGTCTTTCGTTAGGAAAGAATCAATATTCAAAAGCTTCATCTCCTCGTTAGGAACTTGAAATACAATGTTTTTTACTTTCATTTATTATAACAAATATTTTATCATTTCATTTTAATTCTCCAGCAAAGCATACGTTTAATGTGCATCGCAGATCCAGTAGCACCAGCCCACAATCTCTCATTGAGAGCAGCATCTGAACTTAACAATCTTTTGAACGCTTTCTTTTCTAGTGTTTTGTAAGCTACATGGCTTTCAGCTAGATCTTTATGATGATGATAAACTATATCATGTTCCATTGCAGCCGCATCTAGTGAATTAATGGGTTTATCACCACACTCAATACACTCTTTTAGTCTGGTTCCCGGACCTAAGTACTGATAACCAGGTACATGCAACTCAAAAGATAGTGAATTTATTATGTCATTGAGTAACCCTTTTCCGTGATACTCCGACTCCCAAAAAGTATGTGGTATTGTGTTTAACAATCATATCAGATATGGTATACCTTTTGGATTATTCACAACAAAGTCACTAAACTTGCTGTTGAGCATATTCATTATTCCAACTTTTTCATAATAATAGTTATCATTTCCAGCATTCTCTTCGCCATAAATATCGAGAAGTCGATTAATAAGCATCCTAACATCATCCATCCATATGTATTCTTTGGGATAGTCTGTATACTTCTTTTTACCTTTCCCCTTTTTAGGCGAGGGACGTTTCTTTTTGATCGAATTATAAATAGGTTTAACAATAATTTTCCATTTATTTCCTTTACTCGATTTTGGTGTTCCCAAGTTTAGATCATTGTTTTGAAAAACCTGTGTTTGTATTTGCTGGGATACAACTATAGTGTTCATAGTCGGTTGCAGTAGAGTCACTTTCTGTTACTTTCTTACTAATTAGTAATTTCATCGAACCATCAGTTCCAGTGTATGTTCGGACTTTTACAGTAAATTTGTCATTGTTGAATGTTACTTCGCTATCTCCAATATAAAATCTACCTTTATCAGCCTTTAGTCCAAAAACATCGTCTTAGCAGTCAATTAAGAAATCGGCCACTTTCTCATCAATTAATGTTGTTTTGTAGTTAGTTAACTGTGAGATATCAGTTTTAAAACGCCCCAATGCTTCGCCACAGCATTCATCGTCATCGTCATAGCGTTCATCATCATCGTCAATGCGTTTAACACCATCATCATAGCGTTCATCGTCATCGTCAATGCGTTCATCGGTGTCTGTTTTCCCAAACAGTTTTCTTTCAAAAGATGTTTCTGTTGGTGTCTGTGTCTGTGGGTAGTCTAAATTCTAAACAGCAATTGGAACAAGTTCTTTTATTAAATTCTTATTCTCATTTGTTACGTGTCCTATTTTTCGTCCCAAATATTCTATCGTATCTATCAACGGTTGATGTTTTTTATTTTTATCATATTCGTCTTGGCGAAATTTTCTAAAAGTTTTAAACTTTTCAATTAGCTGTCTTCTTCTCTCTATATTCTTCTCTATATTTTTACAATCTTTTGTTGTCTCATTTATTATATAAATAAATAAAATGAACAATGATAACTGAAATGTATACTGTCTCAAATGTATGAAAAATACACTAAGTGATAAAACTTCATATGAACTTACAAATTGTAACACAGTAAGAATTAAATGTGTTTGTAGATGTTGTGGTACCAATAACTCGATATTCACTGGTGGGGGTATAAAAAACGATATTGTAAATGACATTCATAAACCAATGCGGAAAAACGTCCCCAGAAGAACTGTTCTATCTTTTGGCATCAATGATCTTTGGCAAGCTGATTTAGTTGATATGAATTCTGGATCTTTAAAAGGTATACACAGAATTCACAAATGGTTTAAATATATGTTAACCGTGATAGATGTTTTTTCCAAAACCGCATGGGCAATACCAATCAAAGATAAAACTGGTGAAAATGTTACATTAGCATTTAAAATTATTATGAATGATCGCAAACCCTTGCATTTACAAACAGACGAAGGGAAAGAATTTTACAATAAATCATTTAAGACATTAATGGCCAATAACAACATAACACACTATTCAACATACAGTGAAAAGAAAGCTAGCATTGTAGAAAGATTTAATAGAACATTGAAGGAGAAAATGTGGAAGATATTTACTGTTCAGGGAAGCTATAAATGGGTGTCTACATTCCCTAAATTAATAAGTGAATACAATAACACTGTTCACAGTACAATCGGAATGAAACCCATCAATGTAAGTGCAAAGAATGAAAGTTCTATTTTATTCAACATGTATGGAGGAGAAAGAAAAATGGTTAAACCAAAGTTTGCAATAGGAGATAAAGTTTGTAAAAGTAAAAGTAAAAAATTTGTTTGAAAAAGGAGATACACCTAATTAGTCCACTGAAGTATTTGAGGTGTGTGAAGTATTGCACACAAATCACACGACATACAGAATAAAAGATTTAAAAATTAACTTATTAAAGGAATTTTTTATGAGCCAGAGCTGCTTAAGACTAAATATGATAAAGACTACTTAGTGGAAGAAGTTTTGCGAAGAAAAGGAAATAAGCTGCTAATTAAATGGTTAGGTTTTTGTAGTAGTCACAATTCGTGGGTTGATAAGAAATTGTTTAAGAAATTTTTTTCTATATAATAAATGGATCAACAAAAAATTGAAAGTTTTGAGTGTCAGTCGTGTCCGCCAAACGACCAAACAAAAACTAATTTGAATTAATACACCAAGCACATTGAGTTTGTTATTCCTATTGGCGATGCATTTTCACATCCGAATGAAGCATATGTATACCAATAGTACAAGTTAACTAAATTAGATACAAATGCAGATTATGAAAAACCTCAACAATTGATCTTTGTGAGAACTTCTTCCCATTCCAGTTCTCAAGATTAGAGATCTCTAAACATGGTTGTATAATCGAAAGTATTGACAATCCTGGCATCACTTCAACAATAATGCATACATTGCTAGGTTCGGAATCAGAATCAGGATACTTTCAAATGTCGGGGATAGAACTAGGTAAGGTAAGGAAAGATAAGAATAACGAAATTACCTATCCATTAAGATATTTGTTTGGGTTTATGAGAGATTGTAATGAAATATTCTGGATAGATGGGTACAAGATCACATTCATTCGAAGCTCTAATGATGATGCTTCTTTTTACAGAAGATCCCCAAAGAAAGCAGATGGATCTGATGATGAAGATAATAGACCAGATGCTGCTAAAATTGTTATTGAGTAAATGGAAATTCTGTGGCCAATTGTTGACTACGATCCTATTTATGAGGATGAAATTAAAACAAATTAAATAAACACCCGAAAATCCCAATTGGTTTTAATTATTGGCAATGTCTTGAAAAACCAGTACCTACTAATGCAAACTCATTTCAGTTCGATATAAAAGAACGGTTCAATTCAATCCAATTCGATAAGCCAGACTTTGTCATTGTTGGTTTACAGCAAAACAGAAAAGAAGATTCTGGGCAATTCACACACGGTTCAATGTTTGACTCTTGTTTTGTCAAAAATATTTCTATTAAGAATGAATGGAATGAAGTGTTTCCCAAAGAGAATTGGATTTTAAACATTGATGATTTTCGATAAGATGTATATTACTTACACTGATTTTAGAAATTCAAAGACTAAACTAGAGACCCCTTATCGTAATAATGAACTGCGCTTCAACTCTGGATCATTTATTGGGAGAAGCCCATTGCATGTTATTGATTGTTCGTACAGAAAAACCGCTATTGTAAAAGATCGAACTAATCTGAATCTTACAGTGGATTTTAATAAGCCAATATTGGCTACAACTATTTGTAATGTGGTACTAGTAAGCCAAAGAAACCTAATTTAAGATTCCAAAAGTGAAAGAATCACCGAATTCCAATAGTGCACAAACATGTGTGGCTATTAGATTTTAATGGATGGTTATCCATTGAAAACTTTTACTGTTATATAATATTTCACAGTATCACTCTTTTTCAATATTGTAGTGCCCCCATGGTAGAGTATTAATGCCATCTTTAAGAATAAATCTTTTATCATCTTCAGGACTTAATACTTATTTTCTCAACTCAATCGTATAGAGTTCATGTTTCTTACTTTTAATAAGATTCATACTTTTGTACAACACTTTTTTTTAAACCAAACAAACACTTTTTGTTGTCACCAAAACTAATCTCATTTCTGGCTACAGTGTTTTTCACACCCTTTGCTTTTTTCATTACTCCACCTTCCAAATTTATTGCATACATTTTCGAATTCAATCCAATCAATTCTTCCATTATTTTTCCATTACATTCATCTTTCATTTTGCCAATAATCTTTTTGCTAACTAACGGTATACCATATGGATTATCTTTTTTAGTCAGAAGTATCAAAATGATCGACCGTTTCTTTCATGTCACTGTAGAAGTCTAATGTTTCTATATAATAGATATATCAATCAGTATCTTGGTAGCACAGTTCAATATTTTCCCCATAGTTTGATTTCATTATATTATAGTGGAAATCGTACATTATGACATTCGATAGATCAAGTATGCTCATTCCAACATAAATGGGTTTGTTAAAGCACAGTTTTGTTTTAATCATATGAACTGCAACCAAAAAGTTTGTAAATATAGTCCGATCTTTAAAGTTTGGTTTAGCCACTAGTTTATCCATTTGCTTAGAACTTGTGAACAACCGTGTATCCCCTCTGTTTCTAATACTTTCCATTGTTTTTCCAAAACAGAATTGTTCATTAATGTGAAGAAATCTTTTTCAAAGTCATTTGTATACTTTGTTCGCATATTTGTGTTTAGATTAATATTGGACTTTAGCCAATCTGATTGATCAAACTCCAGAACTCTATGGATCTTTTTCAACTGAATTCCGAGAGATAGATATTGCTGAAGATTTACATAGTGTAATACATATTTTTTTTTGTCATACAGAGTAGTCAAGAGTATGGGATTTTTTGAACCTTCTGGTATTTTAATCTCTGATGCCAATGGCAGATCTTTGTGGAGATCGTGTAGTTCAAATGGGTATTCCATATCAACTTCCAATATATAACCTTTTTTAGAATCATCTCCTATTTTTGTTACATCCATATTTGTATTTCTCCACTTAAACACACCATAGGGCAAATAAAGGTTCATAGCGCATTCATATAAGTTATTAGCGTCCAGATATGTAAGATAAAAGATTTCCTCTTTACTATCATATGCATTCACATATTTATTATTTTTTTTAGCATATTGCTTACAACACTGTGAAATTCCACCACGAACACCTTTTCCTATTAGAGATTTTATGTAGAATTTTTCCCACACCTTTCTCGCAAATTCGTAATCTTCGTCTGTAATGTCGCATTTATTGAGTTTGTTGTAAAATTCATCTTTGGAAGGAAGTGATGTCTCACAAAATTTTTCAGCACTATCCATGTAGTCATATGGAAAAACACCTTTTCTTATATCAAAGTCAAGAGTTTCATTGGAAAAATGTTTACACGTTTCTCGGAATTGGTTTCTAGAAAGTTTGCTAGAGAGTTTATCAATACTACTAGCCATAAATTTAAATGAGTCAATAAATCTAAGATTTACTCTTTCGCATACATGTTTCGTAAAAGAAATATATTCTTCTTCGTTCTTCTGAATTAGATCAATTTTATTTTCATCGTCGCCAAAATGTCTTTTGAATAAATGTGTGTCATAACCAGATAGATTGTGTATAAAGACTGGGACAAAACATGGGTTTCTTTACGATAAGTTACAATCTCTATTTGCAGCTCCCCTAAATTTCCCCGTAAGATAATTATGATCTCTCACAGAATTACCATTCAAAGACTTTTCACATATATGGGTAGCTGCATCATAAAAAATTTGTTCTTTCTGAGTTAGTGGAAGCATTGGTTCTTCATTTGTGCATATATCACCAATGACTTTGTTTCTTCCATTAGCATTTTAATGAATACAGTAGATACATCAGATACTTCATCAGTTACTGGTGGTTTATAGTATCCATATTCGTATTTTACATAGTAACAGAAGCTAATAGGCTCGTATTTTTGGTATGGTTTCGTGTAACATTCGTCGGGGTTTGGTTGGAAAGTTTCGATTTTTGTCAAAAACATTCAAAATCAGCATACATCATAAACTGAACTCTCCAAGAGTGATTTTTGTTTTTAAATCTTAATATGTCGTTTTTTCCTTTAGATGGTAGTTCAACTCTAACACCATTGTGATCTCGGCAGTCTTGTTCGTGATATTTTAGCTTACTTACAGAGTAGAAATGTTGCAAACATCTATCGCATATATATATTTTTTTTGTGACCATTATTTGATACCTGTGATTTGATAAGTCTCGAATGACTTTTTATCCAGCAGTAGTGGTCGTTCTTTTCGTCTTTGATATAGAGTAGGTTAATGTGCTTATCCGTATTATTTTTTGTTGTTTTTGTTGGGGAGATTATATATTTCTAACCACCATCTTTTTCTTCGTATGCGTACACATTAATAGAAATCCCACTTCTTTTCTCAAAAGTTGGTATGCTATCCAATTTAATTGGAAATTCCAAACCCTTAAGTACATCATCAAACTCATGTTCGTAAGCTATGTATTTATTCACCCTTTGGGGGTTTCTTTGTACTTGATGCAATGCAGATAGAACAGATCACAAAAAAACATTTTTGATCATTGTTTTTAATATTAATTACCGCCTGCCTAGGTGTTAATGTAATCTGGGAGATCAATATAAGAACTGCCCTTGAATGGTACATTTTTATTTATTCGCACTTCTAGTTTAAATATTCTGTTAAGTACCCACTGAGATCCCTTTGCTTCGAAAGCCCTCATCTCAGCTATGATTTTCGATATGCTGTTGGTATAATATTCTTCCAGATTGGTCGATTTCAGTATAATTTCGTTTTTTGTTTCAAAGGAGCTTTCTACATATTCAATATTCTCCCCAATTCCCCTTTTGTACTCAGTGAAGAGTTTCATGTTCACTTTGAGTGATTTTAAATGTTTATTAATTAGTCCCATGACAGTTTCTTTTACATCGTCTAGGAAATGATTTGGGTCTTTTTATGCATTCGCATTCTTTACAGCATAAGTCTTGATCCTACTTTGAAATGCTGTTTCGATTTCTTCTACACTGAATCTGGGTGTGTACTTATGAATTTTACTTCTCAAGTGACTTCTTATGAGAGATGGTTTGTAAAAATGATTACAAGTTTCACACTTGACATACTTCTCTTGAAGTTTATTCTACTTTCTTTTCACACAAATATCTTTCTTAAATATGTATTCTTTCCAAACATTACCAGTTGCGTTGGCCTTTTTAATTGCAATGGTCGTCATCATATTAGACATCAGTTGATTTTTATTTGTGCTCATTTATTATATAAAATATTTTATTTTTTACGTTTTCATATTTTTTAAGCCACTTTTTTTTTTGCGGTTGTGCTCAAACGCAACTTTTTGAGCCACTTTTTTGCGTTTGTGCCCAAATCGGCATTTCTATGCTACTAGCGTCTGTTCACTTTCTATTTTGCCTTCTCAATGCGCCCTGTCTATTACGTCAGGTACGTCAACTGATGTTCGACCGTGGTATTACTGGCATTTTTCGCTTTTAGACCAACAAACATTTCCTGCAAGTGTGAGTAAAATCGGCCCATAAATATAGAAGTAAGACTCCAACGCCACGTATTGGAACCTAACTTACCAAATTCAAAGAACAATTACAGCGTATTTTAGATCAACAAACATTTCTTTCAAGTATGAGCAAAATCGGCCTATAAATATAGAAGTTAGACTCCAGCGCCACCTATCGGAACCTAACCTACCCAATGCAAAGCACAATAAAACAATTTGTTTTATATCAACAAACATTTACTTCAAGTATGAGCAAAATCAGTGCATAAATATAGAAGTTAGACTCCAGCGCCACCTATCAGAATGAAACTTAACTAAAAACCTTACTCGCCACCTCAACAACATATGGTGTGAATATGGTCTCAATTGATCCAGTGGTTTGTCAGTGATGATGCGGTTTAGTCACGTACAAATGTTTTTACATATAAAGATATGCACTGTATTATAAATAATTACAGTATGTAAGTAGAACCACTTCTTCAGCTATCAGACTTAGAGTAGTAAATACTGCAGAAGGGTAGTGAAAAGGATACATTTTACAAGGTTGTAATTTTGACTTGTTAATGCTGAATGTGTTTAATTCTCTCTATAGTTGTATATTATGTGGTTATGCAATTTATATGTATTAATGTTTGTATTTAATCAAGTTCAGTAGTAAATTATTGTTTGATGTACTGATAAACCTTAAGGTAGATATTTTAGTCGTGGTCACTCTAGTTAAATGGACATTTTACCGAATCTGCATATGGTTTTGTTCTATGCTATACTAATGCATCTTGTAACTAGGCTGATATTATACTGTAGGCCTAGTGAGTATGCGATTTATGTCGCAGAAAGACTCAGCTATCTTGCCTGGTGCTTTTGGTGCTTCCTACGTAATGTAAGATCAGTAAATGGTTGAAGCAAAGTTATTTCTTGAGTGGTCATTTAAACCATTTAGTTTCTACTGTCTTGAAAAAACAATACTTCTTGACTCGCACCATTGTACCGGGTTAGTTGTGAACACATTTTTGTAGCCATCACCAAGTAAATATTTAGTGGCCACAAAAGTTAAATGATGATAACTCAAAGGTGTTGTGTTCACCACAAAAAAAAAAAAAAAAACATTGGTAGGGTGAATACCAACATAACACTTTGAAGCTATAGTCTGTTCGCGGTTTCTTCACCCTTTTAGAATCAAACCTTTCAAAAATGTCCCCAAGTATGATATGTTTAGTTATTTCCAACATATGCTATATATAACAAGTGTTTTATACTTATTTTCAAAACAATTGTTTTTTTTTTCTGTTAGAATGAAATGTCATTCATATTTTAAGTTATAATACTTTATTTATAAATAATTTGAATAAAATCTATTGAGAAAACATGTGTGTTGGCAGCGCCTAATGAGAAATAGTTCTTATACAAAATACAGTTACATTGAGTGCACACGAATTCGATGCGTTGCCCCTCTAGTGTAATTTTCCATACTTAGCTAAGCTTAGTTTGCACGAGGCGGAGGGATATCCTGGAAGTAGAACTTTAGCAGGGCTTCAGAAAAGTCTTAAGTAACCGTGAATGGATTATACCACAGGTTTTTTTTTTTTTTAAGGTTCAGCGAAGGGTTGTAGGTAGCAGCTTGTGGTTCACAAGTGAACTGCAGGTGGAAATGTGTGCCACGCAGCCGACCATACATCACGTGACAGCGGCACGGGCCGGTGGTGGTGTTTCGTGCTCGCCGGGTGTGTATCACGCGAGCTGCAGTGTCGTGCGGTCCGCCCTGTGACGGTTCGCGTTGTGCGTGGTAGACCCGCGCTGCTTACATCTCGTTACCAAGTCATCTGGCGTCTCACTCCCCTCCCCCTGGCTCCAGCAGTGCTGAGTTATTGCCGGCTACGTATCTGCATGTCGTGACTGACTTGCTCGCCGGCTTAATTAGGGAAAGCCAGGCTCTTAGCAGAGCTAACGAAAAAAATACCCGTTCCTTTCCCCAGTACAACATTTTCATCTGCGTTTTGTAAAATGAGGTAAAGACATGTTTTAAGATATTTCGAACACGGTGAAACATTTCTATCAATGCAATTTTAGAGCTCTTAAAATCTCTGTGTGGTTATCGTAAGGTCGAAGAACATATGTTTTATTTACTACAAAACTAGGAAATAAGGAATTTATTCTTTAAATAAATGCGCGGAACTATAGAGTGTTCACGGTAAAGTGAGCCCTTTTTAAGGCCCTCCCAACAGGCTTTAACCACTAATAAATATATCTTGTTGGAGCCTCAGGTATTCAATTTTTAGGGTGGTGAAATTTCTACATTGTGTTTATTGGTCACATTGCAATGTCTATATAAAAGAACAGCACGAAGATGGAAATTGGATGAAAGGAAAAATTTAGAAGGGTGTTAAGTGCTCACTTTGCCGTGAACAGCCTATATATAGTTTGCATTATTAATATAATACTACGAAACACTTTTAAAATAAAATATTTAAATTTCTCAATTGCAAATCTTTAGATCAATACGGTAGAATTATTATCGTGTGATTTAAGTTATTCCTTGCCCGCGTGGAGTAGTTACAGGGACAGAAAGTTGGTGTCGCTTAACAGCTGAGTAATTAGCACTGATAGAAGTGGTGAATCATGGGAATTCGGCTGTTCGGAGAAACGAAAGTGCCCCAAGAAAACCCTACAGACCCAAAAAAAAAAAAAAAAAAAAAAAAAAAAAAAGTCAGGTTTCCCATGTGCGTAATTGTGGAATTAAAGTGACCCAGAATCGAACCCCATTTGTCGTGGACGAAAGCGAGTGATCTGATCGCTACACCTCCTCGATCTTCTGGGCAAGTAGGTGAAAACGCGAACCTACAAGTGCAGAAGGTCCAGTATCCAAATCCTAAACAAGGAATGCTTCTGTAATGGATATTTTTTTGTGTAAGTCTTTGTATCCTACGGCATGTACCTGGATAAATCCGACGGCATGCGACCGCGCGCATTAGCCAGGAAAACATTGCAAGAAGCAGCAATATGACGTTTGATTCCCAAGGGCTGTAGACACCTTTGTGGTGGTTAAAACCGTGCCCCCTATTTCGACGAATGTTTCAGAAATTATTTAAGAAGGAATGGTGAGCGTCGCAATAATTGGAAACTAAACGAGTGCAAAACCTGTTACTATTATCATCTCCCCTCATGAGAATACTGGGATTGCAGTAAATTCTTTGTTATGCGGAAGCATGAGTTATTAATTATCATGTAACAATTAATGAAAAAGTTTGAATTGTGCTACAGACCTAAGCCTTACCATTTAGGGTAATGCGCCATAAATGTATTAAAGGAGCTTTCGTATCTTAATGAGTTTCAACTCGTATGCGCCCAAGCGCGCCTGACAGCATTATAAGTTTTCTTTGGTATGTGCAGAATCCTTGGAAAAGGTGAAGTTTGGGTAAAAATGAACCACATTATTTTTCCACCTGATATGAATATAATATTACTAGATCCGTTAATTTGTTCTTCACACACTAAGTGGTTTTAGTAGTAGAAAGGTCTTGTTAAACTTACTAAATTTTTATTTAAAAAAAATATATGAAGTTTTGGTTTTTGTGCTTTGAAAACTTGAGAATTTGATTAAGTTGTATTACTAGTCGAATAACTATATATCGTACACCAGGTTGTCTATGAGGTAAACGTTAATAGAAACAGGAGTTACGCAGGTTTCATACGTAGGTGATATGAATATCACAGGTGATATGAATATCAGATTTCATTCTCAGATGGCGTTTTAAAACATAATACTGTATGTGTAACCGTACTGTGTGGTCGTAATTTTCTCAAATAAAATGCACGCAGTGCTGTGAATAAATAAATTTATTAAAGCATTTTTATGATTTGTTGGATCGTTACTGAATCATGTTGCTGGAATTCAGAATACACGCATTGAAGGAAAACTACGCAGCAAAATTTAGTAAATTGAAAATACTTGATTTATGGTGAGCATGTCATACATATTTATAAATATAGAAAATTACCAACTTTCAGTTTGCAATAATGCATTGTATAACTTTTTGAGCATATGTGTTTCCACGCTAGCCATCAAATAAGATGGGAACCGTTCTGCTGCAGTATTTGCTACCACGTAAAATTTTCCGAATTACTTTTTGAGAGAGAACCTTCAAAGCTATAATAAATTCAGGGAATTCCCACGCCGTTTAAGTCATGCAGAGCTGTAATTAAGGACTCAGCGGTAAGAGTGTGTTGGAATGATACGCGTGAAGTACACGTATGTAATTACTTGCCGACACTAGGAAATTACATGACGTAAGTCGTCATTACAAAAAAGAAAATGTTTTATCTTATTGCCCTATGACTGCATAGACTTCCCACAAATACAAAACAATCTTTTATGAAATACACAATCTGAATGAGTAGTTTCTACTTAACATACATAAATGAATGTAGAAAAAAGAACTTATAGTTTTTCGTTGTATCATAGGGTATACAATATTTTCACTGTGTCATAAAACTACATGAATTTGTTTTGGCCGTAAAAGGTGTCTAGTTAACAAATACAACTAATCTCCAAAAGTTTAATATTATTTTCTCGTTATAGGAATATGCGTGCCTATTACCAGCGAAATTAATCATATGAGTGTATTATTTTATTTTTAGTTTGTTTTCCAAGTAATTCAGCTGTTTTAAGAAAGCAGTCGTAAGCTTCGTGCTAAAAGCGATTTTCTAAGAATAATCAAAATTTTCTACAGCGCCGTTGTAATAATACAGTGTGATATTAATTTATCTGATAAGAAGTATTAGTAACTATGGAACTCTGTGGCCAAACTATTCCGATGAGTGTAGGAGACTTGGGAAGACTTGGCAGTACTGATAATTTAGCATTATTTTGTATTTATGTTATTTCCAACTTACAATGATGTTTCCGACGTGTGTCAGAAGTAATAACAGCGCTGCTATTAGTATCTTTCGTGAATTAACACATTACCGAATTATTTTCTTCTCAGTTGCCAGACTGTGCGCTGCATATTGTGTATAAAGTCATTTTTTTGTGACATATAAGGTATCAAAGAGTACTTTGTAATGGAGACTCCAGGATTTTTTGTAAGTTAATAATAGCCGTATTGTATTCTGATTGACAGACCCAAGAGCTTAGCTCAGGGGAAAGAAACTTCCTTAGCATTATAATATTGTTATGGAGTTAGTTGGGTTTTCTGTTATAGCCAAGTTAAGAGTCTTGTGTCAACTATTCTGAAATTTTAACCTGCTTTGTGACCTAAAAGCATGTTACATATATCGGAAAGTTGCGGTACTAATCGTGAGAAGGTAGGTGTGTTGTAGACATGCCGGGAGCACTTGGAAAATACTTTTCATCATACAATGTACCCCTGAGAACATGCGATAGGAAGAGACACGAGATTGGTGGTTAACATAAAGCCTCACAGAAGTAAAATATGCCTTTCAACACATCAGAGCGTAACGTGACATGGTCATCATCATCATCATCTAGACTTAATGATGTTTCTATTGCGAAGAAAGGTAGGCCTTCAGTGCTTATAGCCGACTAAGAATCAACATTGATAGCCTGAAGTGGTAGAAAAATTCTTTGAATCTAGAAAATGAAGGACCTGGCTGAATTTGGTAAGTTTCGTTTAAAGAACACTACAAATTAATGATGAGGTGGCAAGAGAGGCCATAAATGAATTTTATGATGCACTGAGTGCCACATTGGAAATACACGACCTTAAGGAAAAACTACACCGCATTTGTAATCTAGGTGATTGTGGTTTTGTGCTTGCGAACAAACCATGCTAAATAATTTATTTTAAAGGAAGTAAGCGTGTCTAGCAACATACGTGAGACGAACACTGTGCTTCTCGCAGGGCTAGCCAGCCATTACCTAGCCATATTCAAGGGACAGGTATTATATGATAATTTAAAACGCCATGAGCCTGCTAACGGAATGGAAGGTTTTTCTCCAAAAGGTTGGATAAATTCACAGATATTTGTACAGTTTGTGCGTCACTTTGAATAAAATATTCATCCAGCTAGAAATGTCATTATAATCCGTGATTCACATTACAACCACATGTCCGTGGAGTTATCTTTGAAGTTCAATGGCAGTGGTGAGTTCATGTTATTATGTTATAGATCGTGTGGAGACCGTTCATGGAGTCCATCCAGTGTATCACCTGAAGATGGGGACAAATTCCAGGTTCCGAAACGTCGTGACGACTTGTAATTATTATTGCTTTATAATTTTTTCATATTTTCGTATCCTCTATGTTGGTTTATTTATTCTTTTCTCTGGTAATTTTTGTGATTCCTGTGTTGCTAGTAGTGTAGAATTCTCTGGGTTCATAATCTGACAAGGAATACTTTTTCCTGACTTGTGTTTCATTTAGGAATTTTTGTCCTATTTTTGTGTGTGTGGTAATAATTTTTATTGTTCAGCTGTGTCCACTGATGTTTTTGCACTGTTTATTCACTTGTGTCGTGATTTCATTTTTTTCATCGTGTTGTCTGTTCTTATGGTTTTCTTTTGTTGTTTGTCCTGTTTCATACTAACAAGTTGTTCGCCCATCATTTCGTTGTTTTAATATTTATAATAATCGTTATATATTTGTTTTATATCGACAAGGAAACAGGTTTACCAAATTATCTGTCTGTGGTGTTGTAAAACGATTTTCGTTTTTTGTCTTGCTGAGTTCTGTGAGAGTGAATTTTTTTTTATTTAGTCCAATGGTCAGCAATGGACACAGTCCGATTAGACCGACATAATAACATGTCCGTACATGTTATGAATTTCAGGGGGATAATAATTTTATCGTTTTGACTTTGCAATAGCACACAACACACATCCTACAACCACTTGTGTCCGTGTACAGTCCCATGAAGTTTAAGTGGAAAAAATCGGTAAAGGGGTTCCTGGTCAAGCATGGGAGGAAACCAACAAGAATAGGCTCTTTTTTTCCTGGAGTTTTACAGGAGTCCGCCTATATGAGGAACATAGCCAATGGAAGTAAAACACTGAAATAATTACTTTCGATAGGAATGCTCTTTCCGAAGATGTAATCGTTCCTCGTATCTTCATGGTGCGTCGAATTTGCAAGAAATAAGTGCTCTAATTCTACTGCTCCACAATTTCACTGTGTTAAACAAATGCAATGTGCAAGAAATAAGGTGTGGATTTTTGATACAGTGAAAGATCGCCCTTTGGAACATAAATATAATCTCGCATATCTTGAAAAGATTCTAAAATTTCCAGTTTATCCCCTTACACTACAGCCAACTAGAAGCCAAATATGAGCAGACTTTAGGGAAGTGACTTAGACGAAAGCATCCAACAGGGAAGTTAATTCGAAGAAGGAGAAGGGCAATAATATTTGACAATGTTACCAACGATTATTTGCCAGCGACAAAAATGGCGAATCATTGATTCAATATGTTAAATGCAAATTTTGAACGTCTCAGATGCAGGGGTGGTTCACACTAAAAGCTATCAGAAAAAGAGGTGTCCAAGTACGTATTCAGTACCTGAATTTTCTAATGACTATTATTAGCAATGCGAGATAAGTGTATTTCTTTGAGATTAGCTTCCACAATATTATTTTTAATTAGCGTTGTGCTACTGCCAAATTATTCAGGTTGAAAGGCATTTTATGCTTATCGCATACATTCATACGTAGAAACTTTAAACTTAATAGAATACTATTTCGGAAATGTTATTATAGACGACGTTTATTAAATTATTTTATTTTTCCTGTTCGAGAAAACAATTGAGAAACAAATATATATTGCTGAATTAGTCGAATGTTCTAAGTATTTAGCGAGTATCGTCTACAAAATTAGAAACTTTTGGTATTATTTGTGTTTTAAAAACGCAGTACTTCAAACTGGTTTATTAACAAAGGTTCAAATATCTATTAAATTTATGTACAACATTTCACGCTACAATACTGCGTGTAGATACTTAACGCATACTTTCATATACCTAGAAACTTTAACATGAATAGCATATTATTTTGGAAATTTAGTTATAGTTAATGTGCAATATATTTCTTGATTTTCCTATTCGAGGAAAAATATAAAAAGCGAAACAAAAATACATTGTTGTATTAGCCGAGTTTTCTTTATATTTAACAATTATCATCTGCAAAATTAGAAATGTTTAGTATTTTTTCTGTTTAAATAATGCAGTTCTTTAAACAGGTTTATTAACAAACGCTCAAGTAACTATTATAGGCCATTCACGGCTAAGTGAGCACTTTTAAAGGCCCTTTCAAAATGTGTTACACCCTAATAAATATATTTTATTGCAGCCTCAGAGGTTACTATTATGGGTAGTGAAATGTACACACTGTGTTTATTAGTCATATTACAGAGTTTATATTGAAAATTAGCGGAAATATAGTAATTAGGTGAAAGGAAAACTTAAGCTGGGCCTTAAAAGTGCTCACTTTGCCGAAAATAGCCTACAAACTGTATGTACAACCTTTTACAGTACAAATATTTACAAGACTGCGTGTATTTAAAGAGGGTTAATTAATTTTTGGGGCAGTTAATTTTTTTGTTATATAATTTTTTTTCTCTTAAACGCTACCGTTTATCTTTATAATGGAAAAAAAATATTATCAGAATCGCCTCCTAGAACATTTTTGCTCTGATACGTGTAAGTCTGAATCACCACTGCAACCAAGCCATGCAAAATTGTGACGATACAGTTTCTGACGTTGACAAATTTCACGATAATCATAAATAACATTTAGCACATTGAATATATGATTCAACATTGAAAAGTTATTGGAAGTTGTACAATTTACATGGAGCCTATTAACTGTTTACATATTTCTTTTTAAATCTTCCTCTTACGAAGTATCATGTTTTACTTCAAAATTATAACGGGAGTTACAATATACACAGAAGTAAGTAGGTACATTTCGCATATGCGTTTCTTGGCAGGCTAGACTTAAATCACACACACACACACACACACACACACACACACACACACACACACACACACACACACATATATATATATATATATACACTCTAGCATTCAAACAAATTCAATCAATAAAAGCATTCGCAGGGAATGAAAAAACAATTATGTCCCGAATACGCAAATGACTGAGCAGTGTAGGATGCTGCCAAACGAATTCGCAAAAATTCACATTAAATAATTAAACATCATAACATATTTTTCAGAAGAAAAGCATTATTTAAACATTTTTAATACAAGGAATACAGTTCCGTGTTTTACAGGATACCGAATTATTGCCTTAGGAAGCTATCAAGAAGACGTACACAGAAAAAAAGTTTTATGTTCTTGCAACAAAGAAATTAATTTTGAGGCATTTCTTTAACCGTTGCTGTGGTAGTAAAATTAATGACTTTATGGCAAAGTTAATAATGTTAACCATTTACAAAGTCTTAGATTACTAAATTGAAAATATACTGTTGAAGTGTTAATGTTAATAAAGCCTCTAAGTGATGTTGCAGCGACCAAATGTGGTACGCTAAAAATAATACGAAGAACAAAATATTTGATGTTACTGCGACATTAAAGTAATGTCCAGCCAACACAAGTATACACTGACTTGATCTTGTAAAATGGATCATACTGGTGAACAGCGATAACCTAGTAAAATGAAACCAAAATGTTTAAATTTTAAAGCATAATATGAGAACTAAATGTAGTTTAGACCAGCTCTCAAGCCTTTAAAAATAGTTTACGTTGGCCAAATATTCATAAATTTTAATAGTATGAATATTCCCACATAGCGAAAAATAACTGCAGTTGGTCGATATATTGTACTGAACACCTACAATATGAAACAAATTCAGACATGTTAAAATAGAGCAGTTGGTAGGATGCCAGGTATCGTAAAATAGAGAACGTCAATCGCTCAAGTTAAGGAGTTTCCCTCCTTTGGTAGTAACTTATTTAATTTTCTGACAAAACAATCATACTTAATTTAGTTTACATCGGAATGTTTTTTAAAACAAAGAAAATACAACAAGATGTATAACAGAAATGTTAACATATCAATTTAACACAAAATTTGTTGTTGCGCAACATAAACACCGCCATAATTTTGACAGTACAGTAAGGAGGTGACATCAGTAAAGGCTGTTCATGGAAAAATGAGCACTTTTGATAGACCTGCTTAAGATCTACTTGTATGCACGATGTGTATTGTTCCGCCTTATGTAAAATTAACATTGTCATGGGCCTCATCACTTTATTCCTGCGTCGATCAAGTGAAACTTAGAATTTATTATAAAAGTAAATATTTCACACGTCTGCCTTTTTACACTTCGATACATTAAAAAAAGTACAAGACAAAAAAAATAGTTTTTAGAAATGGTTAGGTAACACTTTTGATTTGACGTTAAGATACGGAACTATTTTTCCATCTATCGTTACCAACTTTACTGGGCGTATGTCACAAAGTACGCCAGTTATAATATATGCAAGCAGGGGCAGTAACGTTTTTCAAAAGTTGATTTCAAAAGTGCTCACTTTATCCTGAGCAGCCTTTACAAAAGTACTTAATGCTACATTTACAATAATAGCTTAAAAGTGTGATACAATAAAAGCAACATTAGTTACTGACGGCTCACAGATAAATAACTAATTTAGTAGTAATATTAATCTTGTTGTCACAACATTAAGACTTTTATCAGTGTACGCACGCCTACTGTCGTAGCTAACCATTCTTGCAGCTGGTTTTGACAACTCGTGATCCAGACTTATGTCAAACACATGCCGTCAATTATTTTCATAGCTTCCCCGTCCCTAGGTTGGAAATATGGTGAAGTAGTAATAATCATTTACAAATTAGGCTACGTGTTTTAGATTCCTGACCTTCATTTATGCATTATCATTTTCGACAAAATTGATATAATTAGAGGTATTTTACTTCACATCCGAAATTTCTATGTAAAATAAATTTTGAAAGTGTGTGCAAAGTTGTCATTCCGCCGAAAATAGAGCCCCATATTAGCAATTCAGTATGCTAAACGTTCAGGGTTAACAAAAACACCCCACTACCTCAAACTCACGACGTGTACATAATTATACGTATTTAACATTTTCCCATTTAAGAAATATTTTAAAAGTTAAGATTACTTATATCCAGAATGTGCTGATAATTCTTTCTTGCAATCTGAATTAAAAAAAAAAAAAAAAAACATTTCCACACGGGAGAAATTGTAATTAAGAATAAATGGTTATGTTATTTGGTTTTTACTAATGACTAGCGTGACTAGATGCTTGATTTTAGTCTCACAGATTCATTTCTGTCAACCGTATGAGATTTGTAACAAAAAATATTTTAATATCGCGATGTCTGAATGTCACCGAGGACAAGCGTTCAAATTAATCCCCTGCGTCGAGTTCTTTCCCCCACAAGCCAGTATCACTTTCCGACAACACATTCACTGTACTGTATTCGTCGCGTTTACGAGTTCGTGACATTTCTATTGGCCCGCGCTATCGCCCAGCACCGGCTCTTTCTCGCGCTCATTACGCGGGGAGGGCGACACGGCACGCAAGAGCGCAGAAATGATTTGCGCGGGAGAAGGGAGAGCATATAGCCTGTTCACGCGTAACCGAGCACGTTAGATACCAACCTTGGAAGAATTCCCCGGCAACTATCAGCATATACAGGTTGTCCCAGTAGGGTGTGGGCGGTTTTTAAACCTCTGTTCCGAGACTGTAGTTTGCATGAAAAACGAAAATATCACCGTAGTAAAAAACTATTTACTTATAATTTAGTAAAGAGGTGTCACTTTCAGGTTAATTACCAAAGAAAATAAAGGGTTATGAGATCACTTTCCTGTCTGTGTATCTGTGTCTGCGCGCGAGTGTGTCCACCCCTTCAATTTTTGAAAGCGTGAACCGAATTTCTCGAAACTCGGTACATGTATAGTACTAAGTAATGACACTTGACTGGTATAGTTATCAACCACGCCAGGTACTTACTTTATAAAGGGCGGCCATTTTAAAATTTAGGGCAATGTGTAATATCTCGGAAACCATTGAACCGATTTAAACCAAATTCTGTATGCTGATAGCGGAATTTGTAAGCATTAAATCCAGAGGTGAATATTGTTGGCCAGTCATTTTGGATGATAGCGCCTCATTAAAAAATTAAAATTTCACAATATAACTAGAAAACAACTGAACCAATTTTCGCCTAATTTGGCACGTAAGTAATACTATGATAGTCCAGGTAAAACTGAGTTATGAAACTTTATTAGGAACTTTTTCAAAATGGTGGTCATACAAATATTTTAGGTTTATTTAGTATAACTACCATACCATTTGACCAATTTCAACCTAATTTTGTATGTTGACAGTATTTATTACAAGCATCAAATATACACAAAACATAAACTTTTCCCGCCATTTTGTAAGATAGTGCTATATGATTCAATCAAAATTTTGTCAAATTTCTCGAAAAACCACTGGGCTACTTTTTTAAAAACATAAGCTAAAAAAACCAAGAATGCAATATGACGGGGTAAGGTAAGCCTTAGGCAGGTCTTTCAAAATAGCTGACTCAGTTTACGGCGAACAGCATATATTTGCGGTGCAGAGGAGGAGGGCTCGTGTTTCCACAAATTGAGAGATTATCGCGCGCGGCACACAAAGGGTGGTGGGCGCAGTGGCGTGTGCTGGCGAGACTACCGGACACCTCAGACCAAGCAGCGCGTGCCAGGCCGGTAGGGTGTAGGGAGTGGGGGAGGGGGAGAACGCCACCTTGGGAACTAACGAATTCTTTACGAGGACTTGGCATGCGACCTGGCACTCACGCCTCGCTCTGCTTAGCCCTTCGCCATCCCCTCTCTCTACTATCCCCCGCAACCCCTGCTGGCGTTCACGTTGATATAGGCTGTTCACGGTAAAGTGAGCACTTTTCAACGCCCTTCTACATTTTTCCTTTCGCCAAATTTCCATCTTCCTGCTGCTTTTTTATACAATTAATATAAACCTGGGAGTTTGACCAATAAACACAGTGTATACATTTCACTACTCTCAGAATATAAAACCTAAGGCTGCAATAAGATATATTTATTGAAGGTTGTTCACGACAAAGTGAGCACTTTTGAAATGAACTTTTGGAAAATATCACTGCCCCGGCCTGCATATAATTTAACGGGCGCACTGCGTGACATTCGTCCAGTAAAGTTGGTAACGACGGAGGGAAAGTAGTTCCATATCTTAACGTCAGATAAAAAGTGTTAGGTAACCATTTGTGATAATTAAATTATTTCTTTCTTTTTACTGGTTTTTAAATGCTTAGATGTGTAAAAATTAGCAGATTAGTAAAATACTTACTTTCTTAATCATTTCACAGTTTTACTTTACCGACGCTTGAAGAAAGTGATAAGGCTCATGACAATGTTAATGTTTCATAAGACAGAAGGACACGCAACGTACATACAAGTAGGTCGTAGGCAGGGCTCCCAAAACTGCTAATTTGACTGTGAACAGCCTTCAGTGGTAAATGCCTGCTGGGAGGGCCTTAAAGAATGCTCACTCTACCTTGAATAGCCTATACAGCGGCCCTCTACATGACGCACGGTCGTCCTGCCTGCGAAAAGCGCCACAGGTTCTCACTCGCAACAATCCCTGTGTCAACCCTCCTTCCCCGCCATAATTTTTTTTGTCGATTACTTTCCTGGCTAGCCAAATTTAGAAAGTCAGCCCGATAGCCTGTTGGTTCCCACTCACTAAACATTTTTTTTTATCAAATATCAATTTTGAGCGCTTCCTGGAGACTGCAGGTGGTTCGCGATAAACCGAGCACTTTTGAAAGCCCTGATTAAGATCTACTTGTGTTTACGTTGCAAATTCTTCCGCCATACGTGAAATTAACATTGCCATAGCTTGGTCACTTTATTCGTGCGCCGGTAAAGGAAAATTGTGGAATTAATACACAAGTAAATATTTTACAAATTTGCTAATTCCTATACTTACACGTATAAAGAAAAGGAAAATAAATAATTTTAGCTTTGAAAAACTTTAACGTAACACTTTCAATTCAACGTGAAATCATGAAACTAAATGCCTTTCGTCGTTACCAACCTTACTGAGGGCATGCCGGGTCAGAGTGCCCATTAAAATACACGCAGGTATGAGTAGTGACATTTTTTCGAAGGTTGAATTAAAAAGTGCTCATTTTCCCGCGAACAGCACATTTAAAAGCGAGATGGCATTACACGCGCGTGACGTCCTTGCTCATTGCTTTTTGCAGGTTTTGCTCGCCTTCACGAGTCATCGACTTAACGCCGCATTTCTCCTGTTTGTAATTGGATCACACTGTATTAAGCACGCCCCGGTGAACTCTGAGCCCGTAACGGATCTGCAAGGAAACAAGTGGCACCTGATCTGAGGTAATACTGACTACACGCTGGAGTAGCAGGCAATGGACACAAAGCTGAGACTCGAAAAATACATAGGACCATGGAGTCTATCGTACGGGTCATTCAAAACGCGAAAATTTCCCTCTCCCTTATGTCCTAACACTTGGTCAAACTTGAGCTTTGAAAAAAAAAAAAAAACCCTTCTCTGAATAAAAATGTATTATTTGCTAAGTAAGCAATTTATCATTGCAAACAAAACACAGATTATAAAGCTGTGAATTTAAAAATTCCATCGACAGGGTTAAATATTATCCGTAACAGGTCTTTATCTTTGAAAGATTAGTTTGTCGCCAGCACTTTCTCCGTTCCAGTAGCGGGAAATTTGCTAGCTGCCTAACCTGCAGGCGATACTTCTCTAAAAGCTCAGTGTATGCGTCTCTACGCCTAGATACAGAACCCGGGAAATGTTAGTGATTCCTAAATATAGGCCACAAAATGTTATTTATGAAGAATGTTGCAGACAAAATATAAATACGCCGGTTTTAAACTACTCAGGTTATTCAGTGTCCAACATAGTATATATATATATATATATATATATATATATATATATATATATATATATATATATATATATATATATATATATCGATTAACCACGCATTAGGCAGATATGAACTTCATCTTCTTCATTTATACCGCCGCAAAATAATTGCGTGTTAAAATTTTTTACAAAATAAACTGTTAATACAGCTTTCTTATGTGTAGTGGAGTGGGGAGATTTAGGCGGCTCTTTATATCAGGGTCTTGAGAGCTGGCGTGAGTGAAGCGAGGTGAGTATGGAGCAGCGCTGGAATGCTGGGTGGGGAAAACGGGATACTCCCCAGAAAACCCACCAACCTGCGGCACTGTCCGGCGGGATAATTCGTAAGAGTAAAATAGAGACGAGACGAGCAAAAACTTTCTCAAATTTTGATGTTATACAATGTTCCCGAGTCCTTTTTATGTACCGCCAAACATCTTCAGGTTTAGGGTCATATACAGTTTTTTTTCTTTCCTTTTGCAGCTGAAAGAAAGTTGCAAATCTCCCAGTTCCCGAAACAAAAAATCTGTTTTTAGTAATTTAAAATGATAAATTATACAAGAAGCAGTTACTTAATGCACATCATATTAGGGTGTGAATTTATAAAGCGAGGGGACTCTGGGTTCTAATCCCTGAATGCGTGTCACGAGGTTTAAGTTAATTTGTACATTTTGTGCATGAGGAACTTCCCTCCCAAGTAGTTTACAGCGCCGAGCCTTGTCCTTCCCGCATCTATTCTTCTGTTTCTTTCTTTGGTTTGCAGAACTTGTTTCATCTAGCTCTACTGTACGCATCGCGACCACACAGCTTGAGTGACGTAACGTTTCTACGGATTTCACTACACAAGACGCTAACGAGTGCATGGGTGCAGGTAAACTGTCTAGTGATGACCTGTGGGCTCCTCGGCGGCTGACGTGGTCGCAGGACTCTAGTTCCCCGACCAGTTCAGAACCTTCTAGAAAGTACTCCTCTGGAGTTGCTACGCTGAGCAACTGGAACTAATCACTACTATTCCGTTCACAGTGCAGGTATGAGATTAATCAAATTACACTAAGGAATTATAAATACCTGCGATAGAAATGCACGTAAGGTATTTCGATCAGTATGGAGACGTTTCAACTGTCATACATTGCCATTTCCATTCCTTTGATCTCATAACTGTATAATTGAATCACTTTTTAAAGTCCGTTATCGGCTATTTGCAACGTTTCTGAGGCCTTGCTAAAACTCTACTTATAGGATATTCCTCCGCCTCACGCAAACAAAGCTTAACCGAGTCTTAGAAAATTACACCACTGCATCCGTGCGCACTCGGTGTAATAACACTTTTAATTAAGAACTATGCCTTACTAGGCATTACCAACACACGCATTTTATCCCTGTGTTATTCATACAAATTATAAATTCAATAATATAGTTTATAGATAAAATATAGGCAAAAGTTCAATTTAACGAAAAATAAGGCATTCTTACGTCAACACAGATAAAAATCGCTTTTACTAGTTACGTAGCATATTTAGGAAACAACCAGGCACGTCATACATGGAATGATTTTTCAAAAGTTACATACAAAAAGTGGGGAGAAACCGCAAATAGACTATATAACAGAATAGCTTGCGTATTTTGTGAAAAATTGCAGTATCTATCCACGTTCGTTCATCTTCAAATAGCATTTTTCCATAAAATTTCCTGATTTATTCAACTTACTTTTGGGGTGTGCTTTAACTTGACTTGGGAGCATAGCACTCATTTTATAGGCCATGTACTTACTTCACGTAAGTCTTTATAACTGCTCTCTTAGCTGTGTCTCATAAAATAAGTGTGAGTGTGTTTATACCTACGTGTGTAACTTCACACTGTTTTTATATATAATGATTTTATTAATTGGTTTAATTTAAATTGAGCATTTAAGTAAATTTTTTAATACATTGCATTGTTTGCCTTTTATTTTCATGTTCGTAAACATATATATATATATATATATAATATTTACTTAGGTCACCATATTGACGATACTGTTCATAAATATTTAATTCTGTGAACACTTTCCAGATACATCTGAATATATAAGCACTTACGTAGTGTACTTAAAAAGAGAACGTAAACTGTTTAATCTGGTATAGTTAAACTAATTTTGGAAACTTTTAGTTCACACATGAGCGACCAAATTATTGTTATTCAAGGCAAATTATTTAATTTTTGTTACGTTTTTAGTCAAACCACTCTTTAAGTTTGGTCGTGCCGTTTTATGTGTGAAGCTGCGAGTATTTAAGATACAATTAATATAATTTACTTATTTTTTGTTGCCAAGTCATAATTTTAAAACTATAAAATCATGTTTTGTATTTATGTAATGAACTTGAACATATTTACACATTGTTCTCGCCTGAAGCGTTGTCAAAATGGATGGGAGTACACGAGTAAGCAAAGAGGCGAAGTTGGCTGTCCTAACTGTGAGAAACATGTCAGCCAAATAGTGAATAATGCATAACAGAAAATAATGTCAAAGAAAATGAGGGAGAATCATTTTCATGGGGGAGAATGGGGGCAAAAAACCCTTATCACGATAGTATCCGACACGCTATCTGCGTGAAAAATCTATAGAGATAATCTGTCTCCCTTCCAAGTTCGAATGTTTGAACCGGGTATCATATTGTAGGGAGACCGGTGATTAAATAATTTATTAACGTTAGATACCTACATGATTTAATTTTTACCTATTTTCCAAGAGTGAAATATGCTTTTCATACCACACTCCTGCCTGTGTTTTTGTATGTGCCCACTCTCTAATGACGTTCGAATCCGTCTACTATTTTTTAGCGAACTCGGTAAATTTGTACATAATAATGATTCCTGTGTTTTATACACTATCACTATGCCGAATGCCGATTTTCAAGATTGTAGCCATTTAAATTTGTGGTGCTATGTCATAGCTAAAAAACAATTGTATTGATTTAAACCAAAACTGGTCTTCACAAATGTTTCTAAGAGTTTGCTCAATATTGTAAAGTGAAGAGATTTGGGCGGCTCTCAACATCGAGGTCTTGAGAGCCGATGAGGCTGAAGCGAGGTGAGTATGGAGCAGCACCGGAATGCAAAGGCGTTGAAAACGGGAGAATCTGAGAATGCCCGCCGACCAGCGACATCGTCCGGTACGATTTCCACATGCTAACCTCGCCGGGAATCGAGTCCGGTTTGCCTAGGTGGGAGACGAGTAATCTAACCACTACACCACCGTGGCCCCTCATATTTTCGTGAGTGTAATGTTTAAATCCGTGTCCACTGAAGGTAGTATTTCTAGTTTTATAGACATTGAGGTATGAATTTGAAAGTAGTAACACATTTGCAAATCTGATAATGCCTTGGTCGCACTTGGATTTCGCATATTATATAAGGACTATTTCTCACTAGACATTACCAACATATCTATTTTCTCCATGTTTTCAATTCAGATTATTTATGAATGAAGCATTATAATTTATACATAAAATATAAATAACATTTCAATTTAACACAAAAAGAAGTAACTTTTATGAACACAAGTATAAAACGCTTGTGATACAGGGCATATTTAGGAAATAACTAACCGCGTCATACATGGGGAGATTTTTCAAAGGTTTGATTCAAAAAGGCCGAATAAACCGTGAATGGACTATATTCAATATTATTTTACATACCATGGTAGAACGCTGCAAAATGAGAAGAAAAATATATCCTAAACAGGACCTTCAAAAGTGCTCTATTATCTGTATAGAGCATCCTGGTTCGACATAAGGTAGCTCTGTAATTATTTCTGTTAGCCCGAGGCGCCACGTTGCGGCGACCCGAGTAACTTAACTTTAGTCATCGCGCCTCATATTTCCAAACAGTTTAGACATATTCGCAATTACAGTCGTTGTGCCAAGGGTAAGGGAAACGAAGTAATAAATAGCGTAAGTCAGTTGACTCGCAACTAGATGGCGCTACAAGCAAACGGAAGCAATCTTGTACCAGGAAATTAGCTACTAAAACGCGGAGGAAGCATTCTTCGGCTTCATTCCTTCTATAGCATTATTTACGTTCCATGTCACATTGGAGAGATGAATGGAGGAGGAGGGAAAAAAGGGGGGGGGGGGTAGTTCCCTGAGATGACCTGCCGCACCCAGCAGCTTCCCCCATGTTCTCCACATGCTAGAGGCTTGGGGCATCACCTCCGGGAATAGAGCCCAGATCGCCATGATGGGAGATCAGCATGCTAACCGCTCGGCCACCGGGACCTAAGTTTAAATATATTTAATTTTCGTTATACTTATGAGGGAGTAAAATTTCCGTAACACTGATCCTGTAACGATAGAAGGTTGAACTGAGAATTCGTAATAATGCATGAAATATTTATTGCTTGGCGTGAGAGTAAAAACTCCACTAAGAAGAACACAACATTTCCGAAAGATTTGATCAAGCTGTTTTTTATTAGTCAGGTTTTTTTATTTCGGGCACAAAATAAGAGATACTATCAATGTTCTAGTGGTTTGTGTAACTAAAATCACGAAGATTATCTCATAAATGTCTACGAGTAAAACATTGACGCAAAAGTATACAATTCAATTAAGTGAATTTTTGAAAAATTAGGTTTCTTATCAAACGGATGACAGATTAATTAAATGACATTCAGGAGGAAAATTAAAAATCAATTTTTTGTATCATAGTTATTTAATAATTTGATTTTGGAAGATACCTCATACATTATTCCTCTTTTTTAAAGAATCAATTTATAACAAGAAACTTCAACTATTATTACATCCTAATTACGAGTCATTTGCTTATTTAACTTCCACGCATTGCCGAAGAAATATCCAAAGCATGTAAAGTTTTCTTAAAGAAAACTAGTGGTTGGGTTGATTCCTTTTCATTGTTTTTAACGCCTTTGGTACCATGAGATACCGCAAAGGATATTTCATCCGTACGTAATTTAACCCGAACACCTCTTTTTCCTTTACAACTGCAAGTTTACCTCGCCTTAACTTCGCACTTCCTCGTTACCCTTTTTATTCTCTGAAGTTCCCCTTAAAAATATCAAAAGTTATGTTATTTTCTGGAACATACTCAACAACTTTCAAGAGCAGTTCTTAAAAATGGTAGGAAACTCAGCTTGATAGTCATTCGAAAATATTTGGTGCGGGATATCTTGCTGGCGACCCAATACCAGCCCTTTTAAAAAGAATGTAGTCATATATTACTTTCATTTATTGATACAAATATTCTGCGTCACTTATAGCATTTATAAATAACGTAGGGATTGTATTACATTGCAACATATATTTGGGTTTCTGATCTGATATATAATAGAATGATGATAACGAGAATAGAGTGCTGAATTCAAGTTAAAGATTGAGCCAATTACCAAAGTAACGATAAAATTTATTTCCATCATGTCACAACCCTATTGAGGAGTGTGTGTGTGTGTATATATATATATATATATATATATATATATATATATATATATATATATATATATATATATATAGACACACACACACTCCACCCACCATCTTAGATGTTGCCTGTTGATTACTCCCATCAGTCACCATCCCGGACGCCACCTGCTTTAGGCTGCTGTTTTTATGCTGTCTGCCTTAGACCGCCTTCATGGATATCGTCTGCTGCAGTTCCTCGCCTTAGTTAGAACTATCATATTTACTCCGAGACTTTGCTGCTAGAGAGTGTAATCTGCCGCCAGGTATCTCTATGCTAACTGATTACTTACCTTCGTTCAATCATCTTGTTTCATCTGTTGTAGTTTTCTTGTCACCTGCTGGTGGCACTCCAATAGTCTCTCGCCCACAACCTTGTTTTGTCTGATTACTTACCTTTACTCGACTGCCATAACTTCCCTCGTTTGCCATCAGGAGTATTTTTATTTAGTTTTTTCTGAGCTTAAGAAAACCCTTGGAGGTGTACGAGACCAAACTGCAGGACCCTGGATCAGCATGCAGACTCCTCAGACCACTCGGCTACCGAGACATGTATTAAAGTAGGGTTCATGTCCGTTCCGTCATCATCATTCGGAAACGATTTATATTTCTTTTTTTTTTTAAGTATGACGTGTCTCGAGGTGGACAAGTCTCGACGAGACAGGCATGATAAACATATAACTGGCATCAGATACATTCCTACTATTATTATTTTTACTATGATGTAATTAATAGTTGACGTTTCTTTAAACTATCCCGTCTAGCAAATAATATATCACACTTCTCAGATTGTAGAAGTTTGGGGGAAATGCATTATCCAGAACCATTGTTATTTATCTAATACCTATCAGAATTTAATTCGACGAAGCTAGATGTGCCGATTTGCTTTCCACCTTGTACATCAGCAAAATAACGTTCTTCGGCGTGTTTTTTATTTTTTCAGGCATTCACACATTTCCATCAGGCCTTCATACATTTTCATTGGGCGTTCACAAATTTACTCAAACCTTCCTTCATTTTCCTTAAACCAACTTATAATTTCCTTGCAAATTACGGAACATATTAGACCAACTCTTTAATAGCGCGTGAATCATCACACACAATATTTGGTTTGTTGACTGAATAATAGCTAACTACGAACGTTTGACTACATCCATTTGAATACATTATATACAGGTTATATAGTCTTCAAAATTAAATAGCCAACTAAGTTCATTGCTCAAATGACGGATTATTTAAAACATATAATTGCATATTCTACAATGTAAGTAACAACTACAGGAGGAGGGACATATTTGTCACGAATGACATAAGCATTTAAAGGGAGGAGGGGTATGAGGAAATGTTTTATGAGCAAGCATTTTCTGAGGAGGGGGATAAGGAGGAGGAGATAATTTTACATGTAACGCTTTGAGGAGGAGTGAATGTTTTGTATGTAAGGAATGTCTGAGGAAGAGGAAAATTTCATATGTTAGGTGTTGTCTGAGGAGGAGGGCGTTGAGAATATGTTTTATTTGTAATTATTGTTTGAGGCGGAGGAGGAAGACACAGAGAGTGTGGACATTTAAATGTACATGTTAATACTTGTTTCATCTTGTAAGATACGAAGAACACTGTGACATATAAGGTAAAAACTTTAGTAATAAGCACTCACAATACAGCTAAATACAAGCTATATAATCTGTCGATAACCATACTATGACATCTGGAGCACATTCCCAAATTGTTTATATTTCTATCTAAGTAATTGATTTTGTATGCATTCTCCTCCAAGCATATCTGTACAACAGAGGTAATATGTTGTAACCACATTTTTCTCTTTTTTTTTTAGTTATGTGTACAGTTACATAAAGTATTAAAACTTCTATGCAGGGGTACACTTCAGTACGTCTTCTGTTGTATAATTTAAGAATTAGTGTTGCCTTTTCTATTCAATATTTATGTACCAATCATAGCGGTGGTGTCCAGTAAGTACCATCCAATACTTTTTACCATTAGTGACATATATTCAACTTACATAATCTGTGGCTCTCTGCTGCATTTGGTTATATCATAGACTAAATATCTTTATTCTATGGATTATATTTCATTTATACTGGCAGAGCTTATATTGAGTTGACTTGCAGATGAAAATAATTGTCTGTATTCAATAATATGCATTAGAGAAGTATAATTACTGCACAACTTGAATTAAAAAGCAGAGAAAGTTCAGTGATACAACAGAAGATCTGGTATTTGTTTAACTGATTGTAAAATGTTTATCGTTAGTAAAATTGTTATATTTTAACCAAACCTCATTATAGTAGTTAATTGTAGTTTATTTCAAACTGTTACAGCAATTAACATTTAAGAGCGTTAATCTTTTAAATGAATAGCCTGTGAGCATTTCATTTAGTACAAACTGCTTTGGCAAATCAAAATTACATTAATTAATGGTCGAACACGTAGCTCGTAGTAATCATGTAAATACTGAGTGCAGATGATGACGAGCAAAGAATTTTCTGGCTATCCAGCACGGACAAGAGATGTTTAACAGCTGTGTCAAGTTCAGAGCAAGTTTGCTGAAATATACTTCCACGAGTTAGTGGTGAGCACATAGTCTGCCCCGTCGTGCGAACTCGGTTCATGATGGTGATGTGTTCATCCCCATCGCAGCACTCCATCCATTGAAAACTATTGTCTCTGCTGGGCCTATGCAATTCGAAAATTATTGTCACCAAAAAAAAAAAAAAATTTCGTTGTAAATGTGGAAAAACATGTGTGATTACAAGTTTGCTGGAGGAGCCCAGATGTCTTTGGTTCGAAGATGTGTACTTATACACGAAACTTCTACTGCAGCCCAAGTACCAACGCTTTGCACATTGGCACAGATCCTACAAATTGTGGATGGTCTGAGGTATTTTCCATACAGTGGCAACGAAGCTGTGGTGCATCCAGGTGAAGCTTTACCAAACTCGGTATTTATTTTCGACGATGTGGCATGTGAGAAACAGTCATATATTCAAGAATATATCTGCATGGGCAGTAGCAGTGTATATGTTTTGTGTTTGTTACATTTAGTCCTGCATACCAAAGCAACTACTACGTGACAAAGCAAACACGTTGGTTTTGTTTCGAATGGATAACTTAAACTTGCATCGTGTTTATTCCGATCATGTAAATACAGACATGACATTAGAAAAATGTAACTATTTGCGGACAAGTTGTTGAAGTGATCAGCATGATTTCCTCGTTATAGTCAAGTATTTTCCCCTACTTAAAGGGCGGCACAGGTGAGCCTTTGGCCAGTTCATAGCTATACATCATTGAGGCCATAAAGGCTTGAAATGTAAAGTGGAAAGCTGTTTTTCGCAGCATTTGATCGGCTCTGCTGCGCTAAGGGGAAGCGACTAAAAAATGCCGGCAATCCGAAGGAAGACTAAGATGCAGTTAACAAGGCACCTTTCAAATCCCTGAATGCCAACTTTATTACTTTAATATGGACCATGTTGGTAAGAACAACTCATGATGTTCTATACACCAATAATGTGAAAACGTTTCTTAACAGGAAACTCGGAAATACAGAAGGCATCTTAAATAATAATACTGGTGATGATGTTCTGGATGAGATAATACATCGTCTGATTACAGTAGAAAACACTACTTATAATATCGAAAACCTGTTGACCTTCGTTTCGAACTCGCTACTTCGCAAGAACATTTTACAAACCTAGAACAAAACCATTTTGCATTTAGTACAATGTATGATGTCGCCGATGACTTACACAAAGTGATTGAGAATATGTCAGAATGGAATGTGACATGACCTATGAGGAAAGCTTCAAACCTATCACTGAACGACTCGGCAGTTTGAAAAATCCACCACCTCAATTGAGTGTGGAAATCAAGACCAAACTGGACATCAATGCCACATCTCAGAAGAAACTTAAACGTACTTGGAGAAAATAGATGAAGATGATCTTCTTCTGTGTGGGAACTTATGACTTTCAGCAGTTTTCTCAAGAAAGGAATGTTTTCCCAGTCTTTACCATAATGTAGGCTTAGTAATTTTTGTACATAATCCGTTTTCGCTTGCTTTAAACAAACACCACAATTCATTGCAGCAGGCATCATGTCTCGAACAGTCTTGTTCCGCCGACACACTTTCCTGGCCATTCCAGTGTCTGAGTTATATGAACTTTCCCCCCGTACAAGAACTGGAGCAGTTGGCACTTTGCCTCGGCTGAGAAAGGAAGAAGAACTGGATGGGACACTCGTTGAGACGGGAGTACTTGCTAACCGACGCTATGGAAGGAATAGTTTGTGGGAAAAGATTGAAAGGAAGGAGAAGATATAAGTTGATAGATGACGTCAAGGGAAGCGGAATGTATCTGGAGCTGAACAGGTTGCAGAAGACAGGAGAGCATGGAGAGCTACCACGTGAAAACCTGCCTCTGGGCAGAACATCAATAATAAAATAATTTATGGAAACGAATAATTGAACAGTACTATACTATCTGCTAATCTGGGTTGGAATTTTACCTATACAATTATCTAGTAAGAGTATCATACTATTATAGTACAACTGCCAATCTGGTTTGGAATTGTTCCTATACAAGTTTCTTGTAACACTACCATATTTGTATAGTATATCTGCTAATCTGGATTGAAATTGTTCCTATACACATTTCTGGTAAATATATTTAAATTGTATGGTGTGATTTCTAAACATTTGAAAATGTTGCCATACTTTTGTATTGTAATGTTTACATTTGTGCATAGAAAAATCTCCATACATGTGTTTGAATGTTCCAAGACTTATGTATGGTAAATTTCCCATACATGTATATGTTAATAACTTCAATTATATGTTGATGAATTATAAAAAATTATTTCACAGTATATCATTGCACACTTCATTAACTTTTTCAATTTAATATCCGAAGTCTTCATGTGATAGAAGACTATTTTTGTCACTGAGGCTGCTGCTAATTGGCACTATGCACATCTGAACAAGCCATTACAAAAAAACATTGTCAGCTTATAATTATAAATTCTTGTAAATTAGTATTAAAGCCGCATGACGATGTCTGAAATGCTGTAGGGCATCTTAGGGACTATTAGAAAAAAATAATCGAATCTACTTTAAATCGGTGTTTGCGCGTGTGCACCTGTTTAAGTAGATAATTATTCCAAAAAGAATAGTTTTTCATAAAAGTTTAAAAAAATAATAATTGTTTAGAGTTGCTACTTTTAATTTCAGTAATAATTTTTAAAATGTAATGATAATATGTTTAAAAAAAAAGACAACATTTCGGAGCTTACGTGCCCAGTTTCCTCAAATGAATTCAAGAATGGAAAATTATTCTCTAAATTTTTGTTACGATTCCATAAAATAGTCTGGAAAAAGGGTGACAGTGACAAAAAAATTGATTTTCATAAACGAATGATACGAAGCATAGCAATATATATGTATGTATTTCTTCGTACATATAGCAAAGCTGAACAAAATTCATACGCTGGACTAGAACTCGAAATAACTGTCGATGTCATCAGAACGTACGAAGATTGTTTTGTTGGATATTTGTGAAGTTCTTTGCCTGTACTTCAATTTTAACTTTTCATATGAAATTTGAAGTCAGAATAGCTGGAACATAAAGCCTTACCTCGGGCGAACAAAGTCGAAACCACGCTTTGGGTTAAAACAGATTTTAGAAATTTGTGCAAAATAAAGGTTCAAAACTAAATTTGAATTTTTACGCAAAAACCCACAAATTATATTTCTAAAATATTTTTCAAACTACCATTAATATCATATCACAAAACCTTTAGATATCCTCAAAATCTAGAAAAAAAAATGGCAAGGTGAAAAACACATTGTGGTGTCTTTAATTATTTTGTTGGATTCCAATGCGTTAAATAACGTAATACTGACACAGATCTAATTTTGAAGGAATTCAGCTACAGCCAGTGCACATAAAAAGCCTTTGAATGTCATCGCATGCTATTCCCTATAGGACTGATGTAATCTTGTGGGAGTTTTCGAATTTTTATTTGGACGTATCCTTAATGGAGTAAGTTGCTGAGATGTCTTCCGATGACGAAGGTCAGGGTTTATTTCTCAAGTAAACTAAAGACATGAGTGTTGCTTTTAAATTAAAGTTTATTTTATAATAGCATGTGAGCAATCACCAGTTTTACTCCAGACGTTAAAAATACAATGTTATTTTTTAAATATCACTAGGGTAACATTCTAACAGTTACAGCAGAAGCTCTAAAAAGTGTCTTATAGAGGTTCGATCAAATGCCACTACTTGTCCTTTTTGGCAGGCGAAATAACTTGGCCACGTAATTAGAACAATATCCACTACACCGCTTCAAGAATTGTGAGAGTAACCATTTTTGGGCTCCTTGCACCCTCATCCCACTTCAACGTGAAGTGAAGAGATTTGGGCGGCGAGGTTCTGATAGCCGATGAGTGTGATTGAGGTGAGTATGGAGCAGCGCCGGAACGCAAGGGCGGAGGGAAACGGGAGATCCTTGAGAAAACCTGCCGACCAGCGACATCGTTAGGCACCATTCCCACGTGTCAAAATCAGGAGTGATCCTAGCCGGGGATTGAACCCACTTCGAATGGGTGGGTGGCGAGCAGGCTAACCGCTCAGCCACCGCGGGCCAGATCATTCCACTTCGAGAACGAGTATTTTGTTTACCCTTGTCCAAGTTCACTGAAAAATGAATGACGCTACATACTAAAATTATCTACGGTGAAGTAAATCGGAACTAACAATTTTGTAAAGATGTGCAGTATATTTTGATCCCAGTGTGAAGTTATGAGAGCAATATGGGCTGCCACACTTAATAAATGGGAATATATATATATATATATATATATATATATATATATATATATATATATATATATATATATATATATATATATATATCAGTAATGATAGGCTCTAATGTCGAATTCCTTTGGTAGCATATTGTATTTTAGATTTAATTAATTATATTGTTTTTAGTTCATATAATATTTTCTCCTTTGTGTTATTGCTATGCCCATACTAAGGTTCTGTTTACCAAAACCGAAACAATTGCTAATTTGTGGAGTATGGGAGACAATTTGGGTGAATTGTATTCTATAGGGCTTATTAACGCGCCACCCGTTATTACGCCTAAAGGCTTATCAGGGTACGACTTACAAACTAACTTATGACCTAACTCCAACTAATACCCACACCTTACCTGGTATTCCCGCACTCCAGTCCGCCGGCACACCAACCGAATGTACCACGGGAGGTCGACCATTTGGACACAAATACTTTACCCGGAATCCTGTGAACACTTGTCATTTAAACTCTTCTTGTATTTTTTTTAACGATGAAAACCACCATTTTGGATTAATAGTGCAGGAATTTTTATTAAACTTATACTACAGCCAGACAACTGTATCATCGTACGGAATAACACAATTTTCTTTCAAATAAATTGTTTCCTTTTTAACAAAACAAATCCCAAGTAATATAAAATTTCACAATCACGTCCAAGTCTATAAAATTTTCTCTTTTGGTGCAAAGAAACTGGGTTGAAATATCAGCTCTGAGAATGACTACAAAATTAAATAAGTTATAAAACGTTACACAAAGCATTATATGTGAAACACTGTCTTAGAAGCTGTGAGACGTCAACAAGGACATATTCTACCTTGCACTGATCAGGACGTTTGTGTGATTACCATAAAAGTGGTATTAATCCTTTAAAAAAGTTTAACATTGCATATGTGTTTCCCCGTACTTGCTTTTCCAACTAGCTGGAGGAAACCTGCCCTGTTGAGTTACATCTGTGGGGTCGTGACCGTTTCCCGACCCATATTTCCGCTCTCACCTTCTGGTAACCTTCCAGCCTGGAACTCCAGGGATGACATCTTAATCACCTGCTTCCCGCCAGATCACGGAGTCATAAATTCCCTGGCCGCCAGCCTTAATCTTTACAACGGCTTTCGTTACCGAGCTGCTGATACTCTCTAGCGTAATTAATTATAATGCGCGTTCTGCACGATAATAGTTCATACATGAATTTAGAAAAGCTCTTATTGAGCAATTGAGCCTTTCACGAAACGTCTTTTTTTAAAGGACTGATGACGTTAATTACAAGTTTTCAAACGTCGGGTTGGGGGTTGTAAGTCAATCTTCAAGCGATCTTTAAAACATTTATGTAGGGCAGTTTATTAGATCCTTGTTATGACAGAAAATTAACTACCGTTATGCTATTTACCGTATAATATATTTCATAGCTTTCAATATGGTCTTGAAAATATATACTCAGCACCTTTCGTAATGGGGAAATGCCTGTTGTTCGTCTCCCAATCTCAAAGGCGAGTGAAAATATTCTGATATTTAAAAATCAAACATGATATAGGCTGTTCAAGGTAAAGTGAGAACTTTTTACAACCAGGTTACTATTTCCTTTCAGCCATTTTTTATCCTTTAAACATCTTTTAAAATAAATATTGCCATGTAAGTAACAAACAGAGTGTGTATATTCCACCGCACTCAGAAGTTAACATCTAAGACCAAAGTAACGCATACTTATTGACTATTATTCCAAAATTAGAGGGCTTTCAAAAGTACTCATTTTACCGTGAATGGCCCTTAAAAACGCAATGTTGTGGTATTCGAGCTACTCGCCTCTTGCCACCGTGAACCGGGTTCGTTTCCCGACTATGTCCAGTTTCTGCACTCGGTAAAAGTGGATGACGTTGCTGGAGGCCGGTGAGTTGTCTCAATACTCTCCCGTCTCCCCCCAACATAGCACTTCGCCCCCGTGCCATCTCCTCATACCATCGGCGCTGAAGACCTCAGCTGCTAACGGCGAGAGATATAAACCATTGTGGCGTTATAATGTTTTGAGTCATAACATGTATCCATCGGTCATTATTGAAATGTATTCTTTGAAGAAGCATACAATATAGCTCAGATAATTGAATATAACCTATTCACGGTTTATTCACCCTATTTTAATCAAAGCTTTGAAAAATCTCAGCATATATGACGTGTTTAGTTATTTCCAACATGTGCGATATATCACAAGCGTTTTATATTTGTGTTCATGACAGTTACTTTTTTTCTTTAAATTGAAATGTTATTCATATTTTATCCATAAATTACTATGCTCCATTTATAAACAATTTCATTAAAAAGCAGTGAAAAAAATGCGTGTTGGCAGCGCCTAGTAAGAAATAGTTCTTATACAAAATGCCGTTACACTAAGTGCCCATGAACTCGGTGCGTTATCATTCTGGTGTAATTTTACAGACCGACTTAAGCTTAGTTTGAACGTGGCGGAGGAATATCCTGGAAGTAGAACTTTAGCAGGGCTTCAGAAAATTCTGAAGTAACCGTGAATGGATTATAACTGTATTATAAATTGGTAGGCCTACCTTTATTTTTGTACCATTTATAATAAATTTTACATTAATTCAAGATTTCTTTCTGAGAATGACTACAGAAACCATATTATGACAAAAAAACAAAAGCGTATTATCTTTTAAATATAACTAATAATGTCCTATGGCTTAACAAAGTCCTTTTTTATTTTTTTATTTTTAATTTTTTAATGTTTTTTTTTTCTTTCAAAATTAGGGTTTGCATATTGAAATACAAGTTGAAAGTGGTTGAAATCCAATGACTGGCTTTCAAGTCGGCTTATAAATGGAACTTAAGAAATATTGTCATAACTCGTCACTAAATGCATTTATCTAATTTTTCTTAGTACAATAAGGTTATCGACTTGAAGGTAAACTAATAGTTGTGTTTGTCCCTCAATTGGCTCCCTGGTATAAAGTTTAGGCGTTAAAAAAGTTTTTAAAAATACATTTATTTTGTAGTCTTCGAAGAATATGCGGGTAAGATTTACTGACCTTTTTTCTGTTGAAACGTAAATAAATTGTAAATAGTTATATCACTGTCAATGACGTGATGGGGTTCACCTAGTTTTAGTGTTAAGGAAAAATGATTAAATATGAAAAAGTAATTCTTCCTACGCTTTTAAATGTCCCAAATGTTATTGTTATGATTATTACTGAAACTATGTAGTTAATTAAATTTATATGAAGACGCTGCAACGCCTGAGCGTTTGCGTGCGTAAAATTGGAACAATGCTCAGCTTTAGTTAGCCTTGCGCCGCCCGAGCCGGCTTACTTGTAACGCTTCGATCCCCTTCCCTCCTCTCTTCTGTTCATCTACCTCTCCACCCTACCACTGCTTGCGTCACGATCCCGTAAGTTAGAATATTGTATATCGTTTTAGGCCGACACTTCTCTTCGGACTTTCACACTATTCAGGTTTGAATGTGTATTTTGCAATGGTATACGACCGGTGAGAGGGTATTATCTATATTTTAAATGTACGGTAGTGAGTTGAGGCGTGTGAAAGTAGTACGGGCTTTTGAATTTAAGGTAATTTGTAGTTTGCTAGTATTTGGTTTTGCTGTAGCTTTCGATATCGTTTTGAGGAGTTATTGATTTGATTTTAAAAGTGTTTAAATATTCAATTAGTTATTTAAAGGATGATCCGAATTTTCTTGGCAGTGGTCGATTGCCCTATGTGTCAAATGTGTCCTACCATGGCATGAATTTTCACTTGATACATGTTCAGCTCACTCCCTAGTCGTTAGTTTTTATTTTTCGCCTGCGTGCGTGTTTTGATGTTACAGTTAGGGCTTTGATCGGTCAGCACGTATTTTGATTGGCACCCTTAACTGGTGTTTACTTGATTTTAGAGTGAATTTTAATCGTTTTTATCCGATAGGTGCTTTACCGGGCTGCAGGCCGCCGCCTGTCGGTTAGTGTTCATAAAGTTTTAATATATACCTTCTCTCTATCACATGTTCGTACTTTCCGAGTTGGAAAGCTTTGCTAGCGTGTCCTCATAAATTATATTAGTTTAGCAAGCAAGATATTGACTGTGCAATCAAGATTCTGCGCCTAACGCGCCAGATAAATTAACTGCGAAGTTAAAATTGGCGCCTTCTGCGCTTTTGTTAATGATTAGGCGAAGGGCTCAAATTGTACTTTTACTAGTACCTTAATTGATTATTCAAATATTCTCTTGCTTGGATTAAGTGTCTCGCTTGCTTGTTTACAACGCCCAGTTGTGGCGGAGTGCGGAAGACAGCGGCTTGCCCCGTTATAGAACTCGCTCATCAAACGAAAATTTCGTATGACTCGGATTATGTCAAAACGTCTTCCCAGTGCTTGGTTTTGATCCATTATGACTGATTCGATATTCCCCGACGTGTGTAACACAATTAGTTTGTGTCGGTTATTCACAGCTGTGTTTACACAAGGCGTTATTACACGAATGGTCAGAGAATTGATGAGTTTCTCAGTGGCGGTGTGAATGGGCGTATACTAGATAATTTATGCACGAAAAACTGAAATGAATTTATGTAGATTCTTAAGATTTGTGTAAAAGTGATTGGTGTGATTGTAATCAGCTTTTTAATGAGCAGAAATAAAATGTACATGATATTTTTATGTCGCACTTGAGAGTGCAGTTCAGAAATACGTCACTTGTGCGGCGCTTTTAAAGTTGGTGCTCATTTATTGAAGTTTGTTAAGGCCCTTTTATTACCTTTGTATTATTGTGAAATTTTGCACACATTTTATTGCCGTGTAAATTATTGAAACTTACTGCTTTCGTATACTCTATTGTGTATCTATTGCTGAGAAGGACTTAAATCAAATTGGAAAACTTAAAAGTAATCTTGTGTAATTCTTGGTATATTAGTTATTATTGTTAGTGATAATTGTGGTTTATGTACAAATTTGTGCCATTTGTGGCACAAAACACAAAAGCATTTTTATAACTGGTGTCTCACTTTTGATTAATAGAGATTGAAGAGAGTTGGTTTTTTTTATCTATTGACAGAATAGACTTTTAATATCTGCACGTTCGAATAATTTTGGTACTGGAGTACTATATGACACAGAGTATTAGATTTAGCAACGGAGTCACCTAGTCATCTTCAGCGTCTCATAAATATTCATTGATCTCTTTCAAAGCTTTGATAAAGAGTTGAACACGAAATCATTATTGTTTTTTTATAAGAGGTGATTGAATGCAAAATTGATTATTGAATTGCTTTAACGTTTAACGTTTACATAGTTTTAGTGTATGTTTTGAATAAGTTTCGTTGGAATTTGAAAGTAATTTTCTAAAATGACATTTGTTTGTTTGAGACAAAATTTTACTTTCTTATTCACATTACTTATCGGTATCTCAGATGACTCGCCAGTTATTTAGTTTTTGTGGTACAAGAATGTTTACATATAGGCTAAGGTGTAAGTAATAATCAACGGAAACTGCAATAAATTAATTAAAAAAATTTTTACATGAAAAATTTAATTCGTAATTGCTCTTTCTGAAGTTTCTGCTTCTATTTTTAGTAGACTGAAATAAATATGTTCAAAATTTGCGTGTTTATAAAGTGCTGATAAAATCAGTAGCAAAAGAAGAAGAAGGAAGAAACCCGGAAATGTATCTTGAATCGCTGATCGAGGTTCATATCATCTATCATTGAAGTATTGAAGTATTGAAGTATTGAAAACAAGGGAAATGAAGCGATTAAAGGATTTCCCCAATATTTGGAGCAGGCTTCCTAATATATATTATGCATATGTGTACATTTTACACTAACAATATTTGATCAACTGTAAGACGATTAGGTCTACCAGGACGATTATGACTACTAGGACTATTAGGTTTACCAACATGAAAAAATTACTGATTGTATTCAGCGAGTACGCACACACACATTACACATGTTATATATATATATATATATATATATATAATGACAGTAGACAGATACTCGCAAACCCAAAATGCAATGCTCCACTCTAAGCAGCAGGAAATATTTAATGTTTAATTTTGAAAGAAAGGATGTACCTCGTATGCCACGTTATTAGTTTACAAATATACACAAATACACGTATATTATTTATTTCACAAACATAGCACTAAATTGTTTGGAACGACTAGAGTAGTACCAAAATAAGCATTGACGGCCAACGGCGTTGGCGTTCGGAGCCGGGGCTGGAGGAGCCGCCATGTTTTTACGTCACCCGACCGCCATTTTGGATATCACTGGAGTCATTTCATGTCAAATCAACGCAATTTGAAACAAAAATGTACCTTGACCCCTCAGATTATTATGAAACTTTCTTTAGCAAGTGTCCTTACATAGTTATGAAATAAATCTCTAAACCTATTTTTTATAAATTTAATTCCAAAGTTATTAACAATTAAATAGTACATTTTTTTATCAATATTGATTACATTCTGAAACACATAATTACCATTTTCTCGTAAAATTAATATAATAGAGGCTTTATTAATAGCTCGTTTTAAAACTCTTTTAATGGGCTTTAATTTTATTTGCAACATGATAGACATTTGCAAAAATTGATTTTTTTAATTAAAGAAAATTTTAATTTTAATTTTAAAAAAAGCAGAATTTTTAAAATTTTCGGAAAATTTCAATTGTACTATTTATAGCTCTCTTACATTTCCGCAAGTTTCATTTTGGGATCATAATGGGATCAAAAGATACAGGAAGTATAAATTCACTTGTATAGGAAAATTTTAACTAATTTTATATTACCATGTCCAATTGATAAAGTGATTCTACAATGTCACATATCATACAAATTAACATTTTCATGTTAGTTAACTCAGAATTTTCTAAAAATATTAGAATATGGAAATTAAAATTTAGTTTATTATTTCATATTAGATGTAGATAACTATTATTTTATGATCACATGTGGTAAAGTACACAGATAACATTTCGTTTACAAATAGCTTATATTATTAACAATATATGAGAGTGTAACAATTTTGGCGCTCTCACTTTTACATAAATGCACTTTACAATTTATGCAAAATATTTGTTTTTGACTTCCCTCCCAAAATAAATAAGTAGTTTGCATGTACAAAAACACATGCTGTTCCTAACTTAAACATCTTGGTGTTTGCTCGATTGCAAGAATTCTTCAACTGTTTTCACAATCTTGTTATTTTCGTCTGGTAGCAGAGTATAGACACGACGTGTTGGTGTAATAGGATTTACTTTACAGATGACATCACTCGAAGAAATCCAGAGAACATCAGGCACCGAAGGGTATAAAAAAAAAAAAAAAAAGAATGCGCTTGTCCTGATGGATGAAGAAATGTAACTTTTAATTAATTTTCACCAGGATTTTCGTCTAAAACATAACTCAGTCACCATGCATCATTGTAAAAAAGCTATGAGATAACCATTTAATTCGTCAGAGTCTAAATTGTCCCCATGAGACATGACTGGATAGGTCTTTAATAAAGATGAAAGTGGAATTATCTTCGTTTGCACTCTTGTCCCGTATCTTGAAGGGATAAATGCATGAAGTTCTTGGGTTCCCGGTACTGCTACAGCGTGGTCGAGAAGGGGTGCTAGGTGTTGCTAAGTTTTCATACATTCCCCTTGGGTCACATACGAAAATTCAATTTTCTGAGACATGTTAAGTTTTAACCATTCATAGAGCTGAAATGATGTCATGATTTTATTTTGGTAATGCCTTTGTAGACTTGCTCTTGATGCCTCCCTTTTGACTACTCTCCCAACACCATCACATGGTCCTTTACCATGAACCGTAGCAGAAAAGCCCCATACTGCTTCAATTCCAAAATCATTCTTGCGATGGCAAAGGTTACAAAAATTCTTTCTATTTTTTATAAACTGAGTAGCAAAGCCATCTGAGAAATAGTAAACTTTCTTCACTTCATTAAATTATAATTTTAATAACTGAATAAGTTTATCCTGAAATAAGTAAACAGTTATGGTATTATGTTCAACACACTCGGAGATAACGACAAAGCTACGATGTTCTCTTTAAAATATATAACAAATCGGTTAATAGTAGCCTGAGTTTTGTTCCACTGATAAGACTATGCTTCATCTTGCAAAACAAAACTATAGTTATCTGAAAAGTTACAAACTATTGCCATTTCAGAAGTCAACAAATTACCCTTAATATTACCTATAAAATCACTTTGCTGTTTACTAATAAAGTCGTGGCGAAGAACCTGAAGTTTTTCACAAATGAGATCAATAAATTCTTGTACAGGCTTCTGTATAGTTTCTAAGTTGCACCGATGAACTGCAATTCACTGGCGAAAAGTTACGTTTTCAATTAAATTTTCTTCAAATCCATCTTCCAACATTTTACTTATATTGTCAACACCAGGACAATAGAGATAGTTGAAAAAAAAAGTAGGCAATTGATGCTGGATAACATATCATTTTTGAAAGACAATCTTTATAGCTTTTCAATTACCCATTAGCGACAGAATTTATTTTGCAGTTTTCAAACATTAGTTTCACATTTTGATGGATAGTACATACACAGACTGTATGTGTACCACTTTGGTCAGCTAGGGCACAGTGTTTCGGACGCAGTTTTGCAAATTTAGGAAATCCAACTTTGGTATTTGGAAACTTTTCTTGGAAGAGCTTATATGTTTCTTTCAATTTGCAGAGCATTAATATTTTAGAAACTTTCACTTTCTTATCTTAATTGTCTTTCACTGAAACACAATCTTTGATTCCTGGCATTGGCCGACTCACTTTTTCACTCTCCTAAAATTCCTTAATTTCATATTTTTTTTACTTGGGTTGGTACTTGTTTGGGAAGGCCGACACCCCCAGGAAATGTTATGTGAACCCTTTGTACAATATTTATGCTTGTTCTAATAACTTGTTCTAAGAGAAATAATTGGTTCTATGATACTTAGCCAAGAATGCGAAGGAACAAAAGACATGTGTGATATTTTCTGTGATATTTTACAATTCTAAATGACTTGAAATTAGGTACTGTTTTGTATCAATTTAACATTATATTTAAAAGTTAGTTAAAATTTTCCCTGCTCATAAACAAATTCTACTTCATGTATATTTTTATCCCATTATGATCGCAAATTGAAACTTGGGGAAATGTAAGAAAGCTATTTGTAGTACATTTGAGAATTTTAAAAAATTAAAAAAATGCCGCTGTTTGAAAAATTTAAATTAAAAAATTTCTTTCATTTAAAAAAAATTCACTTTTTACTAAGTGTAGACCATGTTACATCTCAAATGAAATCCCATTAAATAGCCTTTCAAATGAACTATGAATAAAATCCCTATCACATTTAGTTTATGAAAAAATGGTAATTATGTATTTCAAAAGTAACCAATTTTGATCAAAATGCAATAATTAATCGTTAATAATTTTTGGAATAAAAATTATTTAAAAAATTAGTTTAGTGTTTTCTTTCATAACTATATAAGGACACTTGACAAACAAAGTTTTATCAAAATCTGAGGGGTCGAGGGAGAAACGGTGCGTTGATCTGACGTGGAATAACTCACTGACCTTTTGCACCTGAATGATAACCTTAGACTCGTGGCATTGACCTTTGGACCTTTGACTCCAAATAACCGCAAACAAACCTTAAAAATTCCCAAAAAAATCGTCATAAAATACGAAAAGATTTTTAAAAAATTCCAAAAAATAATGTTTAATATTAATTTCAAATTATTAAAATATTATCAAACGGATCCTCAGAAATTACCCATTTTTTCTAAGACAGGCGAGGGGGACTTGTGACACTGGTTTGCTTGCAGCCAGTTGACCGGGATCAGTGACTCAGGAACTATGATCTTTGACCTTCAAATTTGAGCTTTGACCTTGAAAATGCAAAAATCAAAATAATTAAAAACATTTACAAACCTTAGAAAAAATCCAACATAATTATTATTACAAATTTGTTTTAAAAATGTAAAAAATTTATTATAAATAATTAAAAAATTAATTAAAAACTTACAAATTAAAAACAACTTACATTTCTGAATGTTACCCCAGCACCACGCCCAGCAAACGACTGACTCCCTCACCCCCATTCCTTTCATCAATACTCATTCCACCATCTTAATTTTTTCGTTCATTTGTTTATTCATTACTGGAGGCCACCATCCATCTTGGTGGGCGACGACCATTTCGGTAGGCGACCACCATCTTGGTAGATATCACCCAAGCGCCATATTGGAAGCTAGTGGCCGTGACCATTCCCCCATGAACTTGGATAACCCTGAGAATAAAAACTTGAGAAAAAATACATAAAAGTCAGCAAGCATAACATATTACAGACTACGGCTGCCATGTTTGATGCAGACTACCTCGACCTTGACCCCATAACCGTGAATGGCCTTGAAAACAAAAACTCTAGAAAAATGCATTAAAGTCAACATGCATATTACATTACAGACTACCACTGCCATATTACATGCATACTACCTCAACATTGACCCCATGACCTTGATTGACCTTGAAAACAAAAAATTCGAGAAAAAACCATAAAAGTCAGCATGCATAATACATTACAGACTACTTCCGCCATATTGGATGCAGACTACCTTTACCTATATCATATGACCTTGAATCACTTTGAAAACAAAAGCTCGAGAAAAATGTGTTGAAGTAAGAATTCTGAAGGCCAAGCGAGCTGTCGACCCTTATATTAAATATGTCTATATATTAAATATATTCATATCTATAAATTTTATAGACATAAGATTCTACCCTATTTAAAACATATGTTTCAAACCAGCAGTATACCTACAAGCATGATGCGAGACTTTGAAAGCATGCATAATTTATTAAATATATATGCTTTATTTAAAATTTAAAGTTATTCAATTTTAAAAGGTATTTTTATGTATTTATAGGTATAATTGTACAAAAAGTACAGTACTTTTTAGTAAAATTAATTTTAGTTCTTTACATTTTAAAATTTAACTATATTCTGACAAGGTAGGAAAACATGAAATAAAACAAAATTTTATTCACAGGCATTTTATATTCAATTCATTTATTAGAGCCGCTTACACCCTAAAAAAAACTACAATTTTTTGTATTATATGACTAAATAAAAATTCTCGCTACGGCTGATCTGCTTACCGCACCTGTCACACAAAAACTACATGCAACAGTTATTTTTAGCACAATTAAAGCACTCATGTCGCCAAGCATTGTTGCTGGCCGTGAAGGTCTTTTTACAGAAGCGACACTTATAATGTCGGAATGGTTCAACAGAGGCGGTTGACCATAAAGATGCTGTTGGAAGAGAGATCGATGGTTCAGTTGGTGAAGCCGATGTATCTGCTGTTAGTAGCCCACCCATAGAAGTCGGTGGCACTGTCGACATCATGCCTGAATACATTAATGACTGAACTGCTGTAGGTGACCCACCCGAAGAATACGACGGTGCTGTCGGCACCATGCCTGAAGAAATCGATGGCACTGCTGATAACACTCCTGAAGAAGTCGACGGTACTGATGTAGCTACCATTAGCTCTGGGGTGTCCGAAGATATTGCAGATGTAGAATAAGACTTTGATGCGAAGAGGCACAAGCTGGCCAAGACGATCCGCCTTTCACGAGAGCTGCTGCCAAACTTTACATCTCAGCTGACCTCTCTACTGCTTATATACGATTATACAATCCCTATAATATCATATCGACTTTGAACCAATCTTATTGCACCATTAATATATTGTTCGGATATCGATCAGCCAATCATCGAGTTGTCAAGTGATTGCAGCTGGCCAATCACATGCAAGCATTAAGACACCACGTGCAGGAGTCGGTCTCTGGGTTCTATCAGACCAACCCCCCTCACATGACAGATCCCCACACTAACACACACCTACACACACCCAAACACACCTACACACACCCCAACACATATACACGCATCGAAATGCATCTACACACACCCAAAACACATCTACACACATCCAAACACCTCTACACACATACTCACCTACATATACACGCAAACACATTTACACACACGCAAACACACCTACACACATCCAAACACATATGCACACCCAAACACATCTACACATACCCAAACAAACCTACACACACCCAAACACATATAAAAACATCCAAACACACATACACACACCTAAACACATCTACACACGCCCAAACACACCTACACACACCCAAACACATCCACACACCCAAAAAACCTACACACCCTAACACAACATACACACATACACCAACACAAAGAGTTTGAAATATTTCAATTTGCCGATTGCCTCCAAAATAACTCCACCACCACCACAACCACCACCACCACAGCCACCACCACCACCACCACCACCTCTACCTCTACTTCCGCCTCCACCTTCACCTCAGCCTCTACCTCTACTTCCACCTCCACCTCCACAATCTGGGTTCATTCTGTAGTCATTAGAAATCATTTAGGGTCATCAGGGGTCAGTTAGAGGTCATACAGGGATAGTTTCGGGGTTACCAGAGGTCAGTACTGCAATGACGTGACAACTCGGTGATTGGCTGGTCGGAATCCGAACAATATATTAATGGCGCAATAAGATTGGTTCAAAGACGATATGACATCATAGGGCTTGCAAAATCGTATATAAGCAGTAGATAGGTAGACTGAGAGGTATAGTTTGACAGCAGCTCCCACGAAAGGTGGATAATCTTGGCTAGCTTGTGCCTCTTCGCATTAAAGTTTTATTCTCCATCTGCAATGTCTTCGGACTCCCCAGAGCTAATGGTAGCTACAGTAGTGCCATCGACATCATAGGTAGTGTTATCAGCAGCGCCATCGACTTCTGCAGGCATGGTGCCGACTTCTTCGGGTGGGTCACTTACAGCAGTACAGCCATTGACGTCATCGGACAAATGACCTCAACAGAGCCATCGACTTCTATGGGTGGACTACTTACAGCAGATACATCGGCATCGCCAACTGGACTGTCGACCTCTGTTCTAGCAGCACCTGTATGGACAATCACCTCTGCTGAACCGTTCCGATATTATAAGTGTCGCTTCTGTGAAAAGACCTTCACGGGCAACAGCAATGCTTGGGGATATGGGCGCTTTAATTGTGCTAAAAATTTATGTTGTATGTCATATTTGTGTGACAGGTGCAGTAAGCAGATCAGCCGTGGCGACAATTTTCTTAGACATATTAAGGAAAATTGTAAGTTTTTTGAGGTTGTTAGCGACTGTAATAAATTAATTGAATAAAAAATCCCTGTGAATAAAATTGTTTTATTCCATGTTTTCCTAATTTGTCAGAACATAATTAAAATTTAAAAGGGAGTGAAATAAAATGAATTTCATTTAAAGCTATTGTACTATATGTACAGTTATATCATTACTTAAAAATACCTTTTAAAATAAAATAACTTCAAATTTTAAATAACAAATATACATTTAATAAATTATGCAAGCCGTCAAAGTCTCACATCATCCTTGTAGGTATACTGCTGGTTTTAACCAACTGGTTTAACTAGTGTGGAAACTTAGAAGTCTTTTTATGCCTATAAATAAAAGGGCCGACAGCTCTCTTGGCCTCCAGTATGCTTAGTTTTACGAATTTAGTCTTGAGCTTTGGTTTTCAAGGTCTTTCAAGGTCATGGATTCAAGGTAAAAATAGTGTGCATCCAATATGGCGGCAGTAGTTTGTAATGTATTATGCTTGTTTAATTTTATGGATTTTTTTTTAAATTTTTGTTCTCAAGGCAATTCAAGTTCATGGGGTCAAGTTTGAAGTAGTATGCATCTTATATGGCGTTAGTAGTCTGTAATGTATTATGCTTGCTGACTCATGGATTTTTTCTCTAGTTTTATTTTTGAAGGTCATTCAAGGCCATGAGGACAAGGTCAAGTTAGTCTGCATCTAATATGTCTGTTATAGTCTTTAATGTAGTGTGTTTGCTGATATGTATGTATGTTTCTCTAGTTTTTGTTTTCAAGATCATTAGGTCGTCATATTCATTGGCTTCCAATATGGTGGATGGGTGATGTCTACCAATATGGTGGTCGCCTACCAAGATGGAGGACTCCAGTAATGTAGAAACTAATGAACCAAAAAAATCAAGAAGGCAGAATGTTTATAGATGAGGTGAGTGGTGGTGAGGGAGTCAGTCGTCTGTTGGGCGTGGTGCTGGGGGATCTCCGGAAATATAAGATTTTTTAAAATTTTTTATCAGTTTTAGTTAATTATTTTTATAATTTATTAATAATTTTTCAATAATTTTTAATGATTATTTAAGTTTTTTCGATTCTTTTGTAATTTTAAATTTTTTTTTTTTGGAATTTTGCGTTTTCCAAGTCAAAGGTCAAGGTCAAAATCCAAAGCTCATGATCAAAGGTCATAGGTCCTGAGCCACTAATCCCAGTTACCTGGCTCCAAGGTCATAGGAGTCACAATTACAACTTGCCTGTCAGGAAAAGAAATGGGTCATTTCTGAAAATTTTTCAGTAATTTTTAATAATTTTCTAATAATTTTTGAAATTATGTTTTTTTTGGATTAAAAAAATTGTTTGAAATTTTTTGGAATTTTTATATTTTTTGCGTTTTTTTTGTTCATAGGTCCTCGAGGTCAAGGCCACGGGTAAAAGGTCAATTACATCCAATATAGCGATTGGGTGACGTAAAAACATGGCGGCTGCTCCGGATCCGGCTCCGAACGGCGACCCCGTGGCCGTTAATGCTTATTTTCCTACTACCGACTATGTAAGGTAATGATTCTAAAAACAATTATTTATATGTATTCCCAAACATGTCGGTACTTATTTTATCTGTTTTAATACCAGTGCCCTCCTTAGAGACAACAGTCTTGAAATTGTTCACTACACTGTAATGGTTTTTGTATTTTTCAAGAAAATCATTTAATCCTGTTGCCAAAAAACTTTTTTAGGATTAAAAAATGTTTTCTTGTAAAAGATGCAATATACATATTTCTACTATTCTAAATAGGCCTATTAGGATCGAAATTTAAACTTGTATTACTAAGAAGTGTAAACTTATTTTTATGTTCTCCAAAACAGATGTAATAAATAATTGACAGAGATGTGAAAAAAAAAATTTGAATTACATTAACGAAAAAAATCCTCCAATGATACCGAGCAGCACTTCTAATACTATAAACGCAAGTCTTTGTCACCCGACCAATTTGTCTGAATATGCCCGCATCTCTTTCTTAGGGTTATACCTATAACAAGTTTACTAACTCACTATCTTTAATGCTTCCCAAGGCTTGACACTTTGGAAAGACCCGAGGCTAGTGATTTAGAGAATGATTACACTTCAAAATGACATCAAATGCTTGCACGCGAATTCCACATTTGACAAGTTGCAGTTTTATATTTGCAGAATACGTTATTTTTGAATGTTTGCGTTAAGAGAACAGTTAGGTATCCTTATTGGCAGTAAATTTATATACACACAAGTTCGCATGATCATATTTGTATGCCAAATCTAACTAATAAAATCAGGTAAAAATAACGTTTTCTACGCTCGAGAACAGATTATACGGGACCATTTCCCTCCTTTATTCCAATTAAATGATAATGATTTAATAGCACGTGTCATTCGTAGACACATCCACTTTTTGAACTGAATACGTCTTTAAATTTGCGATCATAGTGAGAAGTAATTCAGAAAATCCGATGATGATAAAATCGGGGAGAAAAGTGTGGCATTGCAGCTCCGAAGCTATCGTCTACATTCAAAATTCATTTACACTACTCGGTTGTCAGAGGATCAAAGAATATGTTATGTTGAGTGAGGACTGCAAAGCATCGTGTGTGTTCATGGCAAGGGGAGGGGGGGAGGGATGCCGCAATTTTTAGTTCGTTTCGCCGCGTCTCACAACTTTCGCGTAGTATAACTTTTGACTAGGAGAAGCTACGATTCTCGTTTGAGTTTCAATCGACAGCTCTGATCAAGTTCAATCGATTGCGTGTATTAAAACATTTGTGTGGCGCGGTTATGGTGAAATTGTATGTGTTTAATGTAAAAAATAAACAAAACTTAACACAATTTCGGTTTATACTCGTCAAAAAGCCAAGTCGAAATACAGAAATCGTATACGCTTGGAAATAGAATCTCAAAAGAAATCCAGTGATACCCATAAAACTCCATGTAATCGAGTGAAGCGGTGCCGGGAACTTAAAATAAACACCAAGGCGTCCGAGCGCTCCAACGCAGACGTATTCACGCAAAACAAATGGCCGTGTCCCCAACACAACCAAACACAATTTATGGCCTACTTTCCGGTATAAAGAAAAGCTTATGAGATCACTTGTCTGTTTGTGTGTTGGTGCATGTATGTGCCTTGAGAACTTTTAAACGCGAAAAACGAAATTCACAAAACTCGTTAAACATATAGTATTTAGTAAGGAGATATGACCTGCATACTTTTCGACCAAACTGGGCGCTTGTTTTAAAAATGGCGGTCATCTTAAAATTTAGAATTGTATTTCATATCTCGGTAACCATTTAATCGATTTAAACCAAATTTTGTATGTTGACAGTACATCATCTAGGCATCGAATTCAGAAATGAATATGGTTGTTGATACACTGTTTTGACAGAAAGCACCGCATTAATAAATAAAGTTTTAATGTTATATCTCGAAAACTACTGAACTATTCCTAGCCAAATTCGGCGCACAATCTATATTATGGTAGCCCATGCAAATGTATGCAATTTAAATTGACTTGGCTCATATTTTCAAAACGGCAGCTTACAAATATTTTAGGTTTATTTGGTATATCTACCATACCGTTCGACTAAATGCCACCAAGTTTTGTATGCTCAAATTATATGTCACAAGCAAAGTACGTTCAAATACATAGCCACTTTCGTCAAATGTTTTGTAAGATAGAGACACATCGAATAATAAAGTTTTTATATCATATCTCGGGAAACAATCAACCGATTCCTTCCCAATTCAGTGAAGAGGTTGTACTGTGGTATGCCATACCGATGCATATGTTTTAAGTGTGCCAGATACTTATTTTCAGAATGGCTACTATAAAATAGTTCAGTTTCGTGTGCCATACCTGCGAAACTATGTAGCAGTTTTTTTTTTTTTTTTTACTTATCTTTGTAAACTAGCAGTATCTACGACAACCATCGAATGTGCTAATATATTTTGTCCTATAATTACGAAGATCATCATAGTTAAAAATAAAGGCCATATTCCATATTTCGAGGCATAATCAACTCGTTCCCACCAAATTTTACACGCAAGTAGAGAATATAAACTAACAGTTTTTATGCTTGACAAGCCTTTTTAAATGGCGTTAATATAAATAATTTACTTTAGTATGTTATTTCTATTAAACAATTCAACAAAATCAACCAAATTTTCTACACTGCCAGAATTAATAGGAAGTATCAATTATGCGTACTGAGATACTCTTTTTCCAGCCTTTTTGCAAAATATGTGCCAGGCGAGAGAATTGAAAAATTTGCCATTTCGAAAACAATTTAACTCATTTCCATCAAATTTTGCACGCCATTAGTGTTACAGAAAGCCATGTAAACTTACACGATTTAATAGGGGTCATATATTAATTTTAAAAATGTCGGCTATGTAACAATTTCGATAAGTTTGTCATATATATAACGATTAAAAAGAATTCATTCAAACTTTTAATGCTTACATTGTCCATTAGAATCATAGTATATGGCACCGCCTCTTTTTTAGGCAATTGTGTACAATAGCGCGTAATAAGAAGATTAAGTTCTCATGCCATATCTTGGTGACCAATCAACCGATTTCCAATCATTTTCACACATGTAGAGTTACCGTAGGCCATGTATACTTACGTGTTCTAAGTGGCTCAGGCACTTATTTTCAAAATGAAGGACTTGTAATTATTTCAGGTTAGGAAACCTTGTAATTCAAATCAATACTTTACATCCGAAGTTGATGCTCCGAATAGTACCCTCCGTAATGCAGTTGACGGCATGCTAGCTATTTGCACGAGGTTTTCTGGGTTCGAGTCCCGGGTAAGGCACGTGTGTATTGGTAACTGTACCAATGCTATTGCATATGTTTCTGGTTTCATCTCTAATTATATTGCTGTCAACGAGACGTCAAGGCCTACCTACCACTTAAATTTTAAAGAACTTCATTAAAAAATATTTAGAAATTTTTTATTCTATGTGAAATACTTGTCGCAGTATGTAACAATTTGTAGCTTTGCCATCGCGTGTTAAAATTATTCCTGGTCAGTACAGACAATACTCTAGATATATTACATATATGTTTCACAATGTATTACATACATTTTACAAAGAGTATTTCTGTATTTTTAAAAGGTTTGTAAATGTAGGTACAAAAAATTTTCAGTATAATTTACACAAGATTTTACAGTGTTAGTACACACTGCCAGATACATCACTACTATTATCACTTCATAGTACGAAACTATTAGGAAGAGAGGGAACTATATCTAGTATAAGTCACTTGGTTTACCGCAAGATAGCACCACAGACATACAGAAGCGCTTACAGGACCAGGAGGCTTAACTCCGGAATGCGGGTAAATTCTGTGTCAGCGTCATTCTTGCTGAAACACTATTTGCGTTGACTGAAGTTAGTGGCTTTCCGCTGATATTTCTCGAAATTGCACGCTTCTGTGTCACGTTGTTGCGGTGTGCCTTTGGGGCTTACCAGAAGGTAATTAATGATCACTCAAATGGGAAGTGTAGCTTGAACTAAAGGCGACGTTGTGTCTATTATCTTTATATAAAACCACAGTCAACATACAAGTGACACAACTCGTACACTCTTTACTTCATGTTTAAAAGCGGGGGAGTTGATTAATATAATTTACTTCACCTGTATCAGCCACGAAATCAATGTCTACTAAAGTGTCTGCAGTAACTCACTGGAGCAATATCACCTTGTAAGTGATGCTGAAGGCTGCTTGCAGAAATTTCGGAATCGGCGGCTCCGGAACGCCCTCTTGCGGTCCGTAGTCAGGTGGCAGCTGTCTGGCGGCAGGTCAGCGATAGGCCTCAGCTTCAGTCCTCCGCGCGCACTAAATACTCGCGCCGTCGGATTGTCACAAGTATCTTATTTGACTAATAATCCGCTGCTCATCTCCTCGTACCGATTACCGTCGTGGTTGAGGTGGTCTCCAGCCATGCGCCGGAGACAGATCACAGCAACGTGTAATCACAGTGCTTCATAATAACAGTTCAAGAACAAGTAAAACAAGAACGGGATTATGTAACTGCCTGCCTGTGTCACTTCCTACGTGCATCGAGAACATGCACTACTGAAGATATAGCGTACGCATCACTCCAGTCTTCGAAACGAAATACGAAATCTCTAATGTGCAAGAACCAACATTTTTATGTCCGCCTGAATACCTTCTGTAAATAAGAAATACTTAAGACATCCTAACGATGTTTCATTATTTAATACGTATTTTCCAGTTGTATTATAAAACAGACTCGTAGACTTTAGTCCTACTCGTGTATATACTTGCGCAGGTGAGTTGACCAATTAGGCCTAGTTATTAATGATGCGGCTAGATTTATTTCAAGAGCAAGAAAAATTGCGTGTTCAGACCACTGAGATAAAACTGGATTTAATGCACGAAAGAATTCGTAGTTTCAGGATAATGCAAAGATCATCTTACCAACTGAGTGGCAGAGACAATGGTTGAAAACTATATATATATATAGTTTATTATTTTATTTATAGGAATACAGTTTACCAGACTGTAACTAACCAGACACATTTGAAGAAAAAGTACTTTCCATTACGTAAAACATTTCTGCAATAAAAATTAACAACTTCCTGGTAAACAGTACAACGAGGTTGGCTCACAGAAGAAATAGGAATGCTCTGTCACACATAATGGAACAAAAGTCTTTGAATGGATAACGTGGCGCTGCAAATAAAAATGTCTGAAGTTACTCTGCCTATGCTGGCTTACAAAAACTATTAAAAGAGTTGCCGTATGTTATAATGGGTACAACAGGGCGCGAGAATGGAGAATCACACTACGAAATTTCCAATAAAAATAAGTGTTTATGAATAAGAGCAGTTCTTTTGTTTTGTTTCTGCATATTCCCATGATGTAGGTAACCTTTATACGAAATAAAAGAAAACATTTCCTTATTCGTATACACAATTCTTTTGAGCAGCAGCTTTTATCCCACTACAGTGCTTTATCCTAATAATTTAACCAGTGATATATGTTATTCCCTGGATTTTAGCTACTATCTTTGAAGTTTCCGTCGATGAGCAAAACTTTCGAACTAAGCGTTACGGCTTTTCTGTTAAATATATTACCCTACAGGATAAACACAGATAATATTTATTGCAAATATGTCTCATTTCCGTCATATCATGTAGCGTTTAATGGAACTCTAGCGATGAAGTTTGTAGAAACATGAATGATAAGTCATGGTCATATGAATAAATCTAGAAAAATTATCGTGTCACAAACTTTAACAACGCAAAGAAGGGAAATTCAGTCACTTATAGGGAGAATGCGGAGGGGTGACATAAACCAAGTGTGCGACTTATCTATAGTGTCAATGTTCAGAACCATATAACAACAACACTTTTTTGAAACAGTTTCAGTATTCCTGTGTTGCACCGAGCTACAAAAGGTATTTAGAATGTTTCACGTCTTCTGAAAATATTGGTTTCCACATTCCATCTCCCAAATTTAGTTTTTAATTTTAATGTGGCTACTGTGGGTATAACGAGGTATGAGGATAATTCTATGAATAAAATTCGCGTTGCAGAAACTTTACAATAGTGTTTCCCATAGGAATACAGAACACACCTTTGCGTTTTCACCTGCCCCATAAAATATTAGACTGATGCAGTTTCCGTGTTGCATGCTGGCGCGATTTCAGGTATTGCAGTTCTGAGTAAAAGGCGATGAGGAATTTTGTTTGCGTACTCGTGTCGTTTTTTATGGTTCTTAATGATTCTGTGCCTCTAACAAATAAAACTCTTCAAGAATACCACAGACTAAGGATGAGGTAGGCCGCTTGTGCGCATGTACACGACACTGACCTACCCAAAAGTAACACAACTATCAAAGTCACATGGTCAACCATGATGAACTGTGTTTGAGTATATATCAATTTTCAAAAGACGCGCACTTTTATATTAATAAAATACTTTCACCAATTTGAATTTAATCAAACTGCATTACAAATTGGTTAGAGGAAGCATAAAAACATTTCAAAGCACTTGTTCAATAAACAGTGTTCGAACCAGTCCCCGTCCTTTTTACCAGTCGTTTTGGCAGAAAAGCAGTTCAATGTCGGGACACTAAAGACTGGTTGTGCACAGCCAGCGAGGAAGACCAGGTTTCTGTCCTTAGAAGATGCCACCTTTATTCTCCAGTTGTCGCTCATTTCCATCCCTCTAACAGGAATGTTGAATTCTTCTAGGCCATCTCCGCGACACTGTCGGCAATCACAGGACTCGGAGGAGAATTAATTATCTGGGTAGTATTTTTCCTTCTTGCTTTTTATTTATTTAATTATATATCAACATGGTGCTCGTGCTGCAGACGAACATCGCTAAAGTCTGTGACGAAAATGCAGTCTTACTTTTTCCATTTCGTCCTTCAGAACCTGAATTATGTTCTTAAGTAACATGATTTATCGACCTCCGGTTCAGTGTCCGGATGCCGTAGGCTGTGCAGGTAAACCAACATTTATCTTCCAGTGAGGGTCGTGCTAAGTGTTTTTTTTTCTTTTGTTATTTATTGAAACGAAATTACTGATGGGACTTACGTCGAAAATTTCTGAAATTAATTACTTCAGCCGGATATTCATTGCTGGAAAGTTAGCAACCACTCACGCGAGAATTAATGTTAGTCGATTACTTAACGGAGAGATTCCTAACAAGTTCCTCGAAAGGCAACATTCTGAAACGTTTATTTTTGTTGAAATCAGCTGAGTTCGAGGCAAGGCAACTAACTTGTGCTACAAGATCTGAGAACTTATTCTGAAACATACGTTAACATTTTCTGAGCACTTTGTGCAACTTGAATTTTTCCAGTATTTTTCGAAACCGGTAACATCCGTTTGGGGTATTTTTTTTTATTACTTGCTCTACCGTAAATAATCACTTCAGGTAAAGACAAGATATATTTATTAAAACGCGATAAAACTTATTGTTTTTAAACATGTGTTTCCTGTTTTCAGAAAGGAAACTTCAATGACCGTATTTGATAAAGCATTACTTTCGAACAATGTAAATGCTTAGTTCGAATCCGGGTGAGCTATAGAACCGGGTTCAGTCCCCGGACGGGTCACTCCGGATTTTCGCAAGTGGGAATCATGCCGGACGGTGCCGCTGGTAGGCGGGTTTTCTCGAGGATATCCCGTTCCCCCCACCCTTCCATTCTGGCGTTGCTCCATTCTCACCTCATTTCATCTTCACTGACTCTCAAGACCTCGTTGTTAAGAGCCGTCCAAATCTCTCAACTCAACGCAATCCTATGCGTGTGTTTGGATGCAAGTTTAAGTTATATTAGTTCGGTTTGTAAGCCTCTGTGACTCACCCTCTCTGGCAGCAAATCGGAGGCATCAATACAGCCCAACGATAACAACGTGAATCCAATCACTGCAACATAATTGATTTCGGGAGTTACAATACGAATGTGTTCAAACGTCTCCGTTGCATAATCATTAGCTTGGTATTTATTTTAATTAATAAGGAAGGTTAAAATGTATTCGCATACGAGAAAATTTTAGATTTTATCGTTTTCAAACAGCGTAATTTAATTAACTAATATGCTTTTACTGGATACTTAAGTAAGATGAACGAAAGCAATGTTTCTTTGGTTAATCACTGAAAGCTCTTATATTGTTAAAAAACATTTTTTATGTGCTTTCCGTTCTTTTATGTTTCCGTGAAACATTATAGTGAACTAACGTACTCCCTACAGGACAACTATTTAACTTGCGGTAGTTAAGAAAATAATTTTATAATACAACTAACCCGCAAAAACTTTGTTCAGGCTGGGAAATGTTTCCAGCAATATATATGCTGCAGTTCGCTTAGTAGAACTTCATAAAGGTTTCGGAGCCAAATGGTTTTATTTATCTGAAGTCATATTGTGTGTGAAAAACCGGTCGCTTGCCAAAGAACAGTGGGCGCAATGTGTTCAGCAATTCACCGCTACACGGTTGCCATTTTGATTACTATTTCAAACATGATATGTAGTAGCACATCGTGGTATGTTGTAGAACCATTAATATTACTTAAAAGTAAACAAACCGAGATTAGCTTTCGTTAGCAGGCAAATAAAGGCACGTATAAAATTCCACAGAAACAATTAAGTCTGCTATCACAAATGAAACCAGACAAAACAACGCCACCAGTAACCAATAAAACCGACAACTGTAAGCTTCCTTACAGATTCGTGCAAACAAATGTGGACAACACAAGTGAATACACAAAATAAATAGATGGCACTAAGGCAATAACACATGCGACACACAGCGGGCTTCCTATACACGTCGCAAATTACTAGCTTGTGTTTGGCGTTATCTATGACTTGTGTGTTTTCTGCAACGTAAATCAAACATCCGCAGCAGCACGTATACAAAATAAAAGATCACACAATCAACTCATCCCAAGAATCACTCGAAGAAAACTGTGGTTGTGCGAGCAATGCGACGTGTGCACGGCGTGGTGGTAAGACGTGCCAGCACATCAACACCCACTGATGGGTGTTAACGTAATTTTATTATCTGAGCATCAGAAGTTTCAATCACTTACAACATTTTAACTTTTTTTAAATGTAGTTATGGAATAAGTAATTCCAACATGCTTCACGCAAAAATTGGGTTTGGCTGTGTTGGGGACACGGCCGTTTGTTTGTACGTCTACATTGACGGCTCGGACGTCTTGTTTTTTTTTACGTTCCCAGCACCGCTTCACTGGACCACATGGGGTTCTAAGGGTATCAGTGGATTGCTTATGAGATGCTCTTTCCAACCGTATACGGTTTCTATATTTAGACTTGGCTTTTTGACGAGTATAGGCCATAATGGTGTCAAGTTTTCTTAATTTTTTACATTAAAAGTATACAATTTCACTCTAACCACTCTACACAAATGTTTTTGTAAACGAAATCGACTGATCTTGACGAGAGCTCTCGAAACGAGCGTTGTAACTTCTCCTAGTCAAAAGTTTTACTACTTGGAAGTTATGAGACGCGGCGAAACGAACTCAAAATTGTGGCTGCTGCCCCCCCCCCCTTGACAGACGCGATGCTTCGCAGTCCTCACTCAACATAACATATCCTTTGACCCTTTGGCAATCGAGAGCTGTAAATTAATTTTGAATGTAGACGATATATTAGGAGCTGCAATGCCAAACTGTATCCCTCGATTTTGTTATCATCGGATTTTATGGATTGCCACCCACTAAGGCTGCAGATTTAAAGACGTATTCACGTTAAAAATAATAAATGTAATTTATTGCAAAAAAAGATAAATGTTGCTCGTTTTAATACGTCAGACGTACCAAATTGTGGCAAACTCGTTTCCGTGTGAAGTGGTCGTAAGTTCCCTTGTTAACCACCAATCTTCCGTCCCAGTGTTATAAACCAGTCTGGTTTACAATCTCCTTCAGACATCGCGATGCTTATTTGCTCTATCTTTTATGTCGATGAGCGCATTACGTTATCACGATGTTGTTCACACCGGAACAAAGCGCTCCTCTGAAGCCAGGGAACAGCCCGAGTTCCGTTACGTTTTTGTTTTTACGTTTTCGGGATCACGGAGCAGAGCGGGGTAGGGAAGAACCTCAAAACCTCCATAAATATCCCAGCAATATTATTTCCTGCTTGATTTATCGTCCAGATGGTGGAAGCGTTTTAAATCAACCAATAGCGTCCTGCCGGCCACGCCCACTTTGCACGTTACCGGCGCGCCGTATCTTCGTGCAATAACCAGCCAAGTCGACTGGAGCGCTGCGTAGCGGCCGCGGAGGTAAACTGGGCGTGTGGCTATCATCAGCAACCCACGACCGCGGCGGCCTACGTCACATGAAGCCTTCTCGGAAAAGACCGCAGCCTTACTAACGTTCAACACGAAAAATGGTCATATAGAAAGAAAGTCACGAAGGCTGCGCCGATTGTTCCTACTACGTGACCAAACAAAACATGCTTCCTTCTTACTACCTAAAGCGAAAACATGTGACCCTATAGTCCCCAGGTGGCCGCGGTGGTGTAGTGGTTAGATCACTCGCCTCCAACCCAAGCAACCCGGTCTCGATTCCCGACGGGGTCGTATCCGTATTTTCGCACGTGGGAATCATGACCGACTACGCCACTGGTCAGCGGGTTTCTCGGGGATCTCCCGTTTTCCCCGCCCTTGCATTTCCATTCTCGCGTTACTCCCTACCTCACTTCACCATCATCGGCTGTCAAGACCTTGATCTTAAGAGCTGTCCAAATCTCTTCACTTCACCGTAGTCCCTAATGGCAAGTGTTCTAAAAGTAGACACTCGTTGCAACTATATAGTGGCATTCGGACGCGTCAAAGGTGCATTTTTTTCAGTAATTATTTCAATTCAGGTGCTTGCTTTTTTTTATCATGTATAATATATTTTTGGCTCATTTTGCTTATTATATACTTTGCGCAATTTTTTACCTCTACGAAATCTAGTTTATTGTGATCATCACATAGTTTCACCACGGTAGTTAACAGTACCCACAATAACAGGTGTTATAGGCCATGCACGGTAAAGTGAGAACTTTTGAAAGCCCTCTCATTTAGAATGATAGTCAATAAATATACTTTATTTTAGAATTAAATATTAACTTTCGAGTGCTGTGGAATATATACACTACGTTTATTACTTACACGGCAATATTTATCTAAACATGTTGTTCAAGGACGAAATATGGCTGAAACGAGAAAGTAACTAGGGCTTCAAAAGTGCTCACTTTACCGTGAACAGTCTATAGTAGTTTTTGTTGCTTTGAATTTCACTGGCACCTAGCCAATGAATAGTTTTGCAAAATTAAGTTTTATTTACTTTGAAAAGAAGCGATGTGTTTGGTACAACCACAACCTTAACTCAGAATTATTTAGCAAATATGAACTACAAAAATACCGATTCATATAAGTTGTTATGACATTAATTAAAATAAATTTTGTAGGAGTATTAAAGAATTATCATTACTGTATATTTTTCAGGAACTTTTCCTTTGTATTTATATAGTTGCTGTTTATTCTATAAGAAAAATAAATCAATATTTCTGTAGTCAGTCATCGCATAGTTATGTGCGGAAACATTTTTACTTAATACCATATTTTGATTTTTAACCACAAAAGGTAAGTATTAAAATTTTTTTAACCATATTAATTTTGTAACTATTGATTTAGTCCTGTATTTAGCACGCCAGAAAAATTAATTAGTTTTATTCTTATACAGTAAATTTATACTGGCGAGGAAGCCGTTTAATCACGATTCTTTCTACTTCTATCCTATGGAGAACAGACCTTCCGGTGCTATGTTTGGTGTTTGGTTTCTGTAATTTTACAGATCAGTTGTTTGAAGCTATTTCTTTAAGTGGAGTCAAAACAAGTTTACACGATAGATTATACGTAGAGTGAATTTGACAATTAATCGGTGCCAGGTCTGGTTTATGTGCCTTGTGTAACTTTATGCTACAGAACATTTCAACCTCTTTGATGTTTTACTTTACATGGATTCGAAGAACGTTTAAAATACTCTTATTCATATTTATGAAAAAAATATTTTACTATAGAATCCAAGTGTTGGTTTTATGTTAGAAAATTTTATCTCTATTATTATGACAGCAGTTTGGCGAGTCACAGAATTTGACTTCCAAACGCGGTAAGGACTATTGTATCTTCATTGTCACAAATTCATCTTAATTCAGCACGGACTACAGCATCACAATTGGGAGCGTTTTCTAGAATGTATCAACTTTATGTTCCAGCAAACGAAATCTTTCACGGAAAATGTGCAAAACTGCGTTTGTAGCGGTTTGTTTATAAACGTACATGATAGCAAGGCAATTTCGAAAATGCTTGATTTAAATTATTTGATTACTGATCTGTAAGATTGTTCTTTCGATCCATAGTTTTGTTGAATAGTAATCGGTAAATGCTGTACTATTTCCTTAATATATAAAAAATCTGACATGTGCAACTTTTGAAATATTCAGTATGGCCAATGCCTCAGCACTAGGGTACCAATTATACTACAACTAGGCGAATGCAGAAAACAATGTTTTGCTTTAAGTTAATTTTGAGTCCTGCGCCTATCATCTGTCAAGTACGAAGCACGACGAAGAAATACAATTGTTTCAATAAAGAGAGTGTTAGAAAAAATGTAAATATTCAATATTGTTGTCTACGATCGCCTTAGTTTCAGTGCCAAACAGATAACCAGGATAGGAATTTCCGGCAACACGAAAATTGTTCGTAAACATGTCTGGAAGTTATTGTGACACGCCTTTGTTATTGCTTAATTTGTTTAAGACGCCCTTATAATCCTTTCTGAAGATTTCAAACATAATACTGCTGACATTTTAAAATTAGTGAAAAATAAATATTCTGCTTGTGACGTGTGGAATCAGGTTGTTATCCCATGACCATATGTGTGCACGCGGTGTTAGCAAATTTCAGTTGTATTTCAGAAACGAAAAATATCTACAAATAGTGCTGTTAGTCAGTATTTGGATTTTCAAATATAGGCCTACTAATTTATTTAAAGAAAATGTTGCAACTTTTACTACGAAATGCTAACGTTGCATGTAATTGAACTTGAAAAAGGAACTACTTTTCCGTGCTACATTACATTTATCTGACCACAGGTAAAAAAAAAAAATTGTGTTCTGATTACTGCACACCTGTTTACGAAGTGAGAAAATAAAATTATCGATGCATTTCTGTTATTTGAACTTAAACACTCATTTACGTTTGGTTATTTTAGGTGGATCTGGTGGGTTGTGTTACTATATTGAATAAATAGTTTGAGGTAAAGGGGAATTGAGTTTTTGCTACAATTGTGAATGAATTAATTACCAAAATGCTTATCGTCACTGAACTTCGTCGAGAATAAGGTATTCTCAACGCTGGATCAACAAGATAGCGCCTACGTTCTATTACGCTTCTCAGAAATACATTCCATAACGCATCATGGAATAAAGATATATTTTCTTGTTTGAGGAAATAAAAACTTTCGGAACTTTTGACATGCTGAACTGAGCAGAATAAATCTAAGCTTTTTCACTCGCAATAACTTAACATAGCATTTTAATGTACGGGGATTACTCACTAGAATAACTTTCAAGAACTCAGGAAAAAAATAACTGATAATTTGGCGGAACAAACACGAAAGAGTTTCCCGTCCTTCGTATATTGCTGCGTTGTGGAGACATGGATTTCACAGTTGCGCGTGTCTTACAAGGGTTCCTGTGAGCTGTTACGAAGGAAGTTGTGTTTAGTCAACTTCTATAGCGGTCCCTAGCAGGAGCATGCGTGACGCCAGTATATTGGCTAAAAATGTTGAAACAAGGACAGAGGATGTTACATCGGCCAATCGTCAGGCGAGTTAATGTTTGTGACTTATGGGACATGAAAGTCGGTAAATTAAATGTAACACTTCACAAATTACCGTACAGAAACTCATAAAGTCAGATTTCATTGGCACTGAAAGAGAGAATGCGAGTGTGTATATACGTGTATGTCTATATATATATATATATATAGTTACGAGTTGTGAGCAGTGATCAGGCTTTAGTTAAGTGGGCTGCCTGATCACACCTTCATATGATTGCTGAAATTAGTTATGAAATCGCAAACCACAGAAGCACCCTCCAGCCGATATAGGGCAGTGCAGCCCGTGGGCGGTGTCTTTTGTAGTCGGGACATTGGAACGAAGGCCACTGAAGATGGGTATGTCCGGCCGTCGACTTCCGCAATCTTGATAAGCCTCCAGAATCATAAACAAGGTGGGGACTCTCCAATCAGACTTTACTCAGATTTTGGCTGGTTAAATCATTATAATTTTATATAAATTAAAATTTCAGTAAATTTGTGTGTCTTCTCCGCGCATATTAACTCATGTTTATATTAATATAATATTGTACAACCGTAAAGTTAAATAAACCTCTTTTATATAATGTTCATTAGATAACTCTTATAAATAACTTGCTACGCCCCTACAGCAACGTTAAGGTATGATGATGAACTATAAATCATATCATAACATTATGCACATCACACACAGACTAACACTTAAGGACGTTTATGGAAATGATTTTTAGTGTTATTGTCACGGTTCCGAGGCTGGTTTACAAAATTATTATTCTGCAGAGAGTCGTTTTCCACTGTCTTGGCGAGCGTATCAAGATATTCGGCACTTTAGAAGACACGTAGCTCATTTAAGTTCAAGCACTGTAGTACATCTTTATTTCAGTTTTCACATTCATCATGCACGCAAATTAATGTAAAAATTAAAATCAAATATCGGAATTCAAGTTGCGAAAAGCTCTGTGATCTACAAACACCAATGAATATGTCGGAAGAATATTATTACTCCTTAATTAAATACTGTGTGCTGAATATTATGTTTCGTGTACCAGAGTATGTTGAGATTTCATTTCAAATCTATGTAATTATATCTGCGTTGAAAAAAAAAAACTTATTGTCGTACTACAGGACTAAGGTTTCTTAATACACAATTAAGACATCTAAGGTTGCTTAATATTCGTAGAGTTATTTAAAAAAAAACCTGGTTTACATTTTAAAGTTAGTGACCTTAAAATACCGCGTAACTTTGAGGTACAAAAATGAACACGTAAGTTCAGTCACCTTCAAAATCTACTCACGCCTATGTTTACAATAACAAATGTTACTTGCGGGAGGGCTTGGCAGACACGTCATCTCCACACACTACGTCAGTGACGTTGACCTTCAAGGCAAAGAACAAAGTCTTGCTTTATAATTCCTCCGCGCAAGTCGGAGGCTAGCGAATACACGCCCAGATGAACTACAACACGTCCGCAGCTGTTCCACGACAGCTGAAATGATTCACGTTCCACCTTCAAAGAGGCGAGGTTTAACGCTACGTTTTTACGAGGCGCCGTAATTTTAAGGAAACAATAATTTATCACGATACTGTACGTCGTTTCCTTGCATCCGCAACCAGATGCCTAGGTGTAAATTCTCAAACCGTTGATAAAGGCGTGAAGTGAAGACAGTAACAAAGTTGTGTGCCTGTCACTAAGTTTTACACTTTCATGAGTTACAAGTTCGAACAGAAGGTTTAGAGATATTTAATTACTATGTTGGGTACAGTTAACACGTTTCCCTTTCAAATTAGTGTTAAGTGTTAAAATAAATACGAATAAAAGATACTATTCCTTGTATACTAAACCAAGAAATTATCGAATATCACTTTGATACGGCAGATCTAAAACACTTGTGATATTGTTATTTTTATTATAGTCCATTTACGCACTTTTAGAAACACATCTTTGAATATTAACGTTTGTTTTATTTTTTCTCTTTTTTTTTATTATAGTATACTACATACATTTAGCTCTTTCATTAACTCTAAAAGAATTCTTTGAATATTTATATTTTGTATTGTCTATAGTTTATAATATTTGTATAATAATTAAAACGATTTAAAACGACGAGATCAGTACTGTTTCGGTAACGGCAAGTTAGAAATAGTTTATCGGATAAAAAGTTTCAGTTTTGTTTTACTATATCTACTGAAATACTTACTTTACATAATTACATTTCGGGTTACAATGGTGGAAACATATTTACTGTTACTAATAAGATATATTAATTTGTATTACTATTAAATATGCATGAAATACAGCGCGTAGGTCCTAGTCACATCGTGCTTTTCTACTCCGACGGAGGAAAATATCTGAATAGGCGGAACGGTTTTCGCTCATTTTCTGTTTTATTTTCTTGAACTTATTAAGTTTCCCAGCGCTTGTGGCCAGCAAACGAAACTTACGTATTTTGAATTTCAGCATTTTGCCATACTAATTAGAGCTCAAATATTAAATTTATAAATTCACGAACGTGATTTAAAATCAAAATTTGACTTTAAAGTTTAAAGAATTATTAAAATGTCCACATACATTGGATGATAGTATAACGGTTGCGAGTTGGAAGTTGTAGCTGGCTATATATGTGATATGGCGTATTGCAGAACAATGCATTAGTAGAAGGATAAAGGGAAGTCTGGCACAGCGTATTTTAAATGGGAGCTGTGAGGCTGTGGCTGTAGCTGTGACTGGTGGTTTTCGGTTCTACTCGGAGGTGCTCGGCAGTCTTCGGCTCGACTCAGGTAGCTCTCGCAAGCCATCGACTCGGGTTTTTCGAACGTACCCGAAGGTGTTCGGCAGTTGCACCCACTAATTCTTTAAACATATGTTTGTTTATGGTAGCTATATTGTTTCTATAGGTATAGGTTATGACAAAACGCAAACATTTTTGTAAGTGTTAGTTTCTTTTAATTCTAAATAAATATCACGTATTAAATAATGCGGAAAATAACACATTTTTCATTACTCTATTATTTCATTTCTCTATTTCAGTCCCAAGTATATTCCTCAGCTTCATTCCTCAATTTATGGTACAATTGCTATGGTTTCCATTACTTCGTTGTAGAGTGCATTCCTAACTGGTGTTTTCAGCATGTTCTCTTAGCGTGTGCTGATGAGGAAAAACGATTATGTCACATTGCTCGCTCGTGATTGGCTGTTGGTCACGGGACATCTCGGGCTATGGAGGTATATAAGGTGAACAGACTCGCGCATCGTCTCAGTTCTTCGTCTGATGCGATAGGTAGTAGATTGTCTTCACCTATTGTTTCATCCTCAGTTAGATGTGCTTTCCTTTGTAGAAGTCACATGGTCATCATCAGTATTAAGAGCTGACAACCATTTATTTTGAAGTTAGTCGACAGCCCGCAAACGCCTTGCAAGTGTACATTCCACACATACCGACTCTATCATGCCTCATAAGTCTCTCATACCGTCATTAGCATTAACTGTCTCGTCATAATCGTCTGCGGAAACAGTACCCATCGATGTAGCAGACGGTATTTATTGACGATATCACTTGCTGGCTCCCAGCAGACGAATATTTGCAGTTCTTGATGTGATTCTTCAATATACCACCTAGAATAAACGGCATGCACCCATTGTTGTAAAGCTTCAACTTCACTCCATTTCACATCGTCAGTGGCTTGCATTGTATTCAAGCATACTTGAATTCATAAACTTTACTCCAGCTGTCTGACTTGAGGACTGACTCTTGCAGATTGACTATTACTAACTGAATCCTGCTGGCTGACTTCTGCCGACTGACTCCTGATGACTGACTCCAACAGACTGATTCCTGCAGACTAACTCCTGCAGACACTAACTCCTGCGGACTGACTACTACAGACTTACTCCTGTAGACTGACTCCTGTAGACAGACTACTGCCAATTGACTCCTGCCGACTGACTCCTCCTGACTGACTTCTGTCGACTGACTACTGCCAACTGACTCCTGCCGACTGACTACTGCGGACTGACTCCAGAGGACTGACTCCTGCGGACTGACTCCTGACGAATGACTCCAACAGTCTGACTCCTGTCGACTGACTCCCGCAGACTGACTAATGTGGAATGACACTTGCTGCCTGATTCCTATCGACTGACTACATCCGACTGACTTCTGCAAAATGACTCCGGTCAATATGTAACTGTTTTGCTGATACAATAACAAATATAATATTTCCATATATAGATAATTCATCGCAAGTGGTAGGGACGGGCGGGTTTCAATTCACTTTGGTCAATCGTAGTTATATAAGAATAACCAGGGAAGGGGCAGGGGGGATTTTCACTTCACTTAGCTCCACAATCGCACCACAATCGCTCCACAATCTGCTCCACCCCTTCACCTATAGGGGGTTTCACTTCACTTTGGTCAATCGTAGTACCATATAACCCAGGAATGGACAGGAGGGGGGATTTTCCCTTCACTTAGCTCCACAATCGTTCCACGATCACGCCACAATCTTCTCCATCCCTTCACATATGGGGGATTTCACTTCACTTTTATAATTACATAAGGATGAGATGCTGTCCTGTGATTGCTTAACCCCTCCCCAAACCCCCTCTCCCATACACTGCGAGGTAGGCAGTTTTAAATTCCAAACTTGACAGATAGACAGCAATGCTGTAGCCGTCGGCCGCCATATTAGTTGAAGAGTTGATCACCAGGAGCGCTGACGTCTCTGAATGTCGCATCGGCTGCTAGGTAGAGCACAATTTATCGTAATGCCTGCCAGAGAGCATACGAGTTGCTCCCCCTACTACAAGAGCGAATGTTGTCTAATGCTATTATCTGTTACTACAAACTCTGAGATCGATTGGACATTTAAGACAATTCTATCCATCATATATGTAATGCATTAGTACATTATAAAGAACTTTGCTCTCTGGTGGGTTTGAACCACGAACCTTTAAAGTGCCAGATTTTTTACTGAAGCCATTATCCACTTGGCTATCGAGTCATTAGTTAAAATAAAATTTTTAATGTTGTCTATATACAAAGAAAGGAACACCTTCAACTTCCATAGTCAAAAAGGAGTTATAAAAAAATAAAGCCTAAATACATAAAAAATTTAGGAATTTATATTAATATATGCATATAAAAATTTAAAATTGGAAACATAAATATATGAAGCAACACATTAAGGAAGTATTATTTTTAAGGATATTTAGTTTATAGGCCTACAACAGTCAAATATACAAAAAATATTTTTTTAAATAAGAAAGTTATATATCTATAAATTAAAAATATATTAATTTTTTTTTTTTGCAAAACATCATACCGAATTCGTGTGAAAAGATTCGTATTTATTAGGCAGATAAGAATATGCATAAGAAAAAAATGATTATGTAACTATAACCATCGCCATCTTGGAATTTAGTAAGCATAGAAGGTATTTTTATTTTATTTTTAAATTAACTACGTAACCACACCAAGCATCAAACGCAATGCATAATTTACCTTTCAGCAAGTTCTTTTAGTCCTAAATGCTTTCTAACAAAATCAATTTTGAATTTAGCTCTTTTATAAATATAGGTGTAATTCCCGAACCATTAATGCTATGGTCATAACATTCATAAAATAGACACCATATACAAGATACACTATAATGCTAAGGTCATTTAGAACCTGAAACCTTTCACCAAGGTAAATTAGGCGTTTAAGCCCTTAATTTCCGAACCGTTGGAGCCATAAGGATCAAATTCATAACAAAGACATCATATAAAATATTCAACACTCTGCTGAGCTGATTTAGATCCTAAACCCTTTCTGGCAGCTTCAATTATGCATTTAAGCCTTTTTATAAACATACTCATAATTCCCGACCCATTGATATTTGGTCATCGAATTCATAACAAAGTCATCGCGACCAACATACACCATAATACTAATATCATATAAGCCATAAACCCTTTTTGACAAGGTCAAACACACCTGAAAACATTTCATAAGCATCATTACTCATAATTTCCGAACAGTTGATGCTACAATAATCAAATTTATAACACACGCATCAACACAACAACAAACAAGACTGCAAGGGCAAACACAATGTTAAACCTTTTGTAAGCATAGTTAGCATAAACTTATCAAATGCATACTCATCAAAGACTTTTTAACCACATAATATTTATTTCATTTCCGATTTTAAACATATTTGATTTGTGAGTTGAATAACTGCATAGAGCAAGTAATGTAATAGTAGTTTTGGATTATCATGTTCGAGTCTCGGGTAGAACACCTAATATTGTTTTATATCGGAATTTAACAAAAATTAAGTGTTGCTTTGTATTCCTGCTTATAGTAATTACTGTAATGCTATTTTAAGATTACTGAGAACGATTCCCATGCGACTCACTAAATATTTATGATAAATTCTGGGAAATAAATCTTCAGCATTCACTTACGCTCGATATATAGCATATTACCTGATCTGTGTCTACTATTCAACTAATGTGTTATATGTTCGATGTCAACTGCTGAAGAACACGCAATGAATATTTACTATGTATGCATGTCTACACTTGAATAATTAACAACTAAATATTCACCAAAGTAATAAGTCCTCTCAGTAAGACAGCCAGACGTCAACTGTCGTTTCATTTTTTTCAGAATTTGTATTAGTATTAGTATTATTAATTGTATAGGTGGAAGGTATTATACTTACACTATGCCAGCATTCACTATACAAACTTATCAAGCATGCACATTGTATGTAGAGAGAGAGAGAGAGATACGTATGCTCCTGAGGAACGACAGCTCAAAACTAAAGCCTTACCATATACATTATATCCATAGGATATTTTCAAGTGATAACACTTTCTGCTTTACTCCTGTCAGGTCAACGAGCACTAATAGGAAAAATAATCTTGTATGCGGCTTCAACATGTACCAACAACCACACACAGAAACTTTCCAATTAATTACTCTGATAAAACATTTCATCATGCAATAGGAAAACATGCACACACACCCATACACAGAATAACACATCCTCACACACACAAAAACATAAAATATTCCAGGTGGCAAACCTGCTCCAACCAAGACTTGCTTTTAATGAACCAAATTAACCCAGATCAAACCAAAATTCACCCAACATGACCCAAATATACTCCAAAACACACACACTCTCACTCACACAAGTAATTTGCACATAACAAACCAGGCAACTGCAAAACACTTACACCAAAATGTACAAGTAAAACTAAATACAACTATATCAACATTTCTTACAACTCAAATGAACTAAGCACACAAAAACAATCACGACCATATTATGAAACCGCTTCAACCTATAACACCAGCAACATTACATCCATTTGCAAAACCCCTAACATCAAACTTTACAAACAAAACCAAATACTTGACAAATATATCAATATGTCACAACACAAATGAACAAACCTCCATCACCTGTCTTCCAATACACATTATCACACATATTTAATCTAAAGTATAATGATCTACAGAAAAATAAAAGCCTTACCAAGATTCAATTTTTCTAATTTAAAATATAATATCATTTAAAAGCAAATTAAGATCCAAATAAAACGCTCATCGCACTCGAATCGTGCTATCCAACACTACAGAAAGAAATCATAAATTTTTATTACATAAAAACTACATAATCAAAAAATGTTTGTTAAGATCTGCTCTTTTTAACACTTGATTGGATCCTTCTAGAATACTTAGATCTTATCTGCATAGTGAGCATTTACACAATTAAACATTTTTTAATCGTACAAAAAGCTTAAGTGGTGTTTAAATGTAACCATATTTTATCTACTTCGAAAAGCGTCAAAATTCAAGCATACATAGTGATTTATTCAAAACTTCAACCTAAATGCTGGCATATACAGTTATACTGACATATTCTTTATTTCAATTCCCAAAGAGGTAAATACACATCTATGAATTACTATGTGCGGTATTTGTTTAAACTCAGTCATATTTAACATTAAATATTGACAAATTTTTAAAAATTAACATTCTTTTTATCTCTGTAAGTTCAAGACATGCTAATTTAATATAGTATTATCACACAAACGCTAAGTACTCATTATGCATTAAACATAAATTTTGCATCATGCAAGTCGATGCATTACCTAACAATCCCTATTATAAAAAACTTTTTAATATTTCCAATTATTATAGGAATACTGTTTCTGAAAGTCTGACAAATTCTGGCAAATTTCTGAAGAACGCCATGTTTAATTGTTATCTATACAGCTTAATATTTTGAGATACTTAAAATATTGTATCCATCATGATAGGTTTGGCTTACATTGTGAGACTTGAGCACACATGTTAACAGTCATCAAGAGTAAAATATGCATATTCGCATAACAAAAATACATACTCAGGGAGAATATTTAGATATAAGTTGTATATACATAGCGATTCAAGAACCATAGAGGGTAAGTAGATACTTCTTGTAATTGCATATCAAGTAAAATAACCAAAGTATTGGTGTAATGCATATCCAACTGCAAGTAGTATGGATGTAACGAGATGAAACCAAATACCCATCGACCGATTAAAAAAAAAAACATGGAACGAGGAAGGAATAGAACTATAGGGTTGAGAACATACTCATTGCATCATTGCAAGACAAACTCACTTTTTGACACTAGTATTTGCATATTGAATAACTAACATGATTAATTTCACTCTAAATGCCATAACCAATGCTAACATCCGAATAACATATGTTTGATATTAATTTGGGCCATCGGGTCCTGGGACCGGAGCACAGAGCAGTTCATGCTCTGCCATTCCAGTCGCCCGGCAGATATCTTGTCAGCCTTGTTGGATGTCGGTGACCTTGACCTTGATCTTAACCCCGACGACCCTTGATATTGCAAAATAAGAAATATTCGAACAACCCACAAAAATTCCAAAAGAATAATTAAGAATACACAAAAAAAATTATTTTAAAAATTATTAGGCCCTATCATAAATTTAATAATGAACAAACTTTTTTTAGAATTATTTTGTACCAGACTAACAATTTCACAATGTCAAAAATACCTTTAAAATAGTGTATTTTGTTATATTTTTATAGCTCCTCAGAATTATGTAACACATTAACTAAAACACATCACAATAATTTATGAGAGCAATTCTCTCCCGAAAATGACTAGAAAAGAACTTTAAAATACGCATTATTGATTGCCTTAACAGTAGCTTTTACCTCAGATACAAGTGACTACAGTATAAATATCAATCCTAAACTTCGGAGATTGCCACAAGAAGTAATTAAAATATTTCATATTAGTGAATACACAATAAAATATGTAGCAAAAGGCATGACTAACCATTATATGTTAAATGGAAGAACGCAATGATACAATTAAATAATGGCTTTACAACATAGAAAAATCCATTCTCAATCTTCCGCAGTTTACCATGATAAATTACGCAATCTTTGAGAAAGAACCACACTATTCAAAGATGACATGTTAGTTGGGTTTCTAGCATTACAAAGATTGTTTAGATATCATACAAGGGCAATCTCACCCAAACATTCCATTATTATAATTATACGAGAAGGGGCGCCGTGCCGGCCCAGTAACCTTCAATTTAATTAATACAGTAGATGTTATTTGCCATTTCCGTTCCATACCAAGAATGCAAGCAGTCTATGGAGGGCTGCTGCGTCGGCCTCTTAAAGCTTCACCTTTGGAAAAGACAATTAAAAATAATATTAAAACTTTGTATTTAAATGAAGTACTACGCATTAAGCATTTTAACTGCTTAATACCGGCCTGCGATTAAAAACGTTACACAAGCGACACTCTAGAACATTTATAAATTTACTCTACACCCCATCTGACGAGTGGTGGGACGAGGCAGTATGCAAACATCACAGACTAAAGGGCAGCAATCAAACAAATACCTAAACACATTAAAATACAGAATCACAGCAGACCGGGAATTAAGTTACTCCAAACCTAACTTTAAATGGTGGACCGAACCACAATGTAGAATATTTACCAAATTTAACGCGTACCCTTAACTCACACCAAAACTCCTCACATATTACAAGTTTCAATCCCAACGAAATGCCAGTGCTCCCATGTCTCACAGTAATAATAAATTCTTAATGTCACGACGGCCACAGAAGGTGCATCGTATTCAATCAAGTTGAAATAAACTAATTCATGCCATAATAGTAGCGCTCCAGGTCTATCACAGGTGATTATCGGTCGACGAGTAGTAGGGGAAGCACAAATGCACGTACTTAAATAGACTATCCCTTATGTGAAAAAAATGCGTGGCGACATGAGTGAGGGTAATAAGGAGAGGGAGAGCTGAGAAGGAATACGAAGGTGAGCGGAGCCGAGATGGAGAATGCCAAATTCTTGTAGTAGCAGCTATTTTTAATAGACGCCACTGGCGTATAAAAATAGGCAAGTAGAAAATGCCCTCAATTTAGTTTCACATATGCTTTAAATGGCTCACATGAGCCTTCTTCAACAGCTTATTTTAATTCAAAGATACTATATTTACAGTATTTGAGCCTACACTTTATCAATCTTAAAGAGGGAAATATATTTAGGTAATAATTTTCCTGTCAAATCTTTTCCCATATATGCAAGCAAGTAATTTTTACAAAGGACTAAGTCAAGTAACATAAAGATAACCGGGACCCTTTGTTGATCTAATTTATGAGCGACCTGTGACTTTGCTGCCCCGAGCCTGCAGCAAACTTCTTCCAACAGTCAGTCCCAGTCTGCGTCACCAAGATCAGAAGAAAATATTATAATGTTCAAGATACTAAATAGTGGTGCCTAAGTGGACGGTCAAAAAAAAAGGAAGGCAAAGTGGAACACCAGTTGAAACATGATGGGCACTGTTAACCTCCAAATTAATGTAGTCAAGATCTCTGTCCTACATCGTGTGATCCGGATTAGAGAATACAGTTAAAGATGCCTTTAAATTCTTATTGAAACATTCAACCTGAGTACCCTTCGGGAAATAGGGACTCGACATAAAATGCTCGATGACCCAGAGAAAACATATATTTAAAGACATTAGATGTAAAATACTTTGCTTTGTCCATAACTATCTCAGCAGGAGCACTGAAAACCTTCCACACCTGGTTGGTTAGTGCCTTAAGGATGTAATATTGCTTCATGTTACTTAACAGCAAAAGGATGACAAATTTAGTGTAAGTGTCTAAAAAATTAACACATGTATTACTCTTTTTGGATCAGACCAAAAATGTCCAAATGTACAGTGCTCCAAGGAGCCTGAGGAATCTGTTTCACAACCTGCCCAACATTAGTATGTTGTGCCTGTTTACACTTCTGACACAGATCGCAAGATCAAACAAACATTGACACGTCACCCTTAAGGCGTGGCCAAGCAAAATTCCCATATATTTTATGGAATGTATTACTGAGACCCAGATGCCCACCAAAAACCGAATCATGGAAATACGACAGCACCGTGAGTCTTAGTGACTCTGGCACGGCAATTTTTTGAGCACGGCCATTTTTCCCGGTAAAGTAAAGAAAGTAGTTTTCTAAAACATAGAGATGTACAGCACTACCACTCTAATACCTTTGAACCTACTGATAAAAAACCATCTGTCGTTTGAGCATGACGAAGCTTTACAAAGACGTATGATGTTGAGAATGTCTCTGGTGCTGCTACCATGTCCATTTCAAAGTCGTCTGGATCGTACATCCGCAACAAGGCATCGGCCGCCTGATTTTCGGTGCCTCGAATGTGATGCACATTGAAGCAGAAACAAGACAGGCATAAAATCCAACCCCCCAATTTCCCCAACTGTTGGAAGATGTTAAGTACCCAACTCAGAGCCTGATTATCTGTATAAAGATAGCAGTCATGCTTGATTTATGATGCGAATTTTGTCAGCCCAAAGATACATGCTAACGTTTCCTTCTCATAAATCCCGAGCTTACATTCGGTCTCCGCAAGGCTACAGCTAGCGAAGGCGACAGGCACTAAATCCCAGCTCTGTCGACTGGCTTAGGATAACACCCAAAGCCAGTGATGAGGCATCTACTTGCACTAAAAACCTGCGTAAAAAGTCGGGAAGGTGGAGTAATGGAGGTAAAGTTAATTTTTGCTTGTGGATAGAGAAGGCCGACTCCTGATCTGGACCCCAGTGGAATTCTACTCCCATCCATTTAAACAAATCAAGGGGAGCTGTTAATTCTGAGAAATTATTAATAAAGTAAGAATAGTATTCTAAAATTCAGAGAAGTTTCTGAACCCCTTTTAAAGTCTTAGAATGGGGGAAATCTATAATAGAGACGACACGATCGGGATCGATCATGAGCCGATCCGCACCGAGCAGATAACCCAAAAATCTCACCTTATCGGAAACCAAGGTGACCTTATTTGGGTCACAGTCACACCTACTTCTCGCATCCTTTGAAATACCTGTTTCAAATGTGTCCAATGTGATTCATGATCATCACTATATACAATGATATCATCTATGTAATTAAAGACAAACTTAAATTTAAACTCTGATAAAACATGATTGAGAACTCGCGACAGTGCCTGACTACTGAAGTTCGACCCCATGTGGATGCCCGTTAATTAAAATTTGTTCTAGGGAATGTTGGCAGCCATATATTTTCTACAAGAGGGATGTAAAATCCATTGGTGGAAACTAATGTTCAAATCTAGTTCCGAGAAGACAAGGGATTTTCCCAAATTCTCAAAAGAAATATTATTGTGGGTAAAGGGAAATTATATTAATGTATTATTTCCTTATTTATCAATGAAAGATCTACTAATCAGTATTTATCACTGTCCTTTTTTTGTACTAGAAATCCGGGAGAACAACATTCAGATGTAGATGAAACTACGATGCTAGCCTCCCAGAGTTTGTCTATGATCTTCCAAAAGGGCTCGAAGTTTGGGAGGAAGTCATTAAAAATGACAGTCGTGAATGGGACATCATCCATCAAGAAAAATTTGCACGGCAAAACATCACATTTACCAATGCGGGATATAATCACATCACTGAACTCTTCCCTTAATTTATTCATCCGGATTTGGAAGTCCTCAGCAGAACTCATGATGCCCGAAAAAGGGAAAGCACACCCTAAATTACTTCGACCTATTATCTCACGCTGATACTCGGGGCAAACCCAATAGACAAGTAATACTCGTCAAAATTGACCGACACCCTACTTTCCCCTAAAAATTCTAAACCTAAAATTACATGATGCAAGAGTTCTGGAAAAACCCAAAATAGAAATACCCATGAAAATTGCCACATTTTCAAATGCAGATTAAGAATAGTATTACTTTTAATAACATAGCCATTAGCAATGTAGAAAAAAATTTTCTGACACAGAAACAACACACCCTATAGAAATAATTTTGGAATCCAAAAGAGTTTGTATAAAAAACTGACATAATTTACAGTGGGTAGCCCCCGTGTCAACCATAACATGGAAATTGTTTCCCCACAAGTAATAAATGCCTTATATCTTCTGATTATGCACATGATTTTATTTTGCATGCGACTGAATGACCCAAGCCACGATCCAGTCGGTTTGCATTTCAATGTTTTTACAAGAATTTCTTAAGTGCCCGAGCTCACTCCATCGGAAATACTTTCTTTCCGATGATAATCGCCTACTCTTTGAACCGTTTCTCACTACATGCCCCTGGACAATGCAGTTGCCAAAACGCAAGGAAGTACTGCACTGTGCGACAGCCTGTAAATTGACAAGCTGACTGGACGTTATGGCATCAGATTCACTGCCAACACGTACTGCTGGAGAAAAATTGGTGCGGTATTCATTTGAGGCCACTAGACGAACTTGTACCTCAACCGCAATATGATGTAACACACATAAAGAACATGGTAGGGTAACAAGTGTACAATTCACACAAATGTGCAGTGCCTAATTATCCACAATGACAGTAATTATGTCAGTCTCAGAAGTTTCTATGCACAATGCATCATGAAATGCACCGATAGAACCCACATACTCGTACACAGGCTAGTCTGGCCTTGGGAATCTAAAAATGAAAACCCGTTCACACTGCCGTCTGACACGAGGGAAAACAAGGCCTTTAGAACACGACGTTCAAATCCGTCAAAAGTTCCACCGTCTAAATTCATGATCTCCCCATGCAATAATTGTAACACAAAATCCTCACATTTAATAGTAACAGCCTTTAAGAGGCTATCCTCAGATGCAAGTCTCAGGCTAGCAGTTTTAGCTACCGCAATAAAATCTTTTAAAATATCCACTGTCTCCGAGTTTGTTAAAGGAGATCAGAATTGAAGAGGGAGCATAAATAATTTACTTATTTAGGAGGCCCAGAGACAACACTTAATGGGGACAACTGCATGGTAATTTGAGCCATTGAAAGCTGTTTCTTGCACCAGGTATTGACTGTGGCGAGGCGAAACTCAGTCATAGGAGCACTGTCCTCGAAGTCACATTCAAGGCCGAGAATAAAATTAATTAATTATGATTTTCAGGGAAACAAAAGGGATATGAGACAGTAGCAGAGTGGCGCAGAAGTTATTTGTACGAGTGAAATTTTTTCGCAACACCAAAAATACCTTTCAAATGATATATTTGGCCATATTACAGCTCTTCACAATTATGTAGTACATTAGCAATAATGCTTATTAAGGACATATAATAAAAATTGATGATAGCAAATCTCTATTGATAATGACTACACAAAATCATTAAAATACACATTGTTGATAGCTGTAACAGTAGCTTTTAGCTCAGGTGCAAGTCACTACAGTGTAAAATATTAATTTTAAACATTAGAGATTGCCACAGGTAATTAAATTTAATTCAAATGCTGGTGAATACACAATACATTTTTTGGCAAAAACCATTGACTAATCATAATACGTTACATGTAACAATGTAATGTTACAATTAGATGATGTCTTTGCATCATGGAAACATTCATTCACAATCTTCCTCAGTTTACCATGCTAATTACATAACTTTCTTTCAGAAAGAACGACATTATTTACAGATTACAGGTTAGGGAGGTTTCAAGTTTTAGAAATTTTTTTAGATATCATACAAGGGAAATCTCACCTAGACATTCCATTATTACAATTATACTAGAAGGGGCACTGTGCTGGTCATATAACCTTAAATTAAAATAACACCATACAGGAAATTTACAATTTCTGTTCTATACCACGGGTGTAAGCAATCTATAAGGGAGGGCTGCCACGCCAGCCCCTTAAATCCCCACCTTAATAAAAACAGTAAAAAGAATTTTTAAAACTTTACAATTATATGAATTATTACACAATGGTTTTCAACTGCTTGATTCAACCGTGCTGTTAAAAATGTTCCACAAGTGTCACTCTAGAACATATATGACATTTTCTCTAGGCCCCATCTGACGAGGCATGGGGGAAGGGGGTGGCGAGGCAGGATGAAAACATCACTGACTAAAGGGCAGATATCAAACAAATAACTGAACACATTAAAATACGGGAACCGAGCAGACCGGGAATTAAGTTATTGCAATCTAATTTAGAACGGCAGCCCGAGCCACAATTTAGAATAATTACCAAATCTACCGCATGCCCTTAACTAACACCAAAACATCACACATTTTAAAAGTTACAAGCCATACAAAATACCAATGCTCCCGCGACTCACTGTAAGAATAAATTTATAGTGTCGACTGCTCTTTCACGACGGCCACTGAAGGTGCGTCGTATTCAGCCAAGTTGAAATTAATTAATTTCAGCCATAGTAGTAGCACTCCAGTTCTATCACAGGCTATTATCAAAGTAGAAGGGGCAGCACACATCCACACACTTAAATAAACTACCCCTTACATGATAAAAAAAAGTTTGACGACATGAGTTAGGGTAATGAGAGGGAGAGCTGGGGATGAATAGGGAGCGGAGCTGAGCCGACACGGAGAAGGCCAAATACTTGGAGTAGAAGCTTGTTGAAAGAGACACAGCGGGCGCTGGAATCGCAATTTTAACAAAAAATCTTTCATTGCCAGATGGTCCACCCCGCCCCCTCGTCATGTTCAGCAGACAACTGACCCTCGCCTCCAATTGCTATTGGCTGTGTAGTCGGCAGGACTCCACCCCCTCCAATGTTTCTAATTGGCTAATTACTCACCTTGTTCGTACCATCTTCTGCTTATCAGTTTTAAGTCGAACTCCCACCCACACCCTGATTTACTTAGCCGACAATATGTAGCAAATTTATTTATTGTGAATTATTTTAATTATTCCTAAAAAAAATATATTTCCCATTTTTTGCAATTCTTCAATACAGAAGACATCCAAAAATTATCAAGGCCAAGTTAAATGTTTGAGATCAAACTTCAAACATAGGTCGCAATCCAGCACCATTCCCCCAAACTCAACATAATAATTCTTCTAGTCTATGTGAAAGATCCACCTCAGTGAGAGTTTAGTAGAAAATCCTGGAACAAAATCTGTATAAGTACATGGTATATGAAACCTATAATGTAGGTAAGTTGTTAGACAACTTTTGGATGAAGAATAAAGATGATATATTGAGATAGAGGGTCCACAGTTCGAATACCGATCTAAGATTTGGATCATTTTTAACGAACTTTGTGCATGATTTTCGGACTGTTTACGTGCTTATATGTACCAGATGCCAAAACTTATGCATTCTCAAATGTTAAGATATGGTGTAGGGACCTGTGTTCGAGACCCAAAATTATTTATATTTTTTTTTCTACCGGATTTAGAAAAAATTTCAGTGATTGGATTAGGATCTCATAGTGAAGGCGAAACACAAGTTTCAGTCATCGGATATGGTGATAAGGGTAAGATAAGTGGTTTGTAATTCGATTAATGATCAGAGTTAATGAAGCCTATTTAGTGATGTAATAACCAGAGTTTTTGTGTAGATATATGCCTGTAAATTCCAAAATGTGAACCTGCTCATATGCATATGCTATATATAATAAATTTAAATCACAGAATTGTTGATAACTACTAATTTTTTGAACAAATATGCTCGTGCGAACAGGACATGCGGGTTCTCTCAGTGTGTGGATATGGAATGTGTGCTCCCATGTTTTTTTATTTTATTTAAAAAGTATGGAAGAAAACCTTTTGGGCGAATAAGACGGGCTCCTTAAAAGATCAGTACCTTAAATGTTCCTCTAATCAGAAGGATCATTCACAATGTGTAAGTTCGTGCAATGGATGAATGGTTCTTGAAATGTTTTGCGAAATACTTCGCAAAGGGGCGACTTAGTTCTGGACATCGAAGATGATGGCGAGTGTGTCGTCGGATTTGAGTTCCGATCGAATGGTGCTACATCGACTATCATGGGCATGCTCGCGAGAGAGCGGTATGGATGGTGAGTTATCCAGCCTTCTACTCCTTTAGCTCGAGAATTCGTCTGGGAATAGATTGTAAAACCATATCGGCCATGCATCATATGACAAATGGCTGATACCTGACACGACATTCAATGAATGCGATAAATTATCTACATTTATAAATGAATATATCCATGCCCAATAGGTTAGTTGTTATTGAACCAGCAAATCAGTAACATCTTCAAAAGAGTCAGTCTGCAGGAGTCAGTCGGCAGGAATCATTCGACAGGAGTCAGTCGGCAGGAATCATTCGACAGGAGTCAGTCAGCAGGAATCAGTCTGCAATAGTCAATCTGCAAGAGTCAGTCTGCAAGAGTATGAATTCATATATGCTCAAAGACGAAGCAAGCCACTGACGATGTTGAATCGAGTATGTCATGTACCACTGTACCACTACATTTATACCTTCTCTCGCTGGTAGAAATTTACATGTAATACAGTGTTGCTACTATGGAAAGTTCTTCAGCAAAAGCTGCCATGCTCGGCGACATGAGAGAACTAGCTGTACGAAGAGTCTTATTCGCGCGATGACGCCTTACGACAATAGGCACAGGCAGTTTATGCAAGGTTATATATTGAAGAACCATATCAATAACTGCAAGGGTTCGTCTACTGGGAGCCAGCAAGTGATATCGTCATTACTGTCTTCTACATCGATGGATGCTGTTTCAGCAGACGATTATGACGAGACGGTTAATGCTAATGACGGAATGAGAGACTTATGAGACATGATATAGTCGGTATGTGTGGAATGTACACTTTGCAAGGCGTTCACGTGATGTCGACTAACTTCAAAATAAATTGTTCTCAACTTTAAATACTGATGATGACCATGTGACTTCTGCAAAGAAAAGTAAACTTGGTATTGAGAATGAAACAGGAGGTGAAGGCGATCTAACACCTTTCACATCAGACAAAGGACTGAGACGATACAATTTTTTTTTGGTGATCCCGCAAATCCCGATACGCCAGCGTGAGCTCCTTCAAAGTTCTGTGTGCTCTCCGGCATGCATATTAGTGGCTAAGATGGTTGGATATTGCGATGCGCCTCAGAGCAAGCCCTTTAAGCCTTACGTTGGGTTTATTATTATAAAATGTACGCATGGATCGCGGCGATAGCAGGGCTCTCTGGTGCCATGGCCGCAATCGGAGAGGGCCGTGAAAACTCTATGCGACAGTCGCGGAGGATGAAATTATTTCGTTTAACCGTATTGGCGCTGGAGAAAGTAGGGTTAGTTGTTAGTTATCGAAGATAATCTTTTGTGAATTTGGTGCAGCGTGATATGAAATGAGTTCGCAACTGGTGTGTAACCAGGGCGCTATGCGGCCCTGGTGGTGGGGGACAGAACTGAGCCACCCTCCCGACAGATGCCAGCCATATCTCTGTAACACAGGAAATAGTATTAGTGTGTTACAGGCCTAAGAGGGAAAAAGCCTAAAATTAGGAGTAATATTGCAATCACCTTGCCTGCGACCTCGGGTGCAGCTGAATGTAGTAATGTGTATGTTTATTATGGAGTGTTAGGGCGTGGTGAGTGAGTGTAAGTGTGGGTGTGCCACTCCACAGCCGTCACCAGCTGCTGCAGGGATCACACTATGCCACAAACCACCTCGCTGAGAGTAAGTATCTGGAGTTTTTGCTGATAACTGCCAAAGCAGTTTTCCACCCATAATACTGCGAGTCACTGCCTTGGAATCGACAGTGGCGACGGACCATGCATACAAACAGCTGTCGGATGAGAGAAACTTTGCAGCACATGTGTGTGTGTGGGGCAGTGTGGTTGCGATGAAAATCACCGGGCCATCTCCGAGCCAGAGGCTGTACAGAGCCTGCTTCGCCTTGTTCAGTGATAACATAGTGCTTCGCTAAAGATTTTTTTATTATTTGGTTAATGGGTTAAGCATGTAGTTTAATTTATTGCAGTAAAAAAGGTTTTACGGGGTTAATTTTATTCGAGTGCGTGGTTGAGGGCCTGCATTCCAGATTTTAGTGATCTAAGGCGGTTGTGAGCTAAGATACTCTTGGGCCGCTTATATTTCTGAGTCTCGTCGGGGTCATAAACGCCTAGACTAGATATTTTCTGATTGGCATTTGTGGCACAATCATTGTAAGATTTATTTGCCATTTTAACGAGGTGCTCATGTAATTTTTCAATTTTTAGTTCGTCATGCAGATCTGTAATAGGGCAGTATCTAGGCGCATCTGCTGTGATTCGCAGGCAATTATTTTGCACAATCTGCAGCTGAGACGATGCCCGAATCTGTCTGCTTTATTTTCCCCTAGAGCCCGAGATGTCACGTGACCTACAGCAAATCAGTCACTAGTGAGCAATGTGACGTCAGCATATTTCCTCATCACCGCATTCTAGAAGAAAATGCTGAAAACACGAGTTACCAGTGGACTCTATAACGAAATGATGGCAACTATAGCAACTGTACCATGAATTGAGGAATGAAATGCAGAAAAATACTGGGGAATGAAACGGAGGAATGAAAAATTGTGTTATGCCCCACATCATTTAATATGTGATGTTTATTTAGAACTAGCATTTACCCGCTGCTTCGCGCGCGTGTTTATAGGGATAAATAATGAAGTTAAGTCACTATTGGGTTCTCTACCCACTGAGTTTCTGCAGTCCCACTATTGGGTTCTCTAGCCACTGGGCGACTGCAGCCCCACTATTGTGTTCTCTACCCATTGAGTTTCTGCGACCCCACTATTGAGTTCTCTAGCCACTTGGCTACTGCGGCCCCACTTGATATTTTTCTATTCTATAAGACACTGCTGCCCCACTTTGAATCGCTCTACCCACTGAACCACTGCGGTCCCCCTTGGGATCGCTCTGGCCACTGAGATACTGTGGCCCCACTTGGAATAGCTCTAGCCACTAGGCTACTACACGGAACTATTTTTTAAAGTATGCTTTTTATGCAGTAAAATTACGTTAAGAATTTTTCTGAAGAAATTATATAAATTTACAATAATAATTTTCCTTAGGGAATTAGATATTTTCACGGAATAAAAGGTAGCCTATGTCATTCTCTGAGACCCTCCAACTATATCTGCGCAAAAAATCACGTCAATCCGTTGCTCAGTTTTGACGTGAAAGGACAAACAAATACACATTCCCATTTATATAGTAGTAAAGATGACAAGAAAATAACTCTTAAAAAAACAAAAATATTTACGCTTTGTCATAACCTATGCCTATAAAACCAATATAGCTACCATAAACAAACATGTGTTTGAAGAATTGGTGGACGTAACTGCCGAACACCTTCGGATGCGTTCGAGTCAATGGGTTCCAAGGGAACCAACTGAGTTGAGCCGAAGACTGCCGACCACATCCAAGTCGAACCGAAGACCGCTAGCTCCAGTCACAGCCACAGCCACGCAGCTCCCATTTAAAATACATTGTGCCAGACTTACGTTTATCCTTCTACTAATGCATTTATTTTTCTTCTTGTGAAACTTAATATTACGAAATAACGCATACACCGTACACTTATATGTTTAACCCACCCAGGTAAGTACATAATATATGAAGCATAAACATGTACTTGTTTTACATAGAGTATTCTAATGCGCAAAATTTAATTGCTTACTAAAGGAGAGAAAAACAAAAATAAAACAATTTTGGTTATCTGGTTAACAGCCTATCTCATTAACGTTTAAAAGTGCCAATTGTTCCTAACCCGACTTCTGTATAGAAGGTAGTTTTCCTCAATATAATCATCACCTTTTTTCGTACGACTATTAGTGTAATCCACCTCTTTTCGTCGTCGCAAGTCCGCAGTATGGCGTTTCTTCCAACCAACTGGAACATTGAGTAGCATTCCCTTTAAATTTTATCTTCGTAATTCCGTGTCCCAAAAATTTGTTTAACTTTAAGTAAATAATTGAATCGTGAAAATCAAATTCCCTTTTTAGATAAAATGTTTTATATCATTCATTGTGAATTATGTTTACCCCCACCAATAATCCAAGCAATTATTTAAACATTATTAGTGTTTTCTTACTGTCACTGCAAACGTACTTTCCATAAACTATATTTAATTTACATAATTAAATACTATATCGTCAACAATCCTCTCTCCTGAAGTTTCGATAAACATTTTATGAGTTTTCTCTTGTATTTAATTTATTAATGCAAGGTAGTCATGAATAATTAAGGAATAAACTGAAATCCTTTATCTCACTTTATGTTAGTGTAAAAGAACTGTAGAGGTAATACGGGCAGTCATTGTTAAACATGACGTAAGTGGAAAAAATTCGGATTGTTTAACATTTCAACATTCGCTTTTCATAATAGGCCATGCATAAAAAACTTAGAGAACTGAAACATGTGTTTGTAAGTGTGTAATTTGAACTATTTACTTTTTTAGGCTTATCATTAGTATCACGATTAAACTTCTATATAAACATTACAATGTTTTATGTTCTAAATTCGTGCTAGATATTACGTACGTATACTTAATTGACACAAATTTAGCTACGTGTTCATTATGTTAAAGGTTATCAATAAGCCATTTCTGGTCTCAGTATAAACCCTAGTTTTCCATAAATATTTTTTTCTCGTTAAAGTATTAATGTTTAGTAAGTTTTAGGCTTGAGACTTAACCTTTGTAGCAGACTCGGGGGGGGGGGGGGGCGAACACCAGAACTTAGAAGGTAACCTTGCATGCACTATGGAATTCAACAGCGGCCCCCCTGTTTAATAACGCCTCTGAGTGACCTAGTGACGAGAGAGTATAAAAGCGAGAGCCACGCTCCCCCCTCCCCCTCCCACAGGCAGACGACGACGTGTGAGGCTACAAAGTTAGTGTCAGTGAGACACAGAAGAACGCTGAGGTCCGGGGAGCACTCGGCCATCTACGAGATACGTCTTACTGATGAGCTTAAGTCCGGCTAGGCGGTAGGGTGGCATTCCTTTATCGAGAACCCGTATTAAAGAGTAATATCACGTGGCAGGGCTGGAGACTATCGCGAAGCTATATTCTTGTATCCGTTTAATTACTTGTTAACTTGTTCGTGTAACTCTAAATCTTGTATTATATCTGTAAGGCAGTTCACCCGTTTTGTATCATTGTAACCTCTCGTGTTAAAGTATAATATTATCAGACGGAGTAAAATAAAGTTAGTAGATTGTGGAGAGATATATTGTAATATTGTTTCAAGTATTGTGTTATGTTCAGTTAAAGAGTTGTAATAAATATGTTTGGTAGAATTCCCTCCTTCATGAACAGTCACTAGCACAATCCTGGCCTACTGGAGATAGTGTTGTGAGGAGAGAAGGACTGAGAGTAGCAGGAATAGTAGCATATTATTAGTGACAGGTAGGCAGGAGTGTAACACCTTGCTCGCTCTAGCTGTCAGCTGTGACGGTAATCAGTATAGCTGTGAGCATTGCCTTCTTGCTCGCCAATCACGTCGGGCAGTAATGAAGATAACCGATCGGCTGATATGAGTCTTGCAAACTTCTGCCTCCAAATCGTCAGCTAAAATAAGAATAATATCATTCCCCGTGGTATGAGAGTTTAGCGTGCGGCACGTAATAAATATTCAGGAGAACAGATCCTGCACATTTTACATGCCTGGCATGTTTCGACACATGCAATTATAAGCGACAAGACGCAACATTCAATGGATGACACGTTCGTTATTCATTCTCTTTCGTGTTCGCTCTTGAAAGAGCACATGGACCCACTGGCTAGGAGGTAGGAGTCAACCCAGAGTTTAGGAATCGAAAGCTGCAACTAGTACCGCACCGACAATACAGAGGTGACTTATTGTGGTACTTTTGTATATGTTGACTTTTTCGAAATGAAAATTGGTGATGTGTCATGGTGTTCTATGACATCTGCATATCACAATCGCCTGCAACCAGATAAATTTTGCTTCGAAGATACTATTAACAAAACATGCACTTTTGCAGTCTTAGTGAACTCTACTGCTCTCATTTTATCAATATAACTGAACATTTTTTTTTTCGTTAAACGTTCAACGATTAATAATTTTATTTAAAATTCGGAAGTGTTTTAAATGTGCCAAATTTATCACAGACATTTTGTTGCAGTGTCATTAATACCCCCACATTAATTCTTGCAATGTACATAAACGTCCAAACAAATAAAATTGAATATTAGAGAGGGGTTATTTACCCAAAAATAGTTAAGTCTATGATTTTACTGCTACACGTTTAGGTTTGTAGTTGTTTGTAAGAATTTATCTTAGGTATAACATAAAAATGATTGATATTCTGATTATGGATTTCATGTATTATAGCTCATTTCCAAAGGAGAGTGGAAAACAGCTGATTTAATAAAGGTAATTGCGAACATAACAGTTCGGTCGTCGTGAAATGCTCCAGCAATTTAATGAGACGATTTTTTCAGGACATATACTGTGTTAGTTCCAGTTACGTTATAAATAATTTCAGTTTCTTTCAATGCAACTTTCTTGTTGAGTGAAATTTTTCGTCCAAATTGTAGATTTTTAACTCGATATAATAATTAGCAAGTTTAACCTCCTAAGTACCTGCTTCACAAACACATGGTATAAGGGAGGAAGTATAATTTTCCGAAAGAGTGGTGTGCGATATTCAAAGATAAAAAATAATCAATATTACTGTACACCAAGACGGTTTCATCAGAGCTGACTCTAAACGTTTGGCAGCATTATCTTCCCTTCCCTTTAAGTCACAATTAAATAGCAATTTCGTCAAAAAATATTTATAAATACATTACAGAAAGTTAAAGTAGTCTTTTTTTGTATCAGTTATTTTGGAGACGTGAATAACCTAAATTATGCCAATTATTTTAATAGGTAAAATTTATGTTTACTTTCTACGCAATTCATATAATTTTTTAGATAGGTTGCAAGAGGCAAATGATTATGCAAAGAAGATAATAATGATAATTTCCATCAAAAGTTGTATCTACTTCAGGTCATCTTACAAAAATCACATTCTAGACAACTCTCAAACAAACCAGAGAGCCTTTAAAATTGCCAGCAATTTCATTATAACTGCTTCGACACAAAAATATGAAGGTTAAATAACATTTTATTTCGACACACTGCAATAAGTAAAGTCTATTCAAAATAAATTTTCGTTCAAAATTAAGTGAATGGTTTTTATTGCGTGTTTAAACAATTCTTAAAGACATAATCTTTCAGGTCATATCAACAGATTAAAGAACATCAGTATTTCACGTGAAATGGAATTACATTTGCTATAAGACTTATCTTTATAGATAACATGACTAGTGTCTTTTACAAACCTTATTATATAACTTAATTTTCAGGGATTGTTTTATTTTCTGTTTTCTCAGTGAATATAAGACCCAAATTTGAAAAGTGTGCTATGGGTTTAAAACCCATAGCACACTTTATGATACAGTCAAACAGAACTTATCGTTCAAACATTATTGCTTACTTAATAGCAATTCACTTTTTTTTCCCCAATGAAAGATAATAAAAATTTACAATAAAAATTCTTTATTAAAATTTCACTTTGTAAACACGTTTAATGCCATTAATAAACCACTGGGCTGATTTATATTTTTTATGGATGACATCACCACTGGAAACCAGGGAGAGAAACAAAACATATTAGATAAGGTCCAGGAAATTTCGTGACTGCATTTGTAGATAGTTGCAGTACAGTGATATAAAATCCCGTTAATTAACTAAATATGCTTTATGAGCTTGTTCAAGCAATAATTTAATAAAAAAGGCAATTATAGAGCTTAGCAAATACGAAAGACAGGTTGTGTAAAAGTCCAGTGACTCAAAAATTACTATTTACTTTGCATCATGTATGGGCACCTGGCGTCCTTTACTATCAGCTTTGCGTTCTTCCAATTTTTAAATTATATATATATATATATATAGAGCTTTGTTCGTCGTACACTGACACAGACTTCACAGGAAAGTAAACCATTCAAAAAATAAGGAATTCATATCACAATGGCGTAACACGAGTTATTGCCAAATAGTGTTCCCCTCCTTTGCAATATTTTGAAGGTTAATTCAAAATTGTCAGTATTTGCAGACAATAAAGCCACCTATATTTCTGTACGATGGTTGGTAATAGTAATTGTAAGGGAGTTGCTCTGTAACACACCGAAAAAAGAGGAGAAGCACCCTAAAGTAATGATTCGAGATAGAACTAATCTGGTCCATGTGCTTACGATCTCTTCGTATATAAATAGAGTTACAATGATCTGCAACGTTTAGACTGGCCACCAAAATGCGTCAGTTGTTCTAGTAACATCATAGCGATAATACTATGATATGTGCGTGGAGTGTCTTAAGTTGCCTCAGTATAGGAATTTCACCGAATATAAAATGCGCCTTGTTGACGTAAAATAAAGCCAGCACTTTACGGAGTTTGATAGGAACCGTGTGTGGGTATGCACGAGGCCAGGTGCATAGGGCATTTAAATAGCACAGTGAACCTACGTTGAAACACCCCAAAACGTCGTGAAGCTTCCAGTTGTCGAAGACAAGAGTGCAACAAAAGAGTGTCGCCGTATTGTGTGCCAAGTGACCCCCATATGACATCGGCGCTTCTGTCTGAACAGAGTTACTGAAAACTCAACAACACACCGTGTCATCCCACATAAGGTATAGACAATTGGCGTTACTCCAGACTACGTGTTCGCTATTCCACGACAACAGCACAAGAGCAGATAAGGCGGCGTTTCGAGCAGTGTTGAACTGGAGGGCATGGAGTGATGGCGAGGAGAGTTGCATTAGGTTCAGCGATGAATCTCAGTTCTGCAATACAATGATGACAGTTACGTTCCAGCCTTAGCCTAAATATGAGGTAGACCGCTTATTGATCTTTTGCGCGTGTACCCAACATTGAGCTACCCCAGTCATATGCAACTGTCAGACATATGGTCAACAATGATGAACGTGTTTGTTTATATCTTAATTTTTAAATGACAAGCACTACTATATTAGTAACGTACTTTTAACAATTTGAATTTAATCAAACTCTATTACAATTTGGCTAGAGGAACTATAAAGTCATATCAAAGTAATTGTATACTAAACAGCATTTTAACATCAAATCCAATCCACACCGATTTTGGAAGTCGCATTGGTAGAAACGTTGTTCAGTGTTGGGACACGGAGATTGGTTGTGCAGCCAGCGAGACCAGTCTACATCATTTTTAGTCTATGGTTCGAGTATGGCGATGCCAAGGAAAGATGATGTATAAGGCATGGGTTTCAGCTCACATATGGTAGGGACTCGAGGGACCCCGACAGCACAGCGCCACGTCAATGACATCCTGCGTCGTCGTATGTTAACAACCCTCGTGAAGCAGCATTCTGAAACTTGCTGCAACACGACGCTCATCACACACGCTGTACGGGTATATAGAACGTTTACAGCATGATGAGGTACTCTCGTGACCATCAAGGATATCGGTAGAACATGCGTGAGATCAGCTCGCGTATCAACTCCGAACCGCTGCCGATATGAAGCATATTTTGGTCCAGTTACATCTTTGGCCCGAATTGCCTCAGGAATGTCTAGAGTTGCTGTAAGACTCCCTTCTGTAACAGTTTCAGGCCCACTTTAATTTACGGTTTCAGGCGTTGCAAACAAAAATAATTATGAAGTGTGCTGTACTCAAGTCGGCACGACATTCTTATGTTGTCACGGCCAATGATCTGTAGGCTATATGTTTGGCTACTTTTATATAAACCAGTTATGACTTATACTAGTAAGGCGGTTTGCGAATAATTTACCCGCCAGTAAGATCATTGGTCACTGAGCTCCACAGTGTGTAGTACGAGCCAAACAGTACATACACTTGCGTATTGTACACTATTGTGTACACTGGGTCTGAATGTTCTGAATGTATTGGCGCATACATTAATCACGCTCGTGGGGGTACTGCATTCATTACTATCATGGGACCAGCAGTATGCTCTGTTAAACGTGTGATCTGAGATTGTATTCATTGCAGTAAATTCACATTCTTTTTTCAATATTCACAGTTTAATTTTATTCCCAGCTGTCATTCTAGGTGCTTAATATCGAGCGAGGTGGCACAGTGGTAACTCACTGGACTCGCATTCGGGAGGACCCGGATTCGATTTCCGATCCGGCCATCCTGATTTCAGTTTTCAATGGTTTTCCGAAATCACTCCAGGTGAATGCTGGGATAGGTCCCAAACAAAGGCCATGGCCGATTCCTTCCCATTCCTTCCCCAATCCCTCTCCCCTGTGCAACTTACACCGTCTCTAATGACCTCGCTGTCGTTGAGACGTTAAGCCCCCTTACCTTAGGTGCTTTAATTTTTTCACGAGTATAAAAATATATTGGTTTATTTATTTTGTTGTCTCGGGTGTTCTCGGTGATAGTAATCGCAAAGGAAGAGTGATAATCACCTTCTGACTTTGTATGTTACTTCCCGTAATTTTAGTTTCGTATTCAATTCTGTCTACCGTCCACTTCCTTCGCTGTTCTGACTAACATGAACAGCGCGGAAGTGAATATTTCTTCAATAACTCTTTGTAATTCTCGTCCGCTGAACCACTTCGGAAAAAAGAATCTTGCATCTAAGAATGGCGCACACATGCCTACGGCTTGCCCACGACTTCAACCCGGAACCTCATAGTCCAAAGACGCCCTGTTAGAGATGTCGCCCACGTCTTGGAATCATAGTGATATGAACCTCCCGTGTCTTTGACTTACGCCGTGGGGTATGACACCGCGACAATATGTTATAGTTGCTATTATCAATGCAGCCACTGATAACAGTGGTTTACATAAAATTAAGCATTTCACTGTTTGAAGACCTACTTTTATCACTCTCATGCAGATGTTATGAGAAAATATCATTGTGGTCATTTTTGAAATAATCAAATAGAGAATAACACAAAAAAAATTGAGCATAACGTTTTTGAATGGTTTGGCATCGCCCTAAAGTCAGGAAGTCTTTTGGTCTTAGGCCTTCTGGCTAGGCGTAGTGACGTGATGTTTAAAATTGACCCAATTTAATGGGAAGGAAAGTCTATAAACTGTAATATTAAAAATAACCCAGAAAGTTTTATTGTAACATACAAACAGTAAGCGGTTAACATGCCTTAGGCCACGAGTAACGAAATCATTTACGATATGCAACTGTGGGTTGTAGAAATTCTGCTGAGTTTATTTTAAAGCATTCCCTGTATTGCCCAGTTTATGTGCATACATATTTCTTCGTCACTGTCAACGGTTCTATTGTCTTCCTTGTGTCGTCCAGTTATTTGAATTGTATCTATACATACTGGCACCATGTCTTGTTTGTTTGATTGCTCGTTCTTGTGTTTCTGTCTCACATCCTTAGTGAATATTGGCTTAAATCCCGTTACGTAATACTTTATAGCTAACTTTGGCTTATTTTGGGTGCGTGTTTTATATTATTGCTGTGTTTCTGTGGCACGAATAAGTATCTCCAATTGCTTAGGTCTGACAAGTGAAAAATCTCATACGTGGATAGGAAAATTACCTTACGACGTGTGGATCTCCTAATCAATTTGTAACTGTTTGATAATTGTATAATATATATTTTCTACCTTCAAATTTATTATTATTGTTTAGACATACAAGCTCTCCATCGTGGCTCTTTATATGTAAGGTATAATTACCACACTCTATAGTAATACTTACGTACATAGCAGCGGAAAAATCCCATAAATAGATGGGAACATTACCTTACGACGCGTGCATCTATTCAGCATTGTCTCAACAGCTAAGTGGGAGGACGGGTGGAAGAAAAAAATCGTTTATCATACTAATATTCACTTGTGTTGATATGTTGTCGTCGTGGTGTAGCGAGTAACGCATCGGCATATCGTGATAGAGGCCTGTGTCGAGAATTGTACACTGTAAAAAAATTGAGGTTAAATTTCCTTACATGTAAGAGAAGTTAATTACCTCTACAATTAATGTAAAGTTACCGGTTAAATGTGGAGTAAATTTAAGTTACAAGTAAGCAATATTATCTATATTGTGTAATAAAATTATATTAAAAAATACACGGGGTATTAGTAATACGAATTTTTTATTACCAGATCCTCTGACAAATAGTAACCGAAATCTTAACTCTCAAATCCTCTTCATCAGAGGATATAGGTAATAAAAAAACTAACTTTACTAACATCCTGTGTAATTTTAAGAATAAAATTATTATACAATATAATTAACTTTCCCTTACTTGTATGGGATTTCCCCCCACTTTTGTCAGATACTTTTTCCGTGCGTTTAGGTAATAGTATCTTACTTGTTATGTTAATTTACTCCACATTTGACAGGTAATTTTGCTTTACATGTAGAGGTATTTAACTTTCCTTATATGAAAGGGAATTTTACCTCAAATTTTTTTTACAGTGCATGTACGTGAATTTTACTCCAGAGTGCGGTACTTTTACCTTACATGTAAGGGAAACTATATTTCCCACACAAGTTTGCGAATATTACCTTACACTTGTCAGGTAATTTCCCCATTATTTTTAGAGTGTAGTTAGTTACATCACATCAGTACAAAGAAATGTAAACCCTCACGCGTACTACCGGTTTACAATTTTGCCTTCACGGCTGACTATGTTTCGACGCATTGTCCACGGAAACATTTCTGAACATTATGAATAGAGTATAAACAATGTTATGGCAATATATTGCTTGTGACGATATATTTGCGTTGTTACGATATCGGCGATTCTATGATTTCATTTGAGACTATCCTTATGCTAATGAAATCACGCAGTTGACATTTTTGTAATATCAGAGGAATGACCATAATTATTGTGCGGTAATATCTGTGGTTGCTATTGCCATTTAACAGATGTAACCGTAAATTTACAAAATTTTATGAATGCGATCACAGACATATGATTAAATACAGCATTAGTTTTCATATACGGCACACTGCCCAAAAGTGCCTAACTTTAATTTTTGCAATTTGCTATGAAGACACAGCATAGCTCTTTTTACAAGTTTTAGTAATCAAAAGCTAAACAACTTATACGAATTACAGGCCTACATGATTTTACTTGCCACTCCAGGAAATGCAAGTACGAAAGGAAAATATAAATTTTTAGTTTGTGTGATATTCTCAGTGCTTTAGAAATTCACTAACTGTTGAAGTCTTAAAAATAGTTGAACGTTTGATTTTCCAAGTTCTTAGGTAAAATATATTGTATGAAGTGTTAAAAAATCTCCAAATATTAAAAATCTGAACTTCGGCAAGTTCATGCCTGTCAAATTTACAGCATCCAGGTATGTACTTTCAAGAGTTCTTTGGAAATTGGGGACGATATAGAAACTTCTCGCACCTCCGCGTACAATAAAGCAATAAAACGAAAATGAAAAATCATGTTTTACTATGGCTAGGAATTCAGTTGGAATATATAGCACAACCTGTCCGAATTCATGTGCAACATAGATCCCAAATTGTGCAGTCAAGCCAGGTAATCGTATTGGTAACCAAAAAATAACACTGCGTTGAAAAACTGCTTAAATCGTAATTACTTTATTAAAATTAACAAAACTGTTGTTAGTAGTAATCTAAATATTTAGAACTTGTGACATGTGTAATGATGCATTAATATGCAACTGGTTAATGCAAATTTGTTTGCGTGAGAGAGAGAGAGAGAGAGAGAGAGAGAGAGAGAAAGAGAGGAATAGACAAAATAAAATACAATTCCCAAATTATAATTTAATTTATAGTGTAAGAATATTTAAAGCTCACGACTGATAAGAAGAACTTGATAAGAAATATAAATGGCATTATATTTGTGATTAAATGGAGCAAAGCTGCATGAGAAATATAGATCGATTTCAAATATCCTTAATAGGTTATAAATCGCCGATTGTGGGAACTGTTTTAAAGTCCATCATGATACATCGCCCTTAAAATCTTGATATAAATGTCTCTTCCACATATACTATTAAAAGTGAATAGAACTGTTTCTCTTTTAGTTTGTCACAAAAAGCGTATTAGAGAACTCTTATAACCAGATGTCCCAAGTCTGTTCCATCCTATTGTCTAGGTGAAATTAAACTCCAAGTGAAAATGAACTGTGCATGTGATGAGTACAGGATAAAGTTTGATGGACAGTAGTAATTACACCAGCAGCAAGCAGGGAGCAGGGTGATGAAAAATTACTGGCAGAACAAACATTCATAGTTATGGCTGTGACGTAACAGTACAGTTACAGGAACTGCGCTGCTAGCCTTTCATGTCCGCACTTCCTGACTAAAAATAACGGGAAATTTTCCTTTGGCTATTATATCTGCCTTAGAGCTTGCAAAGCTACGCGACTTCGTGCTTTTGAGAGCCCTGGCGTTTCCCTTTACGATGTGTAAATATTTACAAATCTCCATTTCTCCCTTCCCTCCTCCCCACTATTTGTATGAATTTCCAATTCCCCGAACACCATACTAAAACTAGTATATGAGATCCTTTCAGAGTTTCGCAAATGCCTAGCTAAACAGTTACCACTTTTTTTTTTCTTTTTGCAAAAGCTAGTGATTTAAAATAAAATTTATCCGTAAATTCTTATAAATATAGTTCTATAGGCCTACTTATGTCAACGGTCCAAGCTGACCTGCGTAGTGTAGTTCGCTGCACACCAGCATACAGTACAAGGGTTTCCGGGTTCGAGTTCCGTGTAGGTCATGGGTGTATTTGTATTTGTGTCCGTTCTTACGGATCACTCTATATGGAATCGTGTTAACTTTAGTAAAAGCGGTCAAATAATTTTTATTAAAGGTTGAAAATATTTAAAAAATTATTAAGACCATAGCCTCTTAGTGCTAGAATTCCAAGTTTGATTCCAGGTCCCAGTGCGGAGGGGGGTTGGGATTTGAGGATGGTGGAAGTTGTAGATACTGTGCTGCGGTGGATACTTTGTTCCTCTGTTACTCCTTAACGTTACCTCACCTCTTCCATTCTTCCGGCTGGATCCGAACGACCAGTCCACATGTTTAAACGGTAAAGAAATAATTTACGTTCCTTCATAACTACCCTTTTTTTTACAGTTATATTTTTGAGATAAAATGTTTCTAAGAGAAAAATATGTGGTTATCTTATCTGATATCAAGAACATAGAGGAAATGTCAGTATTTTCCGGTAACTCTAGTGTTATTACTGCTCTTTGTGTGCACATTCTTATTGATAAAATAATTATACTTTAATTGATTCAGTCATAGGTCAGTGCAGAACTTTGTTACATTTTGCAAAAAAGAAATGCATATGATTTAAAACAGGTATAATATTATATAAAAACACTCATAATGAGATACAAAACCCATCGATATAAACGGAAACCAGCCAACGTCAACTACTGTAAAAATATATATTTGAGTAACGCACACAGACATCAGGAAGAGGTATAAGGTTGGTAATAAAATAATTAAACGAGATAAACCAATGTCATGAGCGATTAATCGAACCAACAACCCGACGAGGTGGCTCATTATGCCTTCAGCCCACCCGCCGTCATCAGCGGCGGGTGGCGTGGCAAGGGAGTTCGACGGGGCTCACGCACCCAGGTCGGTCGCAATGTCCATAACTACAGCAATCATTGCACGTGCCACCGTCACAAATTTACCGAGTTTACTGCTACATACCTCACAACTCAGCAATGGTGCTTTGCCTTATATATACACATCTCTAATCATAATTTTTTTGGAACCGTTTGAGATATTTTCCCGGGGTAAAAAGTTGCCTATGTCACTCTCTGTACAAAAAAAATCACGTCGATCCGTTGCTCCACATTTTGACGCGAAAGAAGGACAAACAAACACACTTTCGCATTTATATAGTGGTAAGGATATATATACACACATACATACATACATACTTCGGCAGGTGATTCCTCATCATAAAAAAATTGGTCGAAAACATATACACGACGTATAATCTACGTACATTCCGAAGAGGTGAAAACCGCCCTTGAAAGTGTAGTTGAAGCAGAGGGTTACGTGCTAGGAACACAGCCAGGGAGAACGATAAATGTCTGAGTTTCCTGATAATGCATTATTAAAAGGCGAAGTACAAAGCACAAAATTATGGGCTCCAATATCAACCCCCATCCATGAAAATTGAGAAGTTGCCAGCACATTTGTGCAAATAAAAATTTAACTGTAACACATAATTTATTCTTTTCTGTGGATTTGTAATATGCCTTACATGGTGAACAAAACTTCTGTCTTGTGTGTTTAAGCTAAATGACCCCGTTGTTAATATATTAATTCATAAAGTTCCAACAACGAATATCAATGTCTGGCACATAGCAACACGTTTGCTGTTGGTGTATGATGTTGCTGTTGTAAACGACACCTTGTAATATTGGAACAAGTCGTGTGTCACGTGTTATCGACACACATCCCAACCAGCTATTGCTGATAAGCAAGTAGGGCCTGTGGTGGCACAGTGGCCAGACTGCTCGCGTTACCATTGGACAGTGGTTTTTCATCCGGGGTACACCCACTTCACAGCCATGTAATTTCACCCCTGCCCCATCTCCATCCCACGTCACCTTCATTGGCATGAATTAATTTCTCGAAAACGGCGGAATGTATCTTAAAAACACAGGACGGAAGTCTTGTTCAATATATACGGTAGATTATGAATCCACAGGAAAAAATAAACAATGGGATACGGTTACATTATTGTGTGCTCGAATGTGGTGCCAACTCCTCCAGTTTCATGTCTGGGGGTTGATACTTTCGTCCATATTTTTGTGATTTGTACTTCGTCATTTAATAATGTAGCTCCTGGAAACTGGGATATTTACCGACCATTTTGGCTGTGTTACTAGCGAAAACCTCTGCTTCAACTACACTTTCAAAAGCGGTATTCAACCCTTCGAATAAACATAGACAATATGTCGTTGTATACGTTTTCGACCTATTTTTCGATGAAGAATCATCTGCCGAAGTTTATAGGACAAACACCATTGCTGAATTTTGCGGTATGTAGCACTAAAACCAGTCAATTTATGACGTTGGCAGATCAATCACGAGCACCTGCCGTAAGTAATATACGACTTATAGGCTACAGTGATTTTTTAGGGAGGTAAGACCCTTTAATGCGAGAAGTTTGGGAATTCTTTCATGGACATAAATAAGAAACTACGCCGTATTTAACAACTACGTTTGGTGTAGCGTTTATGTGAATGAAACTGTTAAGTGTGTGCGATTTTTGTTCCATAATATAAGCCCCCTTGAAAGTAGTAAAATTAAGCATGGCATCGATGAAATTTTTCGATAGATTAAAAAACATCAGACTCATAGTAACAAAAAAAAAGGACTCTCGTTATAGCAGTGTCAGGCCATGACACTGAAATGACTTTTTTTTGTCAAATGTTTTATAACGCCTTCCATCTATGCAACCTGTTGTTATAAATCCAAGCGATTTGTATACCGCGTGGGTGCAGCACAAAATCCTCTACAGTACACGCAGTTCACGCTGAAATGAGCACTTGCGAGGCCCTAGTTACTATATTATCCTAAGAGCCAATTGTTTACCCGTACACCACATTTAAAAATAAATATTGTCATGAAAGTAATAAACACAGTGCATATATTTCACTGGACTCTATAAGTTTTGAACTGCGTCTGCGCGGTAAACGAACCTCTTAGATACGGGTATACAGGTTGCCTAGCTACATGACGTTATAACTCAACATTTGACAAAAAAAAAGGAATTTCTAAGAGAACTGATGCCTTTGGAGCGTTACACCAAGGCAGCCTATTTTTAGAAAAAATCTAGGCAGGGTATTTATTAATCTGTCAAAAAATATCAGTTCAACTGCATGGTTATAGATTTATAAATATATAAGGATACCACTCCCAATTTTATTAGAGTTATGTGGATGATATTACAAAACAAAACTGCACGCATTTAACAGCTTCGTTCACATAAACGCTATCCCATCTGTTGTATAATATCGCGTATTTATGTTCATAAAAGCATACCTAACCCTCATGCATTACGGGTGCTTATCTCTTCCAAAAATCATTTTTAGACTCTTAGTCGTGTGATGTTTTTTCGTCACATTTTCTATAAATAATCACCTCACGACGCCATATTTTATTTTTTCACCTGTCCTTTGTTTATATATTTCTGGAGGCCACCATATTGGATTTTCTTTCTTTCATTTGTTATATGTTACGGATGGCCGCCATGTTGGTTTTTCAATCACTTTTTATTTATAAATTACTGAAGGTCTCCATCTTGGATTTTACGTCTAAGTATCAGCTTTAAGTCGTACACCATCTATCTTCCTACCCGTGTTTACAAAAAAAACTAGCATAATTATTATAATATAAATTAATTTAGTTAATTAAAATAACGACGAAGGTCAATATTGAGGTCACAAAATGGCGGCCGACCCAGTTCCTGCTATCCTTTCTCCGACTCCCTTGCCATGAACTCCCCATTCCCTATCCTACTAGTCAACATGCAAGAACCAACTAAGTACCACTTTTAGTAAAAAATTGTGAAATAAATCCCATATAAATACATTGTTCATGAATCTTATAATGCAAGCTGTTACATACATATTGGATGAAGAATAGAGATCTCAGAGTGAGATAAATGGTCCACAGTTCGAATACGAGCCCGAGATTTGGATCAATTTTAACGAATGTTGTATGCGATTTTCTGTCTGTTCACGTGCTTATACGTATCTGATATAAAGGTTTATGCAATATCCAACGGGTAAGTATTTCGTGGGACCGTGGGTTCGAGCCCTGAAATGATAAAATATGTTAACTTTCTATCGGACTTAGAAAAAATACGGTAAGTATTCGCAGTATTTATGTGTGCCTGATATAAAGATTTAAGCAGTCGACAAAGGCGAGGTACTGTGTAGGGGGTTATGAGTTAGATACCGGAAAAATATTTAAAAAAAATAGTAGTTTTTTATCGGACTTAGAAAAAATTCGGCAATTTTTCCCACTGTTCGGTGAATTTTATAGGAATTTATATTAAAGGTGAAACGGAAGTTTTAGGCATTGGATATAGGAATCAAAGTGAGATAATAGGGGCGCGAATCGAGTAATGTCCTGAGTTTTTAAGCCTTTTTTTAACGATGTTCGTACATTAATTGTTCACTGTCTAGTATTCATGCGTACCTGATACAAGGAATTCAGCAATCACCAAAGGAGAGGTATGATGAAACGTCTCGAGTTCGAGTCCAGAAAATTACAAATAATATTAATTTTCTATCGGAATCAGAAAAACAAATTCTGAGGCTATTTTAGAAAACTAGAGTAAAGGCGAAACGATTACTCTAGCTATCAGATGCGGGGACCAGGGTAAGATAAGTGGTTTGCTATTCGATTAATGACGTGAGTTTTCGAAGCATAATAGAGAGGTTCGTTCGCGAACTTCTGGATGATTGCGTACACTCGATATAAATGCCTCAGCAATATCAACCGGCTAGGTATGGCGTAGGAATCTGTGTTTTAGACCCCAAACTATTAAAAAATAATATTTTTTTCCTATAGGACTTAGAAAAAATTAGGTAATTTTGTTCAATGTTTCGGGGACCGCTTTAAGAATGAATAATAAACGGGAAATATAAGTTTTTGGAATTGGATATAGGAATCGTGGTAAGATAAGAGGACCGTAATTTTATAAGTGACCTGAGTTTTGGAAACATTTTTAGCTATGTTCGGACATTAATTTTTTCAAATTTTAATATTCATGCGCAACTGATACAAATATTTTAAGCAATTTCTAAAGGTGAAGTACGGCGTAGGGTCCCGAGTTCGAGTCCTAAAAGTACAGTCAGAATGCTAAGAAGGTCACGAGAGAGAAGATGAACTGTCGCCTGTCGCATCAGACAAAGAATTGAGACGATGCGCGAATCTGTCCGCCTTATATACCCTCAGAGCCTGAGATGTCGCATGAGCAACAGTCAATCACGAACGAGGAAAATCACGTGACCGCCATGAGACACACTTAGAATGTTATACACATGCATACTGTGAGCACAGCTGAGTTCTGGCTTAATATCGGCAAATTTACGTATTAAAAGTGTTTAATTCGGCCTTAGATGCAGTCACTGTGCATCCAGTTTTTGAATACATGCATTAGAGCATTATCGTTTGTCGAGTTCTTTCTTTTGAATAATCTTCTCTCCGCTTTCATGTATTCTCTCTTATAATCATGCAAAACTTAACTAAGGCACCTGCGGGCAATAAGGCATGTCGGGTAATAAGGCCTACAAACTCCAACACGTATTAAGAATGTGTGTGCTCGCGCTTGCTCCACACAGATATGCACAGTAGGCGTAGACAAGTTGTTTACTGTACGCAGACACTTGGGACCCCGCTTCCATTTGCCAGTGTCGTGTCAGTTTGTGCGGAAGTAGGTTGCGCGGCACGAATTATAACATTACGTCAGAAACAATCGTAAGCACTTTTGTGGCAGTTACAGTCAATTATATAAATGTGCTCACTATATATTCCCAACTTCATGCTCTTTAATATTCTAGTTGTTTTAAGTAGTTGTTACTGCTAAATGTATTTGTAGTGGCTCTGTTTTTAAATTAGTAGGCAGGAGGGTAATGAGACCTATCGAAATTATCTATATGTTTTATTACCCTTTTGATATGTTTATGTCGCCCGTTGCATTCACGATGCTTTTGAAATGAATAAGCTAATGCAAACTATCAAATTACACCCAAATAAATTGAAGGCACTGTAGCCAAATTGATAAAGTCAAAGTACTCCGAGATGTCAGGTCATAGGTTCGAGTCCAGTACCTAGACAAAAAACATTGTATTTACTTTTGATTCTCAGTTGTAATGATAACTTCCATTTTAAATAGGAAACATCTAATTGTCACTTTGCATCAATAAAATTTTAATATTTCCAGTGACTGGCATTCATTTGCACAATAAATGAATGTTTGCCCTCAAACAAGCAGTAATTGAGTACTTTTCACCGCATTTCGTCGTTAGATTTGGATGTTAATGGAGCGATATTTTTTATTTATTTAATGTTAGAGTGTAGTGGAGGTTGCTTGAAATGTGTACATAGTAAACAAAACAGCCTAAGTGATATTTGGAACATTTTCAGGAGCGGGAAAATAATCTTAAATATTGTGTTAAAAGAATTATTAATGTTATTTACACATAATATAAGTGCACTTTGAATCATATTTTAAATCATATTGATTGCTTATTAGGGAGTAATTAGGTCACTTACTTAGGCTGTATTGATTAATTTGTAACAGGGAATAAGCGGTATTGTTTTTTAATGTGATCTAATTATTTTCAGAGACGCCGACAAAGATGGCTCCCAAAAGAGCATTATAGTCTGAGGAAGATCTTGTGGCGGCAGTTCGAGCAATCAAAAGGAGAACTCTGAGTACGTATACGTATGTGGCCGCAGAGAGGTACAAGATCTCAAGAAGAACTATCAGAAATCATCTCAAGAGTGGACGTTTGAAGAGATCTCTGGTGCGAAAATACATCTTGATTGCAGAACAAGAAGCTGATCTAGAAAGGAGAATAATCATATATGCCGACATAGGACTGCCTGTGACACCACAAATCGTCCGCCATCTGGTTTACAGGTTCTGCGAGCATAATAACATTCAAAACAACTTCAATGACAACACCAAACAGGCAGGCAACTTATAGTGGCAGGTCACTTTGCAAAAATAAGTGAAATTTACGATGACCTTGATCTGAAAAATTAACCTGAGCGGATATATCACATGGATGAGAAAGGTTGCCACTTCACAATTCACCATCAACAGACGGTTGTTGCACAGAAAGGGGCAAAGCTTGTTCATTTACAATCATCGGAACATGCAGAAAGTGTCACCATTCCAGGATGTGTAAATGCACTCTGCACTGTAATACCACCTATGGTCATCTTTAAAGGCAAACGGTTGAAGCGGGAGTTGAACGATAACGTGCCAGTAGGAACATTGGTAGAAAAATGAACCAAAGATTACATGACCAATGAACTGTTCAAAGAGTTCCTGAAACATTTAGTCAAATACAAATGTGCAGGAAAGTGCCTTTTGATTTTTGACGGAGCAGCTTGTCATCTGTACCTCTCAATTGCCGATGTTACTGATTCACTTGACATCTCTTTATATTGTTTACCATCCAACATAACGCATGAACTGCAGCCAGTAGATAAACCGGTATACCGATCTTTTGAACACCACTGGAATGCTGAGGTTTTGTTATTTTTGGACTAGAATCCAGACAAGCAGATCACGAAGGCAAGATTTAATGCCATACTTTCGAATGTCTGATCCAAATGTATGACGCACAAGAACATCACAAGTGGTTTCAAGGCATGGGGCCTGTTTCCTTTAAATCCTGAAGCAATCCCGGAAATAGCTTTCGCTCCATCTGTCTTGACGGAAGCCCCAGTGCGACTGGAATCTGAAGCCACCAACAAAGAACCGACGCTGACTTCCAATCCCCCTAGACCGTCGACATCAGGAGGATTCCCGGAAACTTCAGATCCCAGTAACATAATACCAGGTAACTTAAAACGTTTACATTCGTCAGTATCAACCTCTGCAGCAAACGTCCAGCTTAATGAAACTCCAGCCAAACTTACTAGAAGATTCTCTCATTGCACGGTTACTTCTGATTCGAATGATGATTATGATGATGATGATGATGCGCCCCTCTCACAACTGCAAGAAAAAACTTATATTCGGCAACTCGTGCCAACGCCAATCAAGACAAAGAAAATATCACCGAGCATACGGAAAAAAAGGCCACAAATTACAGAGGAGCACCAGTCACAAAAGAACATTTTATAGTAATAATAAAAGTGAAAAATCTGTCAAATCTGACGTCAGTAAGGACAGTAATTGTTCAACAGTGGAAGCAGGGTGGTATTGTAATGGATGTGGGGTAGATAGAGTGGCTGATATGAGAGAGTGCTCTGTTTGCAGCAAGTGGTATCACGAGGATTGCATCGGATTAACAGCAGAATATCTTGACGCCTTTGAGTGCGCAAAATTCTGTTAGGCGGAACATAATTATCGTGTTTGTGGCTGATTTCATTATGAAAGTACTATAGTAGACTGGTTTTTCATCTCAGGTACCAAACACAGTGGCTAATTCGCATGTATGTATGTGTTATAGCCATAGGCCTTATTACTCTACCGCAGTATAATAAGGCCTATTTGCAATGTTTTCGTAAGGGTCTTCATATTTTTTCGTTTCTGATAGAGGTTGCAATGTTCCATTTTATGCTTCTTTCTATAATACTGTAGAACAGATTGCCACTAATATGTACATATTGATTAACTGCTGAATTTTTTATTTTATTGCCATTCTCCCTTAGGTAGGCCTAATTACCCGCAGGTACCTAACGGTGTACGCTACTAAACTCTTTTATACTTGCAGCTAACTGTGGTTTTTTGACAATATATTAGTTTACTCATTACTGCTTTTGAAACTCCTAGATAATTTGTGGATTGTGTTAATAATGACAGCAATTCTAACAACTCAAAAAATCATCCCTTCTTTCTTTACTACATATTTTATTAAATATATTTGTGGATAAATCTAATACAGACCGAAACACATTTTACTTACCAAATTCACCTGGATGCGTCCTCGTCTTCATTATAAAATGCGCACTCGCTGAGATGCCCCATATTTGTAACGGAAGTGGAATGCCGGCATCTGAATGTTTATGTTACTGGCAATTTCAGGAATAATAGTATGCAACTTACAGCCTTGCTTTCAACTAGAAGACAAATTGGCGTATTATAACTTCGCTACGAATTAGCTTGTGGACACGTAAAAATAACTTAGATCATAAATTTGAGCATCCTAGAATATAAAATTGTTCATACAGACTGTTTCTGTAGTGCGGAATTCCTTATCTATAAATACAGCGTTCCTTGTTATTAGAAATTGTATATTTAATTCTAATAACAAAAAAACACGAGAATCAAACTAATACTAACAACTGAATATTAAGACGCAATGCTACAAAAATGATCAGCGGATTCGAGTATTAGGCCTACATTCGCATGAACATGTGGACGGATGCGTTGGCATGCTTACGAGAAATCAGAAGCTAAACAAGTATTTTCTGCATACCTATTGCGTTAATAGCTCCATTGACGTATTAATAGAAGAGTGGTATTATTTATACAATTCATTTTCTTAAGAAAATCATACCGCATTCATGAACTGAAATATTGTATATTTACAACACATCATATTAAGAAAACATACCAAGTGGTTTATGTAGATATTAATTAAAATAAATCTGAAGTCTATAAAACAATTGCTCGTTAAAATTCAAAATTAGTTTTCTGCATTCAATTCTAAGATTACAAAACTATTTCTACAATGCAGCACGCCTGAGTCTCGTTTCTCATTCAGATTACAATATGTTACGTATGAGTTATAAACATGAAGATAGCAAGGAATCTGTATAAACTAGTGCATACTACTGAACGCAGTACGGGCATTAAAACTGACATAACATTAGTACACTGTTTACCCAATTGATCGCTATCGACGAAAATGCAATTTAATAAATAGCAACAACTATTATGAATAAAATTAGAATTTATTTTTTTACGATATTTAATGTGTGCGTGTGTGTGTGCACAGATATAACATCTTTTGGACTTAATTTGGTATGAAAGATTCGGCGTCTTTTTCACGGCTGCAAACATGCTGATTGCAAACTCGTCTCGGGGACCGCGAAGCCCGCTCGGCGTAATTATCGCGCATAAGAGGCGATAATAGCACGGGCATACTTTATGCTGCGACGAGATAGCATCTCGCTCGGCGGTCATCCTCGACGCGGCGCGGCGCGAGAATGCGATCCAGGAGCCGCTACTTCATTTTCGCGCGGATCCCGCGGCGCCCGGATCAAGGACCGCGATGAAACATGGAAGGAGCCACTGAGAGGTAGAGCAACGCACCAAATGAGTGCAACAGGTATGGAGAAAAGCTGTTTGTTGCCGAAATAAGGTAGCAGGCCCGGGTCGCGCCAGCTACACTTTATTAATTCTATATTGCGGGCGCGGGGGAACCCTCCCGTGTAATTTCCACTCCTTAACACTTTGTTATTTCATTACCCTCCCCTCCGACCCCTCCGCGCTTCAACCCCATCCCCCCTTCATCCTCAACAAGCCGTGGTCGAAAAACCGAAACGACGCGGCCGCCGCCACGGTAACAAAAGAACAAAGGCCGAATCCATCTTTGAAGGCACTTGTGGGCGGACGTGTTTTAACAGCCCAGGTCCCGCCAGCACTTCGGAGGAGGCGTGTTAAAAACATCCACAAGCTTTAATTTGTTTAATTTGATCCGCAGTTTAGATAAATTCCCGCTGCTTCCCGCCAGTGATATGTTTATGCCGCGGGGTGGGCGGGGTTACGCCCTCCCTCCCCTCGCAACCCCCCCCCCCCCCCGGGAGGGGGGGGGGAGGCTGCGAGGGAGATCCTCGGGCGCCCAAGAAGGCGATAAGGCGTGCGCAAGTGCCCGCACCGCGCTCGTCAATCATAATATAGTTATTGGAGCGGCATTTTTTCGTGCCGGGAGAAGAAACCGTCTTCCTTATCCCTCTCTCTTCTCGTTGTCCTCTTCCTCGTGGCCTCCTCGCCTTTTTCTTCCCCCGTCCTTCCATAGGACACAGCGCGTCTTTTCGCCCACAGGATGGCAGGGGTCCAGGACTAATTGAATCGTTGACACAGAATGGAAAGGAGTCACGTCAATTTCCGTATAAATATTTTAACCGCGTTGATGGGAATCTTAGGAGTGAACCTGTTCTTTATTCATTTTTTACATTTCCCCGATGGAAAAGTGGCCGGCCTTCCCCGATGTTCACTGCTTCCCACGCGTAAACTATTTTTTTTTTTTCATCTCCGAAAATATTGTTATTAAATAAAAAAAATAGTGCGGGAGAACTCAGGACGGAGGGTTTTTTGTTTCAGAGAAACTATTATAGTTAAAAGGGAAGGGGAGTGTTAACCTCGTGCCTAGTTCGGTCGACGGGACTTTTCGACTCGTGCTCCCGGATTCCTTAATTAAGGCGCTCCTGTACCTGGCTCACGAATTGGGTCGCAGTTTGCTGGTAGTAATCGTTTTTAAAAGATATTATTTCACGCGTGCATAGCCTGTTTTCGGCAAGAAATAGCAATTATGACCAAGTCGGAGTACAACTTCCAAAATATCATAATTATAGCGAACATAATTTTGGAGCTTTTCATTATGGCCAAAAACTACATTTCGGACTATTTTAGCGTAACATTTACCGTGCGAAATCTTGCGAAACTAGTATAAGGCCCTTCATGCAACCTTGCTACAGACTTTCCATCAATAATATAGTAGGATCACTTTTTGAAGTCCCACAAGCATGCACTGCACTGCCACTTCAAGGCCCTCAGCGGAGTGGCGATGGCTTACTTGATGTTCCTGACAGTAATCTACATAAACAACTCCAAAGAATATAACTCTCTTCTACACGAACTACTTTACGACACCACGCGTCATCATCCTTGTCTACATCATAATCTACACTCAGGATAATTCGATACACTTTGCATGGATAACATCTTCTGGTACGGTATTGTCTTCGTTGCATGTCGGAAGTTGCCCAAAGAATGTTTACTCATGATTCTTGGTCGTGTAGAGCCCGTGTATAATGCACAAATGCCAATAAAATTCGTTTGATCGAAATCGGTTCCTTGGTTCTCGTTTTGTGTTTCAAGGTTGGGGGACTTAGTAAATGTCTCTGAGTCACATGCACTCTAAACTTAGTGTGTGACGCGTTCGTCTCTTTTAGCCATAAGAAATAATATGGTAGATATAGATTTTATCCTGGGAGGTTTTACTTGTTGTTTAACTTATCTCTTTGCTGGATTTAACATCCCAGCACTGCCTACAGGCAATGTATGATATAATAAAGCTTTTCAGTTGCAAGTGTGTACAAATTTAACCCTTCGCGCATGTGCCTTTGCACGAAAGATAAACAAACAGCGGACCCCTCAGGTTAAAACGTCTTATCTACAATGCCAGTTTCTATGGGGAAAACAGGTAAACACTCACGCCACAGCCAGTCTAGTGTGCCTTGTGATGCTGAGATATGCTCCAAGTCCATAACCTTGAAACTTTTAAAGGGGGTCCACTGAACCGACTTCCACCAGACAAACTTTATTGACATGTACGTATTACACACAAACTCTGGATGGTCAAGAATATGCAAAATTGCAAGTTGTACCGATTAATTTTCTATAAATCCACATGTCACCACCAAGCTCAAATGTTATCTTCTTAGGAAAGAACAAAACAGGTGTCGAATAAATACTAGTTACAGCAGTCTGATAAACAACATCTTCATGCACTGACACTGTCTGCAACAAATAAAGTACCGGGGGATCCAATTCAGACATACTTGTAAACGTGTCGGGTTTCCTGAATTATGTTTACAAAGAAAAAACATTACTCCAAAAGTTAGCTTCCAGCTTTAGCATTTGTACCTGTGAAGAACAAATCTATATGGATAACTGGAGATGTGTATGACCGCCTTAACGGGACATTGGTGGGGGGGGGGGGAGGGGGGCTGTGGCGAACAAAGGTGGTCAGGCAGGCCGGGCTGAGGCGGCGGCCATGCTGAATGTGTCCCGCCGGAGGCCCGCACCAGGTAATTAACACGTCGCTAATATCTCCGAGGTGAGATTGACTTTCGAAACTTCATTAAGAACATATTGAAATGAACTGCGCCCCGCGTCCGAGGGGGAAGAGGTCGCGGCCAACAAGTTTTGATCGGCGCGGCCGATGACGTCATCGGTTAAGGGCCTCCGAAATCTGGAGCTCTTGTTCCGCGCAGGAGTCACGGTGGTGCATTGGTACGACCACCGGGTTAGACTGTTGGGTGCCTCAAACGTGGTTTTTCTCGGAATGCTCCCGTATTTCTAACCATTACATTCCGACACTGCTCCATCGGCACCTGGTTTACCCCATCGCCGCTTAAGAGGCTGTGTTAAATAAATAGCCATTAGACACAATTATAAAAATCTAGAGATTTATGGAAACAAAACTGGGAATTCTAAGAAAGGTCAATCACAGACAGTATTTTTGGCTAACTTTTTTGCAAATATTTTGCCAGCGTGATGCACTACTGTCGATACATTTTTACGTCGTGAATTTGTATGTTTAAGTACGATGTAAGGTATCGCGCTAAAGGAATGTATCAGTCCATCAAAATATTTATTCACAAAGTACGCAGAAACTGTTATTTTAGTCTGCCATTTCTTGATTCATCTAATTTGGCTTTCATAAACCTGTAAAATTCTATTAACGTACTCGGCGTTAGTTCACCTATCACAATTGAAAGCACAGCATTAACTATAGAACATAGGTAATGCGCGCAAGTATTGACTGCCATGTTTTCGAACATATGAATTCACAATCGCACATAACAAGTAGTGTGCATGATAGGTCCTGGCCAGTGGCGGCTCCGGGATTTTTGAGGCTCTATGTCACATTTATTTCAGATGCACCCTCCTATTAAAACAGCCATAAGCTCAACTCATTTTCGCTTCTGATGTGAGTTGCCGTCTTTAAACAGTGTTACGCTCGCCGCTGATCTTTACTTGCGATAAATTTGACAACTATTGACTCTGTGGCAGTGTACGCAGTGAGTTCACTGCTGGTTCTGCTTCGTGAATACTAGTTATTTCAAATTGCACCCAGTCTACCCATAAATTCGTAACGGTACGCTACAATGCATTGCCACTAAACTTAAATGTTATGTGTAACATGTAAATTTAACTTCGAATTTCAAACAACAAATGAAAATTATTTCTTTCGTCTGTATTAATATACATATCAACGAACCTGCAGCGTACCTGCAAGATTTTTGCGTTAAGGTCAGGCTTCACCATGCATAGGCGTATAGGGAATTAGATGCTTTTTACGTACACAGATCTCTCAGTCATTTTTGTCTTAGTATTTTCAACTAAAGATTTTCTAATTAACTAATTTTAAAATTTAATTGCACTTTTTAAAAATAAAATTTAATATTTTATAAACAATTAAAAAGTGCACTTAGAATTTTAAAATTAAAATGTGAAGGGTTTGCAAATCTAGATGCGTTCAGTCTCAAACAAAAAATCTTTAGTTGAAAACGCTACCACAAAAAATTAGAGAGATTTTTGTCCGAATTTAGCATTCAATTCCTCATACGCCCATGCATGCTGAAGACTGACCTTAATGTAGGGCCGCCATTGGTGGTTATATTTCATTTCTTGTGCAGACACATAGGGCAACAGCAAGTCACACCAGAGTAGAAAATTTTCGACGAAATTGTTCATTTAGCTATAAAAATAGATATGTTGAAGAAATGTCTTAAGGTATATGCTCAGAGGGAAAAAAAAACAGGCGATGGTGTACTAGCAAAAATTGTAAAGGTCATCTTCGTATTAACGATCGCAAAATGCAACATTGTAAATATCGGCATATATGCCAGCACCATTTTCCAAACAATATCGCACTAAATCTGTTACTATACTCTATTAGGCCCTATATGTATGTCAAGACAGCCAAACATAAAAAAAAAGTTATGAACAATGCCAACTGAAGTTAAAATCAAAACAAAATTAATTTTGCTAATAATAATGCCCGAGTTTGCAATTGTGAATCAATTATGTACAAGTTTCCTGGTCGTATGAAATGTTATATTGATATTCCCTACGCTCTGTGGCCATGTTTTTACTATTGTGAGCCCATAATTTGTGCTCATCTGTTAGTGCAGTCCACATTTATATCACTCACTTCAATCATAGGTTTCGCGTATAGTTTTGTTATCACTTTTCAATGAATTGAAAGTTGTCCTGTAGGACTATATCCAAGTTTAGGTAACGTATGTAGAGTATGTATGCCGGTTCGGGCACATGGCATGTGGCAAAAGGATCCAGGATCCATCCACCATCTTGGTAGACGCGGACGGTGGCCATGTTGGTCAGTGCCGTTTGCCATATTGGTAGGCGTCTCAGCCAGGGGTTTGTCATGTCGGATATTCGTCCCCTTATCATCCCTAAAATTTATTTTAATAAAACTTATTTTAATTTAAAAAAATGCAATCCAGGAATGTTGCCTAGAAACTATTTTAACAGAAATTAAATTATTTTGCCCTGCCACTTTGGTAGCCAGTGCAACGGCAAACGTATTGATCACCTCTCCACTCCTCCACACAAAAACTTGTAACAAAAAAAAAATTCTAAAAATTAGTACACATCACCACCCATGCCCTCGCCCCCCTTCCCCTTGCCACTCCCATCACCAAACACGAACACCCATTCCCTCACCCTCCACCAACCCCCTCCCACTCCAATGCTTTCACTCTCACTTACACCTCACCAAAAAACTCCCTTTCCTCCAGCCACTCCCTTCACAATTCCACAAATCCTCCAACCTGCTTCTCCCATCTAACCCTCCGCAACCCCGGATACTCCCAACACTCACCAACCCACAAACATCTCCCCTCACCACTTCACCCCTCCCGCCACTCACCAATTCATTCCACCAGTTTACCCTCCCCACTCATTCTTCATATGAGCAAGCTTTCTAACAATAAAGAATAGTGTAATATCATAACACCACTCACCCTGCCAACCAGTCATAAAAATAGCTCACAACACATTTCCGCATACCAATATTTAATATCGTTTTTGTGTATTATGCATACCATTTATATTTACAGTATCTTATAACCATTGTATTATTGACTATCAGCCCGCCATTGCATCACTCAGGTTTTATGTAGTTATTAAAATACTTACCTATATATGCGACTACCCGTGACTACCTGCGAATACCCGCGACTACCTGCGACTACCAGTGCTACCTGCGACTACCAGTGCTACCTGCGACTACCAATGCTACCTGCGACTACGCGTGACTACTTTCGACTACCTATGACTGCTTGCGACAACTTGCAACAACCTGCGCCAATTGGCGACAACCTGCGACTACCTGCGACTACTTGAGACAACCTGCGACTACGTACGACTACCTGCGACCACCTGTGACTACCTGCGAATATTCGTGAAAAATTGGGACTACCCGTGACTAATTGCGACTACTCGCGACAACTTGCGATTCCCCGCGACTACCCTCGACTACCTGCGACTACTTGCGACTACCTGCAACTTCTTGCGTATTTTTCTTAAATTAAGATACACAATTTCATCTAAAGTTGTTTCAATTTATTTAGAACGGTTTTGGTAGAGAATGTTTAGAAAGCAGCCAAGAAGCTCACTTTGGTTTACAAATTTTGAAATTTCTAAAGGAATTTTTTAAAAATTAAACATAGCCTATGTCCATGTGGAGAATGTAGCTTTTTAAAATTAAAATAATGATAATAATCGGCCTTGTAGTTTTGGTAGAGTATGCTTAGAAAGCAGCCAAGTAGCTCATTATCCCCCGACTTGTTATAAAAATTTTGACATTTTTCAAGGATTTTTTAAAAATTAAACGTAGCCTATGTCCATCTGAAGAATGTAGGTTTCTAACAGTGAACGATTATTAAGAATCAGCCGTTTAGTTTCCAAGATTACTCGAGACATATAAACAAATAAACAAACTCACATTACTTATTTATAATATTTGTATAGATTTAGTGCATACCCTCGATCACGATAACTTGAAGAACTTTTGAATAGAATATTTTGTTTATAAAACTTCATGATGAAATTATGGTTGTTAGCACTTTACATGCATTTAATTGTATGCGATGTATAATACAGCTCGTATTTCATTTTTCAGTTGTGTCTGTATCTCAAATTATAGTATGCCCCTCATTTTTGCAAGTCAGGTTATAAACAAGGGAACATTTATAGGCATAAGCTATTATAATTTGCGATATATTAGGGCAAATATTATGAAATTAAGTTTGCAAGCATCATTTCTACCTCCAGGAAAGTATGCATGTTTAAGACCTACGACCAATTGAAAACATAGGGACCACCTAAATTAAAAATAATATTTTCATCATATTACTTTCTTTATCAAAATCAGTTCATAACAGAAAAAGAAAAGAGTTAAGTTTAAAATATTGAAATTATTTTTTTATTTTTTCAAATTAGTTAAAATTTATTACAACAAAATTATTCATGTTCGTCTTTATAGATTTTGCATCTCTATAAACATCACCTTCAGTTATAATTTGTTAAATACGAAACCAACTATTCGGGCAATCGTGAACTTCGTGCCACCATGCAGTAAGCTTGAAGTTAAAGCCCTTGCAGCAGAAGCGATACCGATATGCCACTGAATGTTCCGTAGATGATACACTAGCAGTCCCAGATGGTTCGGCTGTCGTCACATCGGAAGAAGCAGGAACCATGGATGAATATGTCTTCGTGGAAAGAGATGTTGCTCCTGGTGATAAAGTGTCAGGTTCGTCGTTCATGCTGGTCGCAGCAGATTTTGATATTAGTGCCATATGATCGAAATCACCATCCATGACTCCGCCGCAAGAACTCTCTGTTGCAGATCCAACACCGAGGCATCGATGAGGCCTGCAGTTCAACTTTGCATGACCTTACATGTTTACAATAAGTATCGTTACGGTAGGAAAGCGACTCACACCGCAAGCACATTTATTTAATGTGACTGGAATTGTTCTTACGGCCACGAAATTAATGGTGCCGTGCATTATATTTTTGCGAAAATAACTAGTCACAGTAGCTGCAGTGGTGGAGATACAGGCGACGTCGCGAGCTCTGCCGGAGACAGGTCAGCCAAAGGGAAGGTATAGCAGAAGAAACATATGCTGCAGTAAGAAATGGTACTGTCAGTTCGTCCGAAGTCGCAGTCGACCCCATTGATGACATATTAAACAAAGATGTCGATAGCGCTGTCGATGATGGTGGTTCTGCTGTTGCACATGACCCATCTGAAGAATTCGATGGTACTTCTGCTGGAACCACGGCCGATGTATTAATAATATTTATGCAAGTTACCATCACCAGCTGTGAGGATCTGCCACTCACCAAGATCTCTATCAAACTGAGCCCCATAAAATGAACCCAGCTACCTTTATATATCTATCCATGACGTCATGGAAATATTGTGGTGCATCGTGGGAGGCGATGGCACATTCACTGTTGTACCTGGTGATGAGTTCGGAATTTGTTCTTGTCGTAGACATTGGCAATGTGGATAGGTATAGGTACGAAATGATGTTACCATTGTCATTCGCACTGACAACGGAGGTTACAGCAGAATCCATATATAAACTTCTTCCCAGCACTGTGGGCGCCTTAAAGGTATAACTGTCGCCGATCTGTAGGTTTCTCACATGCCTAGGACCCTTTGCATACATACACTTTGTGGAAACCGAATGTAAGTTGTGATACAGCGAATTGTGGATAATATTTAATGCACTTAATCGACATCGATAACGGGTGGACCGATCCCATTTCTTGTCAGCCCTAGATGACCCACCAAATCGAATGTTCAGTCAGAGTCATTCAATATAATTTCTTCCTCCTTGCAACATACCTTCTTTATGATTTTTAACACCGTCCTCGATGTCATCCATAGTACACTAAATTAAGTCAGAAATCTTGATTGCTTTCTTTTTTTTTATACTTCTGGTTTATTATAGCTACATTCCAGCCATATATTATATTTCATGGCTCGGTATTTCACCACTTTCTCTGTAAGTTGGTTTATTCAAATTTGTTTCAAACAGATCAGAAATGAACGAACATCTTTCGTCGCAGTTATGGGATTTGGAGCAAATAACGTTTTCAAAAGACCCCTGAATGCTGATTCTTTCAGGAAAAATTCATTTACATTCAGCTTACTTTCTTAGGTTGCAAGGCATAGTTGGGTGAATTGCTAGATGTAGTTGTATTGGGACCAGCCCTTGCTGTGAACTGCAAATAGGAAGGATGAAAATGTAGGCCTGCATCACAGGATGGTGCACTCGGCATACACTGTTTCATATAACACTTTTTAATAATCGGTGAGAAAAAATTGTTTAGAGCACTTCTCATATCGCTATGGCATGCTTATGGAACTCCTTGCACATATGTTCTTTTCATTCATTTGTGCTGCAAGTTCAGCTTCACGAGGTAGATGGTGGCCTGGTGTGCAGAATCGTTCATGTGTTTCACTCTGTGGACTCTTCGATGAAGGAGGCAGTGTTGTGGACAGTGGAGGTAATGGCCAGTGACGAATTTGCGACTATGGTGGTGGCTGTGTTGGGGATGGCTACTACTGTACGACGTCGCACCTTGCACAAAGCGCGGGAATGAGGAGTGTCCGGAACAAACATGGTGCAACTCTCGAAGCACTCCCTGTATGGTAGACAATCGTGAATATCTTTGTTCTATTGAAGGTATATCGGAAGTCTCTTGTACACGTACGAACTTCATGGTGTGTGTACGTCAGCAAAAACTCTTGAAAGGCCAGTTATTTTTCCGTATAGAGGGCCGCTAGCGAGTGTAGCCTCTCATACACGACTATAGCAAAAATTATTTTTTGTCCACTGGGACAGCACGCAAACATCTTCTAAAACTCCAAATGAAAAATAAACTGTATAATCAAATGCGAGTAGGTAAGGTAACGATGACGGCAGCAACAGGCAGAAGAGTGGATCTTGTGGCATTTTATATGCTGGGGTTATGCGTGCAATGGAGGGGGAAGAGGAGGATGTAGCAGAGGAAGGGAGGGGAGAGTCCGGGAAGTGGGCGACATTGTTGAGCTCTGGTGGTAGATACTGAAAACATGAGTTACCAGTACTCTACAGTGGGTACTGTCGATGAAGGGAGGTGATGGGTGGATAATGAGGGGGTTGGAGGATCTGTAGGTAGCAGAAGGTATCGCACAAAAGCGAATGATTGGTCGAGCCACGACGAGTAATTGGTTGAGTGGGGCGTCTATTTGATAAATATAAATTGCTTAAGGTTATGGAAATGGAACTTTTTTTGTCTGAATCAAAACCGATATTTGTTTATCTTTGAGGAATCGGGGATCCATGATATATGAGCTGAGATTATTTTACTGCCAGGTATTCCGAATATCACAGTGGATTGAAGCCACCATGGATCCACTAAACTGAATATTTTTTCAATGTTCCGGCATGCTTTGTGAGACATTTTTCTATGGTGCTGAACGGAAAAATTGATTTCCCTGCGCAATTCCGGGTGCTTGCGATTTTTTTTTCTCATTAAGCGTTAAACATTTCGGTGGGATGGAGCCTCGTGTCCATCACAATGTGTCTCGCAGCCCATTTTACATATTACTGTATATTGCATTCGTGCCAATCATTGGGGGTTCGCGTGTCTGATCTCAGTACATGTACCAGTGTTGTAGGGATGATTATTTGCATTTGAAGGAGGGAAACAGAACACGATTGATTAGTATACACAGTCTTTTTTTTCGCTCGCGAATTTAATATCATAGAAGGAATCTGCTAGCTCAGTTTGGATACTGGTACAGACAATTTTTTTTTTTACTGATAAAGATGTACATACACATCTCCATGGTTCGATGAATGTCAGTGTTTTGGGAGGGGGGGTGACTTTTATATCGGTACTTTAAATGTTACTTCTTGAGGGTGATGTATATTTATAGGTGGCTTCCTTCTCGAATTCTTGTCTGCTATGTTAGTGAAACTCTTTCACTTTATATTACATTCCATGTTTTTTTAATTTTTATTTTTTTTACTGTTTCACTTTTAGAATATCTACTTTAATGGGAAGCTGGGAAGCTACATTTCGACGGCTTGTATGTAGATCTACATCGTGTGATCAGATGATATGAGGACTGGGAAGAGGGGAGCATCGTCTCTATCCAAAACGAAATGTATTCCACAACATTGTGTCGTTACTGTAAGAAGAAATTTTCTGAAAGCGCAATGCTCGGCGACATGGGGTCAACTGTATTCTAAATGTGGCGCATGTCCTTTCGCGTGAGATACATTCAAATCTCAGTTTTGTCGACGAAGTGGCAAACTTCAAAAAGTGTCTAGAAACCTGTACTGGTCTACCTTCTCTGGCCTGCTAAACATTATCTGCCAACATTGCATTGGAGATATACTGGGATGGTAAATGGCGCTACACATATCGAAGTAGAAAATTTCAGCTGTGAATGTCGCAGGCTAATCATTGAAGCACGAAGGAATGAAAAGAACACATATGTAAAGAGTTTCATACGCATACCATATAGGTGTGAGAAATGCTCTAAACCGTTTACTTTCACCGAACATTTAGAAAAGTTATCCGAAACAATGTATACGGAGTGCACCATCCTATGATGCAGGCCTAGCGGTTCATTACTTCCTATTTGTAGTTCACTGTAAAAGCTTGTCCCAATGCAACTTCGACCCGCTAATCAGAAGCTACAGCTAGCAATTCATCCGACCATGCATCGCAACCTAAGGAAGTAAGCTGAATGTAAATGGATTTTTCTTGAATGAATCAGAATTCAGGGGTCTTTTGAAAACGTATGTTGCTTCAAATCCGATAACTTCGACGAAAATGTTCGTTCATTTCTAACCTGTATGAAACATAATTTAATAAACCAACTTACAGAGGACGTGGTGAAATTCTGAGTCGTAAAATAATATAATATATGGTTGGAATGTAGGTATAGTAAACCAGAAGTATAAAAAAAGAACGCATTCATGACCTCGGACTTAATTGAGTTTACTGTGGATGACATCGAGGCCGGTGTTAAAAATCATAAAGAAGGTATGTCGCAAGGAGGAAAAAATTATATTAAAGGGCTCTGACTGAACACTCGATTTGGTGGGTCATCTAGGGCTGAGAACAAATGGGATCGGTCCACCTATCATCGATGTTGATTAAACACATTGAATATTATCCACGATTCGCGGTATCACAAATTACATTCGGTTTGCCCACAGTGCATATATGCAAAGGGTCCTAGGCATGTGAGTAACCTACAGCTCGGCGACAATTATACTTTTAAGACACCCACAGTGCTGGCAAGAAGTTTATATCTGGATTTTGCTGCAACCTCCGTCTTCGGTGCGAATGACATGGGTAATATTGTTTCGTACCTATACCTCTCCAAACTGTCAATGCTTACGACAAGAATGAATGCTGCACTCGACAACTCATCACCAGGTGCCACAGTGAATGTGCCTTTGTCTGCCATGATGCTCCACAATATTTCCATAATGCCATGGGTGTATATATATATATGTGTGTGTGTGTAGCTGGGTTCATTTTAAGGAGCTTAGTTTGATGGAGGTCTTGGTGAGTGGTAGATCGTCACAACAGGTGATAGTACCTTGCACAAATATTATGAATACATCGGTCGTGGTTTCAGTAGAAGCACAATCGAGTTTTTAAAATGGGCCATGTGCAGCTGCAGCACCACCATCGGCATCTTCAGATGTGACGTCGACAGCGCCATCGACATCTTTGTTTAATATGTCTTCAGTGGGGTCGACTGTGACTTCGGACTAACTGACAGCGCCATTTATTACTGCAACATCTGTTTCTTCGGCTGGACCTTCCAGTTCTTTGGCTTACTTATTTCCAAGTGTTCGGGACTTATCTGTATCGCCACCTCCAGTGAAAACTTATACCTGCAGCTACTGCGGCAAGATATTTGCGCATCAACACACCGCACGGTACCATGAATTTCGTGGCTGTATGAACAATACCAACCACGTTAAAATCCTGCGCTTACGGTGCGTTGTGGCTTTTGTACTGTAACGATACCTACTGTGAACATGTAAGGTCATTCTAAGTTGAACTGCAGGCCTCAGTGACGCTTCGGTGCCGGACTGCAACAGAGAGTTCTTGCGGCCTCTGTCGGTGGAGTCAAGTACAATGATTTCGATCATATGTCTCCACTACCAACATCTGCTGCGACTTGTTTGAACGACGAACCTGGCACATCATCACCAGGAGCAACATATATTTTTACGAAAACATCTTCATCCCTGATTCCTGCTACTTCCGACGTGACGGCAGCCGAACCATCTGGGACTGCTAGTGTATCATATACGTAACTTTCAGTGGCATATCGTTGTCACTTCTTCTGTAAGGGGTTTGACTTCAACCGTACTGCATGGTGACACGAAGTTCACGATTGCAGGAATAGGTTTCGTATTTAACGATTTATAACTGAAGGTGATGTTTATACAGATGCAGACTTTACGCAGACGAACATCAATAATTTTGTAATAATAAATTTCAATACATTTGAAATAACTAAAAATTATTTTAATATGTTATCCCGAAATATTTTCTTCCCATGATATAAACTGATTTTGTTTAAAAAGCAGTATGATGGAAATATTATTTTATATTTTGGTGATCACTATATATACAAATGATGCATGCAAACTGAATTTCACGAGCCTGGCTCTAAAAAATCACAAATGAAAATCACATATGCCTATAAATACAGTATTTGCTCCTTACAATCTGACTTGCGAAAATGTGGGCATACTATGATTGAAGATACAAGACCGAACTGAAAAAAAATAAATACGACCTCTATGATACATCGCTTATGTGTAAATGTACTTAATATGCAGACACCTATAAATTTACTATTAATTTTATAAACTAAATTTCCTATTCAGAATATTTCTTGAAGTTATAGTGATTGAGAGTATGCACTAAACCAATAATTCAGTGGTTATAAGACAATGAAAATAAATATTGTATCCATAATACACAAAAACAAAATGAAATATTGGTGTGAGGAAATGTGCTATGATCAATTTTTATGAGTGTGTGACAGGGTGAGTGGGGTTATGACATTACATGATCCCCGATTTTTAGAATTTCTTGGGTCACGAAGTGTTTGCAGGGGGTGAATTGAGCATGTGGAAGGATGGGGCGGGGGCAATTATAGGGAAGTGTAGATGGGGAGGGGTTGTGTGGTGGTGAGTGGTGGGAGCATCGGTGGTTTTTTTGGTGAGGGTTTCGGGGGAGGGGGTGGTTGGTGGGGTTTGGGGAGGGCGAGAAATGGTAGAGGGTTTGTGAGCTGAGAGGGTGTGGGGTGGGTTAGTGGGTAGGTTTAGGATGGGTGGTGAGTATTTTGGGGATTATTGGTGGAGGGGTGTGTTGTGGGGTGAAGAGATGGGTGTTCGTGCTGGGTGAGAGAATTGGTATTTTGTGTGACGAGGGGATGATTTGTGGCATGTGCTAATTTTTTCCATTTTTTTGGTTACAGGTTTTTGTGGTGGAGGAGTCAAGGCGGATCAATATGTCCCCCGATGCACTGGATACCGAAGTGGCAGGCCGAAATTATTTAATTTTCATTAAAAGTATTTCTAGGCAACACTAGTCGATTGCATTCTTTTGATTTCCTTGAAAAATGATATTAGATATGCAGCGACACTCTAAACTAATATAATGATTAGAAATACAAGGTGGAGGGTCGATACATCATATTTTTATTGTAATAATTTTTTATTAAAATATTTCTAATAATATATTTTTAATTGAAGTAATTTTTAGGGATAATGGGGGGACGAACATCTAACATGGCACCGAGCCCTGACTGTGACGCCTACCATTGTCAGATGCCACCGACCAACACGGCCACCACTCGTGCCTACCAAGTTGGTAGACGTTTCATACTGTCAGATACCATGTGCCCGAACCAGCACATATACACTACTTATGTACAAAGAGGTTAGATAACAGGTAGCTCCGTACTTACAGTGGGATCCGAACCATCTGAATACCAAGAGTTATATATATCATTGCTGTACTTTGTAGGCTAAACTAAGCAAAATGTAATATGCTCCTATAGCGAAAATTATTCCAATAATTATAAGGACAGACTGCGAAAATTAACGGATAACTTTTTAATTGATACGAGATTTACGGTCGATTAACTAAAATAATTAAGAAATCTATGTTGGAAGTGCCAGGTTATTTACGCACTCCAAACTTCCTAGTAAAAGAAGATCAAAGGCTGATAAAACAGTTTCTTGCCACACAAGAAGGCAAAATATTACTACGAAATGACTACGTTTAACACCCTGCTGGTGTCCGTGACGAAGGTATCGAGGCTTTAACTCGTTTGGTGGAGCACGCAGTTACTAGATCCGGGCTCGTAAATGCGCCTGGGGCGCTGACGTTCCATGTTAAATATATATATATATAAGTTATGTCATCATGTAACATGCTCTTCTGGTATTGTTTGAAAGTGTGTGGGTTTTACGTCCACCGAACACTGTGCCATGGCTAGGATGCTTGTTTACAACGCCAGGTTGCGTGGGTTCGAAACATGAGTGAGGCATGTGTGTATGTGTAGTATTAAGTTGTAATATGCATGTATGTACACGCATATTCGTTTGCTTACAGCCCGACTTGCAAAAAATGTGGCTGCTACATAATTATTTAAAAAGAATATTTAAAATAACAACCAATGCGATTATAGGCACATGTGATTCAGAAAGTAATGTAAGGTGTTTAATACAACATTTGCCTTTAAAAGTTTTTTAAAATTATAAATGCGATGAATTTAAACTGAAAGAGCTCTGCAATAAATGTTGTTATGAACATGCATTGAGTGAAAAAATATATGAATACATTAATACGAAGAAATGGCAGCTTCTTGGTTTGGTGGCTACTAAACAACATTTAAGCACTCCAGCCCATGATCGCTCTGTTGGTCAGTGGACTTGCTATCAAGCGATCATGGGTTCGAATCCCAGTCTCTCCGTGAGTCTTTTTTCATTTTTTAATGTTATCAGCTGTCATGTCAAAGTGTCAAATTTACATAATTCAATATTTTTTTACCCATTTTGGATTAAAATACATTTCCGATACATTTTACTGTATTGTTTTTAAAGATTAAAGCATTTTTTTCAAACCATTAGATAGAATAAATATAAATGTGTCTATTCCTATATGTTTGAGCATTTTGACAAGGTTGCACAGCAGCTGACATGCGATCAAGGTCATTGGCCATCCTTTCTGGCGTTGCCCTATGGACATTTCCAGCACTATTCGTATGTCACATCAGGCGCGTCTGCCTCGCACGCCCGTTATGACATGTGCATCTGACTCGTGTGCCTGTCTGTGAATGCATGCGTGGTTACAAGGATAAATAGCTTAATTTTCGTACAACAGTAAAAACAAATGGAATAATGTATATATTTAAAAAAAAATATCGATTGAATTGATTTTTAAAAATGGGTATTAAAATTAGAATATTTTTTTACAAAGTCCTGCCTGGAATGCGTTTTTACAATAATTTTTCGTATTAATTGACATATATGGAAAATTACATCATTAAATACGTAAATAAATACACACACTGGCGATTCGCGCACTCTAGCAGGAGTCGTGCGAGTGGTGTTTTCTATGCAAACAAAGGTTTCTTCTAAGAAAATAAAAAAAAATCCGAGGTATTAAAACGCATTTATTTAAATTTTTAAAACTTTTATAGTTTTTTGTACCTACATTTTTGCTTTTAAATCCAAAAATAGTGGTCACGACATTGGTTTACATAATCGACATTGCATCACGATCGTGTGCGCCTTGAAAAGACGACTCCAGTATTACACAACACTCGATACTTATGCCTTTAATTTTTTTTAAATTATAAAACTATACTTAAATTTAAGAAATAGTGTTTTTTATTTTTATTAATTTTTTTTATTTTTTGGGGATTTTTGAGACAACCCAGCAAACACAACCTGTCAGCAAAGTGTCAGCAAATTGTCGGCTCGATACCTGTACTGTCGGCAACTGTCGTTTCAATGCCAGAAGATAGCCATCTGTCAACACTGTGATGTCTTTTTTGAGACAAATTGGTAGCCGTTAGAAAAAAGACATCAACCGTCTGTATTTTTTAGAATAACATATGGATATCACCGAAAATATGTCGGCATGATATCGCAGAGCAAACATGTTAAAACATCTTAAAAATGTTTCTGGGCCGATTCCCATACAGCCCCTTGTATTTTCTGTAAGCTGACCATTATATTATTCATTCCGGCCCCGTAACGTTTTCGAGACAAGGCTCTTTATCAAAATAAAGATATAAATATGATGTATTTTTGCCAACACACTTTTGGAAAGTGATTTGAATAGGCAAGATGTTAGCTAGCTGTTGACGGCATTATGTCGTTTTTGAGACATAATGTTTGCCATAAGAAAAAATATAATGGCCTGCTGTATTTTTTAGGATAACAGATGGATATCACCGAAAATATGATGGCATGATATCACAGCAAACATGTTACAGGTATCTTAAAAATGTTTCTGGGCCGATTTCTATACATCATCTTCATCTTTCTGTAAGCTGGCCATTATCTTTTTTATTCCGAACCGGTAACGTTTTCGAGACAAGGCACTTTATCACAATAAAGATATACATATGATGTCTTTTCGCCGACAAACATTTGGAAAGTGTTTTGAATAGACAATATGTTAGCCAGCTGTTAATGGCATGATGTAATTTTTGAAACAGTGTGTTAACCATTAGCAGGTTTTTTTTCGTGATTATATGTTTCACGTGGTAGTCCATGGCTTTTGTTTACTTCGAATTTTTTTTTCATTTGTACAACCGTCTGACCGATATATTAAAATCTAACAAAAACTATTTTGTCTGCAAGCTTCTGAAGAAATACTTTTTAAATAATCCATGTTTAAAACTGTTTGGTTTATTGTCATGGAATGTATACATTCCTTTATAATAATTTGTGTCATGATATATTTAAATTACTGGGACTATCAGCAACCTACCCCGTGGTGTATGGGTTATCATGCTGGGCTGTCAACTCAAGGGTCTTAGGTATGAATCCCGCACTCGGGGAGCAAAAGTTTCTCATTTCGTATAATGTGTTGGCGAAGTAAATGAAATGAATGTATGTGAAGGTAAAATAACATCGATTAGAATTTTTGATCGAAAAGTTAATGTTTTTTCCATTGTTATACTGCTTATATCTGGACATCATGCCTCTGCAGGCCCGGCATCGTAGCGACATCCAGCCGTCGCAGGTTCGGCATGGTAACGACATCCAGCCAGCGCAGGCCCGACACTGTCGGGCAACAGTTAGCTGCCAGTCCATATATCCATACGGCAGCTTCTGGCATAAGACAGAGGGCCAGTATCGGTTGGCCGGAGTTTGTCAGCTAGCTTTTAACGGCCCGATTCTGGCCCGTATTTCCGTATTGTCAGTGTTTGCTGGGAAATGTCAAAGGTAAAATGTCCTGAGCCCATTTCATCTGGCTTGGAGTCACAAATCCTGGTTTCCTGCTCCAGGAAAAATTGTAAATTTCTGGGGGTTCGTTCCTGCAGCTGGAAAAAAGGGAAATTTTCTAGGAAGAAAAGGCTGATTTTTTTTTTAAGGAAAATGCGAATTGTGGGTAAAATAATTGATTTATGAAGCTATTTTTGGGGTAAAACAAGTGATTTAGAGGGGAAAAAGGAAAAAACTAAAATGGCGGCCGAGAGAGTGCCCCCAAGATGGTGGCCCGGGGACACCGAGACCTATCAGGAATTCTGCGCCAGAAAAAACTATAGCCTACTACTCACCAGTATATGTGCTGAAACGAGACACTAATATTCTGATTCAATCATGATCTTCCTTTTAGTCTGAGTTACAGTGTGAAAGTGTTGTCACAAAGCGACAGGCCGAGTTCCAATAATAGATCTTTTGATCTCGGTTCAGAAAAATATGATATTGGATTGAGATGGAACACTGTTTGTAATGGGCTTTCATTTTGTGACGTCATGGTGCATGTGTTTGTCTTGAAGTGTAAGAGATAATTGGCGAGTTTGTGGGGACATTACCTCTCAAGACTAATTTATTATTTTTAACTACGTAATCTGGTTGAAAATATTCTGAAGAAAGTAGTTGAGAAAAAAATAGATGCTGCTATGTTTTATATATATATATATATATATATATATATATATATATATATATATATATATTAAGTAACGTGGTTTTACGAATTTAACTGCATAATTCTTAAGCACGTATAATGTTATTTTATATCCCCAAAATATTTTACGGTTTAGTGCTATCGTTTGGTGTATTTTCAAACAACGTTTTTCAGCAAAGTCTGCTCTTTGCGGGAGCAAAAATTTCGCCTAGAGATTCACTTTTCGGCATGGCTCGTACGGCAAATGAGGCCAGTTTTAGATATTCTGAATGACTTTTCCAGTTTTCCGTTGTATTTATTCGAAGTTGTTCCAAACACTGGGACAAGTATTCAGCTAACACCATTCATGTAGGGCCTATATTGTTTTTTTTATTAATTTCAAATTTTCATTATAAAAAATGTTTACATTTGGTCTGCCACATCAGATAGGATTGGCTAACGCAGTACAGTATAATTATTCAATGCAACACACTTCATATAAAAATAGTTACAAAACCATTTAAAGTTTAGACGCACTAGCAATGCCTATTAATTCAGATGCATCTTGAATTTCAACCACCATGCTTAAAATATAATGAAAATGTAGTGGGTATTACACATAAATGCCTCAATTAAAATACATTAAAAGCTTGAGATTAGATAATGAAGCTTACTCATAGGAATCATTTGGAAAGGGCACAATTAGGATGAAAAGCCAAATACACACCTTACAAATCATTTAAATATTCTGCAATCTTTCTGTGGCGTAAGATGTTGAATTAATAGAATTTTCGTCTATATCATAAAATGCCAAACACTCGGCATTAACCACAATTCGTAAACTCCAGCCAATTATATAGAACTCGCCCGTTTACACTAGGCGAAAAAATGACTTCCCATTATATGAATAGCCATATCTTTTGTTGAATACACTGATATTGAAACACATACATGTACACCAATTCCATAACATGAGCTGTAAAAAATTACTAAAATAATCAACCACCCAATAACTAGTAGAATTCTGATAAACAACTGTTACCAAACCTCTCGACTGGAAAATCAAGCAGAATTTCTGCAGACAATTTATATGACACTGGACGAGCACACCTGTACTCAAATGTATGCCTGGTTTCAAATGCTATCATTTACCAAAATATTTTACGTCGCTCTTAATAATGACGCGTACAGTCATTACTAATTGATACCCAGTGAATTTCTAGGGTTTTATTAGTTATGAAACACTGTGCACCATTAAATTCCCTGGTTAATTATCAATCCAAAACCTCTTAACCTGCCAATATTAAAAACATTTTAATCTAACGCAACATTATCGTTTGCGACCACTTGCAAACACAGTTGAATGTCCTGTTACTCAGTTGACACCGAAGCAAGCCTATTATTTAATGGTACACATAAACTCATAATTCCTTTAACGTATAGTTGAGAGTAAGGCCCTAACCCTGAGTGCGTTGACAAATATACCTTTAATAAAAGGGACTCTCACAATTCCGAAGGCTGCACAAAAATTACGCGATACTCTATACACCACATCACTGGCTCTTAATAAAATATTTCCAAAATTACGTCACACATGATAAAATATTATGCTAAGCCCATACACAAACAGTGAAAGGCAGCTCGGTGGGCTCAGTGAAGCTTGCACTGCAATAGAATAATCTCACACTAACAAAATTAATTGAAAACCATTAAACCCTATCAATGAATTTTCCGACCAGCATTTAGAGTGAATGAAAACCACAGCAAGCAAGTCGGGGTGACCGGAATTTACAAAAGGCAGGAAAGAAATCGCTGTCAAATGGGGCAACGACCAGAAAATTACTTTACACCTGGACATAAATTAGACCGCGTCTTGAAACACACAATTTGGAAAAAAACAAAGGTTGATGCACCGAAAAGAAGCCGCTTACCTGGAAAACCTGCAAAGTATCCATAATCAAACATGCACCACGACTTGCCGTTGTGAAGAAGCCCAAGCTACGCGCACATCTGGATTTCAGCCAGACCCCGCTGCGTGCAGAAATATTCAAATACGCTCATGGCGATCGAAGTTCTTAAGAGGAGTGTGAACTGGAACATTTTTTGTGAAATCGTTGTTTGCGCGTATTCACGTATCTCGGTGAATATATGTTCTGTAAATACTACGTTTTGCCGGAAAGGGTAAAAAAAATTGTCTGTGTGTCTATGTTTTTACTCTTAACATATGAAGTGTATTCTCAGAGAAAAAATTCACGAAAATGGTTAAACATCACATTTTTAAAGTTCCCTAGCAGTTTTCTTAAGCAGTAAGAGAAAAGTACAAAGACACAGGCGTAGTTTAATGTATGGTCTTTCGTCGCGTGTAATAAAACCCTACTGTTACAGATCTAATTTGCACAGTACAGCGTTACGACAGAAACACTGCACGCCTTGCGCGTAGGAGCGATGAGGCACTAGGCATGCGTGTTAGTGTCGCCTGTATCGCTCCCTTACTTCTTGACCTTGGACACCCAGGTTAACGCTCCTCTGTAAGGCGGACGTGCGTCCTCAGAACGTGGCAGAAAGCCTTACAGAAGCAGAAGTCGTAACCGATGCAGATGACCAGTTGACAAGTAGACAAGAAGGAGAAGATACAGTGCACTAACTTATACAGGTTCGCATAACCTAATGACGTAGGCGGGGAAGGGTAATCGAAGTGACACCGAGCCGTCTCAGCAGGTTTGAGCGCCGGCGAAATTCTTAACGAGCGACTGTGGCGCCGGCAGCTCAAAGTGACTAGCGTAAATTTGGCTACCTTTTTTTAAAAAATCCATTCATACTCAGTGATACACAATTGTCTACATTACGCACGTGTAGGTAATTTTTGGTCTGTGCTGTACACTGCGAATGTCAATGACCAATGAGCTTACTTGTGGGTAAATGATTCGCAAACCGTTTTACTAGTCTAGGTCGTGATTGGTTCATATAACTGTAGCCGAACGTACAGCCTACATCTCATTGGCTGTGACAACGAAACAAGTGTTGTGTCGACTTAAGTGGCCTACAGCACGCATCATAAAATATTTTCTTTGCAACACCTGAAAATGTCAATTAAAGAGGTCTGAAACTGTTACAAAAAATTAACAATACTTTTTAAATAAACTTAATGAAATTTATACACAATTTAAGCTTGATATATATATATATATATATATATATATATATATATATAAAATGTTCTGCAACAGTAAACAACAACCAAATCCATATCTCAACGATTGAAATATAAAGGAATTTCTTTCTGGTAAATCAATAGTACTTTAAACGCTACTCTTATCTTGGATCTCGTCTTTGAACTACCATATTCGGCGGTTCTTAATGAAGTTAATCTCGATCTCCAGCCATGCACTGAACTCGAATGGTTCAAGAGTAATCTGTGTCGATCCTAGAGCAAGTTCGGGCTTGATCTTGGATCGAGTGATGAACTATAATGGTGCAACCGGTTTGTAAGGCCGTTTAAAAGGTCGTTAGGATCGCATATTTTCCCCGAGACAGGCGTTTAGAAATGTTTGTGGTAGAGATACGGTCATATTTTGAATCTTTCACATGTCTTTTTGTTTAGACAAGGGGCCCAGCCCGTGACCTTTTTTTTATTTGGTATTGTCACATGCCTAGAATAATGACCAAGTTACTAATTTTGGTTATCATACAAAGATTGAAACAAAAAACTTACTGCATAGATATATGTAGGTAATAATGAAATGATGTGAAATTAACTCAACATTGAAGCGACTGCGGCCCCATTTAATATTTCTCTATCCACTTAGCCACTGCGACCCCACTTAACATAGTTCTATCCACTGAGCCACTGCAGCCCACTTGAAATCTCTCTATTCACTGAGACACTGTGGCCCCACTTAATTAACTCAATATTAAAGCGAGACATTTAAAGTAAACAAAAATGATATTCCATTACCTTCACATCTCTATGCAATATTCTTTATGCATCAATACAAAATTTTTTAATAAGTAAAAAGTAATTAAAATATGAGTTTTTAGGGTAAATGATAATGATTGCGTAATCTGATCTTGTTGAAATTCGAGCTTGGCCTGTATTTTACACTGATGATTCGCTCTACAAAATTTGAAGAACTTCTGTTGAGTTGCACGGGACTTAGAGGTATTAAAGACGGACAGACAGACAGAGATCGTCTACTTATTATATAGGATAAGGATAAGGACGTTGGACAAAGAAGCCGTTGGCTCTGTTCGTACCTCTATACCCTGCAAACAGGCCTCCCTCCCGATGGTCTGTCAGGATTATCCAGAAGCTGTCTGTCATATGCGAGTACCTTTAAGTACCGAATCACTCCACACACAATATCTCAAGTCCGGACGGCTATAAACACCCGCAACTCGGCACACCATTCAACCTGTGTCTCGCAGTGTTACTACCCGTTCTTTCTCGAGCTTCATCAGTTGCATTGCGCTTCATTTCGGCATGTCTGTCGCTCATTTACCCCCTGGCAAGTGCCGTGGGTGTGCCACGTTGGACGTGTTCATCTGAGAACATTTGGTGTGCGCCATACGGAGATCGACAACAGTGCCTTCATACGACGTGTGTCCATGCGCCATCACACGAGACTTTAACAGTTCGCATATGATCCATCGACGTGCCTACTTGCCAAATTTCATGGGTTGCCGAATGTTTTTACCGGAAGCGAATATTTTACGGCAACACGCCTAAGTGTTACGTCTCGATGCTACAATGACTGAATGTACTTCGGAATGGAGTAGAAATATTTCGCGAGAAACTGCAAAAGTGAGTTTCCTAACGAGGCATACAATGAGGAACAGCACACCATGCTACCTGCCTAATGACAGGCTGGACTTCAGGTATTCAGAACTTTCTGATGTTGCTCACTACTGGGCAAAAACGATGTTCGAATTTTTATATTTTTTTACGTTTATATTCTAGGCAGTAGGCAAATTTTCAATTATAAATCATTACTAACTGCGAGCATTATTCCTATAGTAGTTTAAAATATAAAAATCTTCTCTTAATAGTAGAACAGCAAAACAACATACGTAAATATTTAAGCTTGTAGCAAAAGTCTCAGTGTTTTAAGCCGTGAGTTATGTCGTATTCATTATGTTCAGTTTGGGTGGTGTGTTTAGAACTATTATTTCGTTATCAAATCTTACATAACATTTTCGTCTAACTTTTCCACAATATACTGAAAATATGTTGACGGAAAATGACGTCATAAATCTATAAATACGAACAGCACAAAAAAAAATACAACAAACTCCTGTCAGCAATAACTAAACAAAAGCAGCGTAGTGATCCACGCTCTTGTCTTACAAGAATAAGAATCTATGGTAAATAGTCATGCACTTTTATGACGGAAACGAACGAGCGAACTAAAGGTGAAAGAAGAGTAAAATATGTAATCCTATTTAGCGCTGCTTACAGTCCTTGCACATTAGATATTCATTTACCGAATGTGCAGAAATGAAGACAGAAACTAAAACAGTGTTTTTCATTAGGTTTACTTTTAGGCTTACGTATGACGGTATGTTAGATACCCGATCTTAGAGTGATTTTTGGATTTTGGTTTTGGTAATACTGGTACTGTTATTAAGGAGTAAATTAATTAGCTGCTTATTTCGATAAAACAGTCTCAACATGTTTGAGTAGTCTTATTAAGAAAACATTGCTCTTTATTTCTAAGCTGCAAATCAATTTTGTTTTTGATCGAACACAAGAGCTCCTATGCCGAAAGCCTGTCTTCCAGGAATGTAATTTGAAATTGCATGCATAAGTGGTATCCACCGTGACTGTGCTTCAATACTTTTGTATGCGAGTGATCTTGCAGTTCCTCACTTTTACCGCTTCATAATTCAGAATAAGAGTTCGAGTAGAGGGGAGAGGATTGGGCGGCTCTTTACAACGAGGTTTAGAGAGCCAGTGAGAGTGAAGCAAGGTGAGTATGGAGCAGCACCGGAATGTAAGAGCGATGAAAACGAAGAACCCTGAGGAAACCCGCCGACCAACAGCATCGCCCGGCACGATCGACAGATACAGAAATTCGAGTGCGACCCCGCCTGGAATCGAACCCGGTTCGCCTTAGTGAGAGTAGAATAAGATGGATTACGCACCTACTATTCAAGACAAGCCAATAATCACTGTTACTAAGTCATTACGGTTTACGTGGCCCATATCTAAGAACTAATCATGCTGTACGTTATGACAACAGAATAATAGTATGACAATTTCTTCTGTTTTATTGCTTAAATGTTGTCGGAAACAAAAGTTATGTATAGTTGATTCACGATAACTTCGGCCTTTTCTGAAGCCCTGCTAAATTTCTACTTTTGGTTACTGATTACGTATCCTTCCGCTACACGTAAACATAAACACTGCCATGGGACTTCTACTTTCATAACTGTCAAATGCATTGATTGCTGTTTACAGCTGTTCAAAGAATGCTGTCATATTTCTTACGAATGTTCACAATTTAGGCCTATTACAATATTTAGGTCGGCTTTATTACTATTTGTTACACACGATATAGCACGTTACACATAATACACATAAATATTTTGCCACGACGGTGTTTTTTACAACTGTGGCGCAAAAAACACTAGTATTTAACCTGTTGTTATTTATAAGCGTTTGGAATAAAAATCAAAACGAAGGGACAACCAGTCCAACGAAACGACTCAGCAAATTCAAGCACGCTACTCGTGTCGCTTATTTATTGTTCGTAGCATCGACAAATGTAAAAGATAGTGGTGAACACGCAAACACATAGGCCTACCGTAATATTTATGCCGCTAATATTTACGTGCATTGGTACTTACTGGTTTGTAGGTTTATTTTATTATTTATTTTGATTTATCTGATTGGGCTTAGTATTTTTTTTTCGGATTGTGTCAGACATTCAAATCACAGAAACGTAAAGTCGTTACACAACTGTGTTTCAAACATCTAGCGCGAAGGTACAACGTTGTGATAAACAGACGTGGATATAAATAATTATCTTCGTCATACCATCAGTTCATGTTTAAAACGTATAAACTTTGCACATATTTGAAATCCACACACATCTGGCCTGTGCGCAACGATTACAGCACAGCCACCACAGACGGAAATTGCGGTTACGCCCTTACACACATGGCGATCACAACACTCGTTACAGTATATGAATTATCCCTGCCCTGGAAACACATATTTATCACAACATTGTAACTTCCCTTGGATGTTTCAAAAACACTAGTACGAACTTGACGTTTCGTTCATAAACACCTCGTGTCATTGTCATGTCGCCACACACCACTGTCAATCGTACGACACTATGAAAACGGCCCGCCCGCCATATTGGGACAAGCGCGTGGCTAGGCCACGTCTGCCAACCTGCTGGTTTGTAAATGTCGCGCAACGAGCTGTGTCGCGCCATTGCATCTAAAATATGTCGTTGCATCTAAATACCATATAATACGTATTTAATCTATAAAATCTCGTTTCAGTTGTAAATTATAATCTCAAACATCATTATAGTTGCTGTAATTAGTATGATATGTTCTGAAATTAGAAATAACAAAATGTATATTTTCCCTGGTACACAGGTGGTACGATCTTCGTGTGAGAGAGAAGACTGAGTGAGAGCGAGAGAGAGAGAGAGCGATACGCTCTGCTTCGCGTATTGAACCTTTATTTCGGACGGAAATAAAAAACACCAGCCTACGCATGGGAATTATGCGCAGATATTTTTAACTGCAGTAATGAAATGTGTTTCCGTCAGTGCTACCTAACAATACAAATATATCAATTGGCAACGTTTTCCTTACAAATAGTATACATAAAAACTAGGTTAAAGAATATTGTAACAGTGAACTATTTCGTACCGGCCATTGCCAACAAGTCACAGCTCTCACTGTTGTTAATTCACGTTTAATACGAAATAAATATTACAAGTTATATAAGATACTAAGATAAAGTTTCATTTATTCAATAATACAGTACTCTAAAGTTAATCACAGTTTTAAATATTTGTGGAATACAAGTTATTGGAAAAACAGGTTGACATATTACGCCTAGGGTGATTTTTCAAAGGTTCGATTCCAAAAGGCTGAAGAAAGCGTGAATGGACTATAGACCATACCCTCAAATTTATGTTAAGCTCACATTTTTAGTATACGGGCTGTTCACGGTAGAATGAGCACGTTTGAATGCCCTGCTCAAGATCTACTTGTATGCACATTGTGCATTCTTCCGCCTTATATAAAATTAACATTGCCATGGGCCTCGTCACTTTATTCATACGTTGGTCAAGTGCAACTGTGAAATTATTACACAAGAAAATATTTTGCAAATCTGCTAATTTTTTCACTCCTATGAATTTAAAAAAACAGTAATCGAAAGAAATTATTTAAGTTATCGCAAATGGTTACCTGGCGCTTTTTATTCGACGTCAAGATATGGAACTGCTTTCCATTCATCGTTACCAACTTTACTGGGCGCATGTCACTCAGTTCTTCCGTTAAAATATATGCAGTTAGGAGCAGTGACTTTTTTCTAAGTTTGATTTCAAAAGTGCTCACTTTATCGTGAACAACCTTTAGTGAGGAATTTCTGTAAAGAAGTTGCTATGCCTGAAACTGTACGATGAATATCATGGCGTGCTCAGTAGGAGCTCTCGCTGCTAGTTCGCACCGATCAAAACTTGATGTAAGCGGTGCCGTTAGCCCCTCAGATACTATCTGTGGGTAGGTGGAGTTTCCGACAGCAGTCTCATGCATTCAAGAACGACACCGAACAAAATTAATATTTAACTTTTATGAACCCAAATTATGTTCATGAAATTATAGTGCGAGAGTCAATAGTATTAGTTACACGTACAAGGAATTAATTGAACACAGAACCTCAATGGCCTGAACGACGATACAAAACGACTACCTTCATCTGATATACAGTTTCTCCTCCACTTGTTAATATCGTTAAAAATCACACCGATCTTGATTTATATTCAAAACAGGCCGGAGAAAATGATTTTGAGAAAGAATGTGACTGGAATACAAGCCGTGACTTTTTTCCTCTATTTTTCCCCTCCGTTTGAGCTGCAGCCTTGTTAAGAGGATGATTTATGTTGAGTAATAGCCGGTATTAATCAGTCTAAGACTCGAGCTGGTCTGGTGTCGGCCTGCGGTGCGCTCGGTTTAGTCTGGAATTAAAAACATTCTGAGGGAAATTGTTTACTGCGACATCTCAGGGAAATTCGGGCAGCGTAGAAAATTATTTCACCAGAATGTTTACACTAATCAAAATCTAGTTTTTATCAATAAGAATATGCAGATTCATCACCGCCATATTGGGGTACAGAAAATGTTATCCGTGTTCGAATTTTCTTTTCATGCCAAAGCCAATACCTTTTTCCAAAACAAGTGTTTTGTAAGCCTGTCTTTACCTCTCATGGCATATGCGATGTTCTTGTTTAAAAAAAAAAAAAAAAAAAAAAAAAAAAATTCTTTAGCGCGATGAAACGATTTCGTAATTTACAACATGTGGAGGCAAGTTGTCCCAAAAGAATTTGTGTTTCAAAGTTACGTCCCGAAACACATGATAGCCGTCGCACTTTTATGAAGCGCTTGTGGAGCGAAATTGAAATTTTGATATCGGAGCAAGAGCAGCAACCTTACGGCGTGTTCAGATAATCGGCCACGCCTCGCAAACGACTGGTTGTAATTCACTGGCGTAAAAAATCATTCCAGTAATTCAACCGTATATAGCTACTGACTGCATACTAATAAACTAAAAATTGGTATTGAAGAGAGAGAGAGAAGAAATGTAAACGCTTATATAACACTAGCTAGCCGTCTTTTTTGTAAGGCGTAAGTCATGTTGAAATTAAGACATAATATTTAAGTAGAGTTTAAAGGAGCAAAAAAAATTTCACGCAAGTATTATATGTATTTCAGAAATTATATCACATAGTATTTACCTTAAGTTGCCAACGTTGCAAATTTTTTAATTTATTTCTAATAGTTTCCCGACAGTACATAAAAAATGATGACTATTATTCTCAGGTAACTAGTTAGTATGAAAACATGCCTGTGAATTTTAATGACTATTATTCTCAGGTATCTAGTTAGTATGAAAACATGCCTGTGAATTTTAATGACTATTATTCTCAGGTAACTAGTTAGTATGAAAACATGCCTGTGAATTTTAATCAAGTGTGTAGAAACCAGCAGCTGCACTCTTTTAAGTTTTCTTGGCAGAGATTAAATTTCATCACGAGTGATTATTGGCGTAAGTATTTTAAACAATATGTTAATACTAATCTAATTGTTAAGTAACACGATCATAATGAATTATAAGAGGTAATATGCATCCCATTCTATCACAATCATGATGAGATATTGTTCTCCTGATTTATTATCTACTAAATTAAAAATACAGTGATAAGCGCCAAATATAGTGACGTAGTGATAACCAACTAGAAACTCAGTCGGAAGGAATTTGGTCGCATTCTCAGTCCAGCGAACCTTATTTCGGTCTTTTGTGATTTTTAAAAACACCCCAGACCAATGCCTAGGTGGTCTCTTCATACAGACTACGATAGATTTCTTCCCCAGTCCTGCTCGCCCGAGCAACTTGTTTCTTCTCAGATGAGCCCGTCATCTAACGTCAGCTCTGTTGGAGAGATGTGGAGCCTTACTACAGTGCATCAATGGCCGGGTGAATAAATTTACAGCAATGGTATAGGCTGTTCACGGTAAAATGAGCACTTTTGAAAGCCCTGCTTAAGATATACTTGTATGCACGTTGTGCATTCTTCCGTCATAAGTAAAATTAACATTGTCATGGGCCTCATCACTTTATCCATGCGTTGGTCAAATTAAACTGTGGAATTATTAAGAAAGTAAATACTTTAGAAATTTGCTCATTTTTACACATCGATGCCTTGAAAAACAGAAAGCGAAAGAAATAATTTTAAGTTATCACAAATGGTTACCTAACACTTTTTATTCTACGTTAATATATGGAACTACTTTCCATCCATCGTTACCAACTTTACTAGGTGAATGTCACCCACTGCGCCCATTAAAATATATGCAGGCAGGGGCAGTGACTTTTTTCTAAGGTTCATTTCTAAAGTGCTCACTTTTTCGTGAACAGCATTGAAGCGGGTTTGCCCACCGGTGCTTGTTTCGTTTCCTCGCACTAAGGTAGGAGTGTCAGTAGTGGGCTTAATAACGTGTACTGCACAAACCAGCTACTAATTTACTTTTATCGAAGGACGTCTTTGCACATCGCGTTAACGATGGTAGGATTATCAAGATGCTAGGTGAGTTTAATCTGGAGTGGACCATGTAAAGTTACCCATGTGAGAAGCAGTCCTCCGTCAAATCTCTCCCTATCACCTTTACAGACTTTCCTTGAAGATTATTTATTGTCATAGCAAAGCAGACCTGGAATGATAATTTAAGTTTCTTGAATTTTAAAGTGCACTCGGACGCAATGAGTCGTATGCACGTTATATAAATTTATCCACCCCCCCCCCCCCGCCATTTTATTTTTCCACTCCGTGCATATTTAGTGAAGACTGTGGCGTTGATTACACCTTCTGCCGAGCTTTCACTTGCAGTGCTTATTATAGTTCAGTTTATTTATTTAATGAGCTGAGATTCAATATGCTGTTTTCCTTTCAGGTACTTTATATTCTATGCACATTTATATTTATTATTGGTAATGCGGATTATGAAACAAATTTTGTATTATGCAATATTATTGTGCTATTTTAATTTTTATTTCTTTAAACATTGCCTTGTCTTTAGTCCTGCTCAAGATATGTACATAATATGAAACCACTGATCATTTTCAGAATTAATACTATTTGAGCTCATATTTCTATTTCGCCTCTTGTTAATGTAAGTTTTTTTCTTGTTCTTTATGTTTATGTATGTGTACACTGTGTTATACCTTGTTAAATGTAAGAGAAGGCATTGAATCCTTAACTTCACCAGTATAAATAAAGTTGAAATAAATAAATAAATGAATTGCAGTATTTTGGCGGTAAGATAATGGGGTCCCAGACTTGAGGACAAGCTTGTGTGGTGCTAGGTCAGGAGCGTATATGCTGTTGGTGAAATAAACTGGGTAATTGACTGCTTAATCCAATGTTACAGATGTGTCCACAGATTTGTACTCCATTCCTACCCCTTCGAGCAACTTAAGAAAACTACGCGAATGATTTATGATGATTTTATAATGTTAAAGTTGTTAAATTCCCGTCACATTTTCTTCAAAGGCATTTTTTAAAACTATTTGTCGATCCACTTAAAAATTCAGAACAAAGTCTATATAAACTGATTTTTGTCTTCTGAGCATTTCTAGTTGTAATGCAACTGGAATATATTCAAGTTACGTTTAATGTTATTGTAGTGAGTAAAATTTCGGGTTTGTTATAAACCAAATAAAAACCGATGGCTTAGACAGTAATATAAGATGTGATTATGACAGCCGTGTAGGTGATTCGCAAGTTTATAATTCTGACAGCTCTGCTTGCAAGAAACAAACTAAATATCGGAACACAAAAATGTTTCCTGTGCAACTGGAATGTACAACATATAATGTAACAATTTTTCTAGTAAACTTTCTAAACTGCAATGGAAGTTTATAATCGATACATTGTATGGAAATACCGCCATGTATCAGGCGGCAAATATAGGAAAGTTTAGTACCGCTACAATACATAATTGGTAACTTCCCTGTGCATTTGAATGTTTCCTGAGCAAATGCAGGAAAGCTACCGTCGATTTATGGGTGAAGCTTTACAAACTGCTCTTTCTTACTATACGTATACACTGGTGTGGTATATTTGCGAACAATTCCTTATAGTCTACCTCAATTCACTCTTTACCGAAAATAACGTATGAAATTATCAAACGGGCTATAAAATGTTATTTACACACGTATGTAGAATCACGGAAAGGAAAATAACATGGCGTTATGTATTTCACTGACCACGCAGTCTACGAAAATTACCAATTTGGTTATTAATCCTGCTCAGTCTGACAACTTTTTTTTACGACGATATGGTACATGAAACTTTTTTCTTAGTAAAATGAAATACATTTAAAAATCTCACATTCTTGGGGATTTGCTTTGAGAAAAATCTTGAAATTAGTTTATAGGTATTTATATAGCCAAAATTTATAAACAATTAGAATAACGATATCGTATTGTGTTACTGATCTATTGAGAAGGATTAAAAAACTCACTTGGCCTTTTCCCCTTAAAAAAAACTTGAAAATTATTTTTTTGGCATTTATATAGGTAGCCTTTCGAGGAAAAGAGATTAACAATGTGGCATCGGATTAAAAAGCTATTGAGTATTCTTAGAAAACACACTTTACCTGTCTTCGCCCTCTTATGGATTGAATTTAAAAAAACTGGGATAGGTTTCTAGGTATTTGTAGGTATAGTCTACTTTTGAAACCAATAGCAGAACGATATCTCATCGGGTTAGTAGCTATTGAGGAGTCCAAGAATACACATTTGGTATCTTTTCACAAACTTAAGGGTTGGATGTGAAAAATAATAACGATATCAGTTTTTTAGGATTTTGTTTAGCACAACGATGTCTCGTCTGGTTAATGAATATATCTAAACTTTCGTGCATGTCCTTCTAGTGGTTTGAGCTGTGGGTAGATGAGTGAGTGTACGAGTCAGTCAGGGCACCTCATTTCATTCATAAAGATAGTATACATTATAATATATAATATGTAAGAAATATTTATTACGTAGCTCATTTCCATGACAAAAATATGTAATATTTAAATGCGCTAACATTTTTTTTTATTTATTTCACTGCCCTTTAGAAAAAGTTGAAATTCAACTTCCTACGTATGATAACACGAATATAATGTATACGCGTCTAATAAATGTTACACTTCAAGAACAAAAATAATGCGTAATAAGAATTTTGTAGCATCGTTAGTAAAACTCGCTTAAATATATAAACACCGCAAATATAGAATATCCACGATTATTAAGAAATAAATGTTCTATTGAAAATTTAAACTTTCAAATTACGTTCAGCGACACTTGCTTAAAAAAAATTATCTTTGTCTTTGAAATATCAACTTGGACCTCTAAACGTTACAATTGACCATTTTCGCAGTTTTCATTTTTTTTTTTTTCGCGCATATCTGCTACATATTTGAGAGGTCGTGGTTTTCAGGCACGTCTTCTGCACTCAGGGTGGGTTTTCCAAGCGGCAGGTCAAGAGAGTACATTAAAATTAATTAGATATTCAGATGAAAAATTCTTGCAGTGTTAATACATTTTGTAAAACAGAATATGGTTTTTTTTTTTAGCCTGTCGTATTTTCATATTAACAAGATTTTTAACCATACTGATTCACAAAAGATCTGGCTCTAACAGAGGTATTCGTAAAACTGTTGACGGCATCTTCGCTTTCCACGTAAATGTTGTAATAATAGATGGCAAATCTCACATCTTAGATTCGCACTTATTAGCAGCGTCGCGTGCGACCTACAGAAACACTTCAGACTCCACTCTGAATCAGTATGGAAAAATTTCGTTGCATGAGTTAAAAATTCTCAATGATATTTACATGATTGTAAGTGCTCAAGTGTACAAATTTTCTTCAAAATAATGCAACACAAATTTTATTATTTATAAGACATCAACTACATTTTTCAATGTTTGTTTAAAAAGGCACAGTTATTTTGTAGTGCTGCTAAAATTTTGGTAACTAATTTTTATATATTATTCGTTTAAATAAAAATGGTCTTTACTTAGTGTGTGTTTGGCATGTTTGTTCATTCTTACGAAGATGCTATGTTCAGATGAACTGCGAGATTCATGCGATCTTCCACTTTTCGTTACAGAATACCAAACATATTATTTAATCGGAACGGGAATGTTATATGTCATATGACAAGCAAAATTATCAAACACTGAAAAAATAAAAGTTAATAGTCAAATATGCAGCAGTTTAGGTCATAAACTATCGAGATATATAAAAAAAAATTTTTTAATGAAAGGCAAAAACCGACGAATGTGATTCGTCGAAATTTTTTTAAAAGCTCCAGTTAAATATTATATTTTTACTCTTTAATACGTGATTACCGTTACTCTTCAGCTGTTTGTTGCTATGCAGCTGCGAAGATTCTACTTCCACACAGCTGCGCTGCTTTGATGTGAGCGTTCGTCAACGTCGCTTGCAACGAGGTCAGAAGCGATTTTACTGGTCGACTGTCGCTCGAGGAATTTTGAAACCAACATCTGAAAAAAGTTCTCTACCCCTGACTACACAGTTTACCACGCAAACACCGAGATGCGTTGCAACAGTCACGTTGGCAGTGACTTAGAAATAGTGGGGTGAAAAGTGTGCTCTCTAGTGTCTACACTCTATGAAATTATTCGGAAGTTTACCATACCAGTGTATACGCTTAGTGAGAAAGCAGGAATGGTAATTTTTGCCCTAAGCATTCATTGTAGCGTTCCTACATTTGCTCAGGGAACAGTCAAATGCGTAGGAAAGTTCCCAACTTTGTATAGTTACGACGCTACATATTCCTTTATCTGCAACTTGATGTGTGGTATTAATTACATTTAGTGTATAGGTTAAAAACCTAAGTTACAGTTGAGGAAGTTTAGCAGAAAATATTTTACAGTGCATTAGGACGTTTTTGAGTCTCCAAAACCTATAAGATAAAGAGACTGATAAAGACGAGCATACATGCGCATTATATGTGTCTCATCCTACCATCCAAGCGAAGAGACCTGACACAAAGTAGATAACAATGCAGATGCGAAACAGACGTTTATGCCGCGGACTGCAGCCAGCCGAGCCAATAAAATGGCTTCGCTAGCCAGCAGAATTTTGGAACGGCGTTCTCGAATCAGCAGCGTGGTGATCTTCTCGCCAGTCTGTAGCCCAGCGTAGCCTATATGATGACTAGGGGCAGTGATAATTCGCGAAAAAATTTCGAGACAACATACAGTTCAAAGCACCATTGAGGCGTCCGCCTTTTTTGTTGATTTGCGGAAACATGTTCTGGTTCGTGTTGATAGTGGGATGGAGCTCGTAGGAATCCCACGTCCAAGGTTTAAGTAGCGAGGGAGCGATACGGGCGACACTAACACGCACGCCCAGCGCCTCATCGCTCCTACGCGCAAGACGTGCAGTGCTTCCGTCCTGACGCTGTACTGTGCAAATCAAACATGTAATAGAGGGAATTCATTACACACAATGAAAGACCACAGATTAAACAACGCCCGTATCTTTGTACTTTTCTTTTCCCGCTTAAAGAAACTGCATAGGCAAGCTTAATGCTATATTTAAAACATTTTTACGATTTTTTTTTCTCCGAGAATACACTTAATATGACAAAAGTAAAAAATAGCGGCATAGATAATTGTTCTTTTATTTTTTTTTATCTTTTCTGACAAAAAGTCGTATTTGCAGAACATTTATTTGCCGAGATACGCGTATTCGCGCAAACAATAATTTCAAAAAATGCGCACGATTAACGAAGGTTCAGTTTCGGAGTTACAGATTTCTGAGTGGCTTGGTCGAATGCGGAAACGATACCAAGCAGCCAACGGCGGCATGCAACAACCGAGGTGTGTGTATAGAGTATTGAAGTCTACTATGTGCTGTCATTTCTTCGCGAAAAATCACGGGCACTAATGATGACTTCCGCAGCATGCAGTAGTCAATCACGGGCAAGATCCGTTCCCAGAGCTTCGCGCATCCAATCAGAGAGTGGTTACGAACCCCCCTCAAGGAACCCCCACGCTATTCCGTCTCTGTAAACTTATCTGCTCTGTGCCACTGGTCCCGGCGTGCAGTCGTTCCGTAACGACTCTCCTTCACGAGTCCTTCGGAGTCTATCAATTAAATCGGATCACGGCAAAGATGAACTCCATCTGCAAGCCTCTACTCTGTTTGTAAAATTTTTAAGCGGAATTGTGGAACTCGAAAATTAATGACGAATTTCACACTTTTTAAGAAAAATAGATATTATAAAAGTAAAAAAGTTAGAAAGCGGGAACTATTTTTCATCCATGAAATGCTTCTTAACACCTTTCCATAAGGAGACACCAATCTGTACAAAAAGTTTTACTGAAGCTCTACTCATTTTTTGACGTTTCTAAAGTGGCGTTCCTCTTAAGGGACGCAGTCAGAATTTGGTATATGGCAATACATGATTTATGAAATTCGATTTCTTAGCGTTTCTGTTAAAAACTTTTTTTGAACTGAAAAGTGCGTGAGTAGAAGACTGTTGCAGATATTGGCGCAACTCAATGATTTAACTAAAATTCTCGCAAATGTCTCACTTTCAAGCAATAACTTTTCAATCACTTCTCAAAACATGATTCTTCTCTTCAATCTCACCCGCAAAATCAAGATAATTCGACCCAAATCTGCATTCTCAATTAAATGCACTTTCTTTAAAAACATAGTTTGTTCACTCTTTGATCAGTGGCCCATTTTCAAGGTGAATTAGGCTAAAGATAGGTCAAAAAAGCAAATATTTACAAATAATATCTCAAGAAAAGTATGAAAATTCTCGGAATTTCATCAAAAACATGATGATTTAGCACGAAAATTAGTCTTTAAAGAACCACACACAAAGAGTGAACACAAGTTGAAAATTGATTTTGATTTTGATTCGCACTTTGAAGAATTTTATGGGGAATTTGAAATTTGTTTGAATTTTGCTTGAAATTGGTTCAATACAAGTAAAATTTTTTAATTGCGCAAATATCTGCGAAAGATTTGACGCAGGGATTAGGAATTTGTTTGAATTTAGCGTGAAATTGGTTGAATTTTAGTTAAATTATTGAGTTGCACCAAGATCTGCTATGGTCTTCTACTGAATTTGTAAAATATGTGTACATATTTGTGTACATAGTTGTGTACATATTTGAAAAAGACAACAGGTTTACGAGCAAGCTACTGCTGCACCAGGGTCATTATGTTTTCGGAGTTTACAGATATCTCTATCGTGCCAGGGACTCTATTTTAACTTTTCCGGCCTTATTTTGCACCTAAAAATCTCCACATGGAGAAACCCATCACCTCATCCACCGACCGACTTTTTTATATTTATTTTTTTAGTGGAGAGGTGCTGGATTTTTTTATTTTATTTTTTCTTGTACTCTCTCATATGCTGCAGGCGCCTTACACCATATGAGGAATGCACAGAATATATTTTGCATCAATACTCATATATAGAATATATGGGCAAGAGCAATGAAATGATTTTTGGCCCAAATTTTGAATGGTTAGATGTTAATTTATTAGTGTGGGTGCCTTTTCACACATCTAAACTATCCTCTCAACTGGGGATCGAACCCCGAATCTCGAGTTACAAACCAAGCACTCAGTCACTGAGCCAGAGAGAGAGATAAGCTTTTCACTATCACTACAAGAATGTGCTGCAGTTTAGTAAATGAAGAAGATAAGCTAATTTGTAAAAGTTATTGGTAGTTGCGGCTGCACAAATACACAAATATTGAATTCACACGAGTAAGTTAAAATATAACATTTTTTATTTGATTTCTGTACTTACCATTATTCATTTTTCTACTCAAATCTAATGTTAAAAAAACATTAATTTTCGTCTCAGCACTTGGCACATATCTCTTAAAATTTCTCAAAACTCATGTCTCCTCCAACAAAATCGCAATATATATGTCTCAAATTTGTTTCATCTTCTCAAAACATACAGAGAAGATTTGTGTTATCTCGTACTAATTGCTTGGGGACTCTTGAATATGTCTGCACAAGATAAAAAATATCAATATTTTTATGCCATCTAGTAAAATATTCGCAGACTACATCTTGCTCATCCAATATTACATCATCAAAATTATGAGAGGATTTTTTTCACATTGATCTAGTGAAACCATTTCACCATTACTACTTAAAATATAAGCCTTTTTTTCATTAAATATTTTGGATATCACTTCAAAATCGTCTTTTAATTGAATATATTTTGGTTGATTTACACTTTTAGAGCAAACCTAGAGTTTATTAAAATTTAGCCATCCTGTCCTATAAATAAAATTAAAGATTAAATTTGTCTTTCCGATTGCTTGACCCTACAATCAACCCTCTAATATTATTGGGAAATAACTCACCATTTTGTTATTCTGGGAAGTTTCCTCAAAAATTAAAAGAAGGAACTTCATTGTGATATAATTCATACAGATTAATCGATAGCATTAATTAGTTTACATGCAACATTCTTAACTCCAAATGTGAAAAGTAATACTATATTTACCATTGTAAAGATGAGTCCTGTTGTTTATAAAAATACCATTATGAATATACCCAGCGGCCAATATGATGTCGAATCTTTAAAAGAAGCTATAAATTTAATCGAGCAATATTCAACAAATTAGAATTGAAATAACAGACAATGTGAAAAATAGAATTACAATTAAAACCAAGTCTGGTATTAAACTTGATACTTTGTCTGATATTCTCGGTTTTGAAAGAAAATTAACCAATAAAAATATAAAGTTGTCGTGGGCACTGAATTGCCTAATTTTAATCCATATAAAACCACCAATGCTCCTTGTAACTTGGCATATGGAATGTTAAAAAAATATGACGATTCTAACCACTCGGATACTAATATAATTGCTAGTTTTCCACCAAAAACTATGTTTGGTTTCAGAGACTATGTTATTTATGAGCCCCAATCCAATTTTTATTGAATAAACAACGAGCAATTGAATAAAATTATTCTAGAAATTAGAGACGAAAATGGAAAATTAATTGATTTTGATGGTTCTGACATCGATGTTGTTTTGGAAATTGAATAGGGATCTAACCCACAAAAATGAGAAAGTTGCAAGTATAGCAGAATAATTATCTATCAATAGCACATCACAATACCACTGTTGCACACAGGCAATAGTTATATACCAAAGGAGGATTTTTTTGCTTTGCAAAGTTGGTATCCCGGGGAATACAGATCTAACTGCAATTAAATAAAGGGCGTAGGGGAAAGATACTGCTGTCAGAATGGAAGAACAACAAGAATAAAGTTTTGAGAACTGCTGGTAATCCACATACAAACAGGAAAGGGATGTTTGTACCAGAGAAATGTGCATTTGAAAAGGTGAGTGGAAAAGTGATCTAACCTAACAAAATAAGTCAAAATTTTTATTATACGAAAAATGTAATGTTTTGCACAATCTGCTAAAAATCCCATAAAAAGGTCACAGTCTATTTTAATTTATAGCTGTAGCAGTTTCAGAAGATTTGCCTTAAGCCAAAATAATGTTTTGCTACTCATAATGAAATATGGTACTAAAACAGTTTGCAGGATTCGCCATGTAAATAAGCAGTGTGTCCTGTATCGAAGGAAAAAGTATTTGATATAATAATACATTTTTGTTGGTGACCTGGCTTTACTGCTAAAACTAGCCTTTAATGGTTTGTATTGAACATGATTTGGCAAATTCGACACTATCAACAAATAGTGAGTTTATTTGTTTCAGGTTACCGTGTGCCGCTGTATGTATGAATGTGACAAGATTTCCAAAGATATGAAAACAAAGTTATTTCAATATTTCTACAAACGAACATATAATGAAAAGTCTGTTTTTAGTCCAACGTTGTATGGCACTGGAAGACATAAAACGAAGACATGTAGCGGAAGACATCTCTCGGAGGTAGACAACTTTCAAATACCACCTTCCTGTAAATGACAAATCATACGATGTGTGCAAGAAACTGTGTTCGATGGTTTTCAAATTTCCTCTCGATGTGTGCAAACGCTTCAGACAAAAATGAAATTTATACTTGACATATCTGACAAAAGAGGGACACATCATAATCGCCCACGTGCTATGTCCTTTGATGTCAAAGAACTGGCAAGAGATCATATCAGCTCTATGCCTGCACAAGAGAGCCACTATTCAAGATCCACCTCCAGAAAGCTTTATGTTAGTTCAGAACTGTGTGTGGAAAGAATGAATGATCTTTTCAAGGGAAGTCATAGTAATATTAAATGCTCATGTAGTTTTTATAGGGACATATTTAGAAGTGAATTCAAGCTTAGATTTGGTCCTCCACGAACAGAATCTTGTTCATATTGTGATGAACTTTACATTCATCTAGTAGCAGCTCAGACCGAAGATGAGTAGAAGAGGATTAGTGCGCAAAGCACACTTTATCACAGAAAGACTGCGACTGCTTATAAAGTTCTTCACGAGGATGTTGTATGTCAAAATCGAACCCCACATATGCTGTACTTTGCACAGTTAAATAAAAGGTTTTTTTCTGTCCCACACTTAATCATTCCTCTATGTTTTATTAAAGGCAATTCTCTACTTATAAACAATGTATCCATAACTTGGGAACAGAAAAACCATTTATGTTTGTGTGGAATGAGTCGGTGGCAAAACGTGGTTCTTCTGAAGTTACTTCATGCAGTCTGAAATACACTGAATTGCATTTTGAACCACTCAAAGTAGGTGAGATAAGGAGATTAATTGTTTGGTCGGATCGTTGTATCGAACAAAACAATAACTGGTGGTGTATTGCTCTATATAATTTTGTGATTGTGAAGAAATATTTCACAATCATTGGCCAGAAGTTCTTAGTCAGCGTCCACAGTTTACTTCCCTGTGGTAGGGATTTTGCCCAGATTGAAAGAAGAAAGAATAAATCTACAGTGTATCATCCAACGAATTGGCTTAAAGTAATTGTTAATGCAAGTCCGGCATTTAGTGCATACTACATGGACAAAGAAGACTTCATTGACCTGTCTGCCATTGAAGGAATTCTTAAAAAGCAGCCCGATTTCTAGATAACATCTTTTCATTGGATTCAGTTCTCATCAGAAGAACCAAATACTGTTCGAACGCGAGCCAGTCATAACACCCCACAACATTGGCACAGCTATGTAATATGTCCATTACCCAGAGGAAGGAAACATTTACGTCCACTGCCAACTGTACGTTCCCAGCTCTACGAAGAATCGACAGCTATAAAGAAAGCGAAAAAGAATAAGACTTGCTAGACACGTGCAGGTTCCTTCCCGTTCAATATCGTGACTTCTACGAAAGTGTATGTGCAGTTGAGTGATTACTGTAATCATACATGACATTTGTCAGTAATGAATAATAATCTACTGGTTTTATTGTTTCAGTTACTATTACTGAAACCATAAGAGGCCTTGGTCCAGTAATAATTAATAATGTAATGTTTTTCTTAGTGTCTCTACATTTGGTTGTAATGATTTGTAGATTAGATCACTATTCCATTTGTGCTGTTTAGATCCTTTTCCTCTGAAGTTCATTTTTTAAAGCTGTAAGTCAATACTTAAAAGTAAATACAAGTAATATTGAACATGAGGTGTTTTGTATGATGTACAGTTATAAAGCCTTACATCGTTTTTGCAGAAAGTTATACTACTTACATCTCGAAAGTGTTTTTTTGCTATTGTAAACAATATATATTTTTTGTGCGTTAGATTAGTATTCGGGGTTGCTATTCAATTAAAGAAGTTTCAAATATAAAAACTTTCTTTCAGAAATAGTTGTTATCCAAATTCTGTGACAAAAATCGTTTTTGTTTTCATTATACATAAGACCTGGCATTTTACCAGGTCTACTGACATTAATAAAATTATGAAGATTTGACTAGCGGTGTTTCACTGCCATTGGAGAATAAAATAAATTAACTATAAATTTTGATATCCATATGGCAAAGTATCTATTTTATTTTCTAGTATAATTCTGTTGTTATCACAAGGACTCAGGGCTATTTTATTAACCTCTACTGTATATATTTTGTGTTTCTCACTTCTTATCAAATTTACTCTCCTATATTGAAGTTTTTCATCAAACGCACATTTCTAAGAGTCATCAAAATTAATTATATTATTGAGAACACAATTTCTCACACCTTTTACTCTTCTGTTTTGTTTATCCTAAACTCTGTATGCATACATATTTGCTCGTAAACCAACGAATTCTTTAATAATATTGCAATTACACTCATCTTTCATTTTGCCTAAAAATCTTTTATTTATTTGTGGTATGTTATAAATATTGTCTTTTGCATAATCACTCGTGTCAAACTTATCTAACATCGACTTCATGTCTTCATAAACATCTTCTGTTTTAGTGTTATAAAAATAAGAGTCAGTATATTGAAAACACAAATCAATTTTATCACCATATTTTGGCTTCAAAATTTTATAGTGGAAATCGTACATTAATTCTTTCGAAATATCCAAAATGGCAATGCCCACATATATTGGCTTTTTAAATTCTACATTAGTTTTATTCATGTGAATAGCAGCAATATTCTCATTAAACATAGTACTTCTTTTAAAATTTGACTTGGCCAATAATTTCTCACAAATTTTTTCACTTGAAACACGCCTTATATCTATTATTTTTCTCATATTTTCCATAGTTTTACCAAACACCAAATTATTCATCAGTTTATAAAAGTCCTTTTCAAAATCATTTTTTGCCTTAGTCCTCATCTATGTGTTGAAATCCATGTACTTCTTTAACCAATCAGATTCATTATATGTCAATATTATGTGTATTTCTGTAAGCTCAGTGCATTATTTAGGCACTGTTTCAAACTATGATATTGTAGTATATATTTCTCTTTTTTTTTATGTAAAGTTGTTAGATTCATTGGTACATGGAACTAACTTATTTTCTGGACAAAATGGAAGATCTTGGTGTAAATTGTGTTTTTCTTGTGGATATTCTAAATCAACTTCTAATTTATAACCAACCTCAGAATCGTTTTCCAATGTTAATATTTTTTCACTCCAATACTCTAAATCATATAATGTATATTACACCCACTCGAAACCTCCATATGGTAAATGCTGAGACATTGTCCAACCATATAAACTATTCACATCGAGATAAGCTAAATAATTTGATTCTTGACATGAGTTCAAATCTTCCAAATATTTGTTATTTGCTTTAACATATCGCTCACAACATTGTGAAATACTGCCTCAAATTCCTTTTCCAGTCATTAAAATCATACCATAATCATGTAATAAATCTAATTATTGTGCTGTAAAATACCACGCAAGGTCTAGACCATAAGAATTTATATATGTGTTTCTAAAATTTTCGAATATTTCTGCTAACAATAGTACGTCACTTTTTAAATATAAATCATGGTATTCGCCAAGATTTTCTATATTAAATTGGTTCCGTACACATTTTGCATGTTCGTATTCATTATAGATATACTATTTTTGTTTAATTTATTGTAAAATCCACTCTTAAGAGGAAGTTGAGTTACATTAAATTTTTTTAAATTTCCATATAATCATAAGGGTAAACACATTTTTAATAACCAAATCTATGTTATCTTCTGGAAAGTGTTTTTGTGTGTTTCATTTGTTCTTTCAATGAATTAGATGATAATTTATCTAAACTACTTGCCATAAATTTGAATGCGTCAATCAACCTCATCTTCAAATTTCCTGTTTATTTCCCCCAAAAGTTATAAACTTTACTTCGTTATTCACAAGTAAATCAATTTTTTTTTCATCTTAGCCCAACTCTTTAATGAAGTGAGCATCATAACCATAACCAGCTTAGTTATGAAAAAAAAAATTTATAATTTGGCAATTTTAATTGTAGCTTGCAATTTTTGCATGCTGGCTTAATAAATTTTCCGCTTAAATGATCATGATGACGAACTTTTTTACTGTACTTAGAATATTCATACTCACATATAGTGCATTTATTGGATTTCCCATATAATATTTTTCTTCTGTTGTTAGTAAGTGCATTGGCTCAATTTGCGAATATAATTTCCAGACCTCTTCTACTTCTTTTTTATTGCCTCTATAAAAATTTTTTGCGAATCTGGACCGCGATATACAACTGATGGTTTATAATCACCATAAGCAGATACAATGTAATAGCAAAAACCGGATGCTTCGTGTAGCTGATATTTCATTGTAAAGACCATTATCGATATCGTCCTTGGTTAAAACTGAATATTTTTAGATTAAGTTAAATTTTCTTATTTCTCTTGGATTTGGTTTGGTGGTTGATATTTTCTTTAAAATTGATTCAAAATCTGCATATATTGTGAATGGGAATTTCGTTTTGTGTTATGTATTTTTTAAATTTTATTTGTTCGCCTTTTGAAGGCAAGATTATCTTCACAGGTTCATTTTTTGAGCAGTCTTCTGTCTGTTTATTTATTTTCACTTGGGAATAAAAAATTTAAGACATATTGCAAATATAAATTTTACTTTTGTGTTTTTTTTTTGTGCTGAAAGCAACTTCGGTAAATCTTTTATCCAACAATAATGCGAGTTTTCGCAGTTTTTAAAATATAGTAAATTTATGTGTTGGTCTTTTTTTTTTTGCAAGCTTTAGTTGATAATCGTTGAATTTATCATAAATAGAGCAAACATTTATAGAAACATCAATTTGGTTTTCAATTTTTTAAATGTCGTCAATTTTATAGGATATTCATATTTATCTAATGATGTCTCGATATTAAGACCCACATTTCTATATTTAGATATTCTTTGTGGGTCTTTTTCAGCAGGAAACTGTGCAGATATTATTGCCCAAAGAAAACATTTTTCATCATTGTTCTTCACATTAATTCCTGCTTTTTTTTCTTAATCACATCTGGTAGTTCAATATATGACGAGCCAGTTAATGGATTATACTTATTTGGGGCTAGCTGCAACCCAAGTATGCTACGTAAAGCCCAATTTGAGGTGCTTCTTTCAATTTTTTCTATTCGTGAAACGATTTTATTTGTTATTTGCATGTAAATTTTTCTAATGCCTCCCTCATTCAATATTGTAAATGTGTGTGATTGAATGTCGTCAAAGAATCTCGCCAGTTTTTCGGCTTCGAAAATGAGCATCAAATTTAACGTTGGACTTTGCAGCTCTAAGTTTTATAAGTTGATCGTGTAATATGTTGAATAATTGTTGCTCTACCGACAATATATTAAAATTGTTTTCAATCTTGTATGTTGATAACCGGCATTTGAAAGCTTTCTCAACTTCGTATTTTTTAATTTTGTTGTTCACATATACACTACTGGAAAAGCGCAAAATTTCTTTTAAAATATTTTTACCTTTCTATATATTAGTTTGCCATTTGGAAAAGATAAATTTGCAAAGTTTCTTTTTCTTTGTTCATTTTTAATTATTGGCATAAGAGCTGTAACTAAATAAACTTTTCTTAAATTATAAATATATTTTGATGTTAAAGCTTTTAGCTTTATATCTTAATTACAGTACTGTTAAATCATTTAGATTCTAGATAGGATTTTTAGAATTTTATTCTCTTTTTTGAATAATATTTACAATAATATCATCTTTATGAAATCTATATAATTTTTTTATTTTTAATTCTCTACCTATAATTCTCAACTCGCGCAATCTCTTTTCTCTCAACACATCCACTAGGTTGCTCGTCTCCATATTTATATACAATAAATCTTCTTATAATAAAAATTTATGAAGTCGGTGAATGCTGATTTTCACTTAGAATTTCTATTGCTGCAATGTGTATGTTACTATTTTCATGCTTTTTTTGGAGAATGGTTATATACAAATTTTCCGAATTCGCGTTGCACTTTCTCTTTTTTGACTCATAACGTCGTTTAGCATATTCGGTATAACATTTTTTACGTGTGTTACAATGCTTATCTATTGTGTTTTTGTGAGATGCGAAATCGTCGATAGATTTATTCTCCCTGCATACTATGCAGGCCTTGCTTGAAGAATCACATTGTAAAATTTCATAAGTATTGTGCAGTTTAGTTTTTTGTGCTTTTCGAAATTTACCTTTCTAACATATTTTTCTACATTCGAAAAGTACTACCTCTTTTTTTTAAACTCATAGCGAATTCTAGAATATTCATTGTAACATTTTTTTACAAATGTTAATGTGCTTATCTTTTTTGTGTTTATTTGGTGGAAAACATTCAATGTTTAAAACTTCACTACACTTTTTAACATTGCTTGCTTACACTACTATTCTCCATTGTTATTGTAAAGAAACAAATTTTATTAAGAAAAAGAAAAAATCATAATTTTTTATAAACCATATTCATTAACAAATAGGGAAAATTATTTGTTTCCAACTAACCCCGCCTTGTAGGCGGGGTTCACATAAGAAATAAAATTGACGACAAACAAAAAAATTTTATTCTAGATGCTCTACAAATAAAAAAAAAAAAAACTTATTCTATTTGCTCTACATATTCACTCATTTCTCGAAGTTCATATTTGTTGTCAATGTTATCTAGGAGTGATAATTGTAAGCTTTGTAAATACGAATGAAGTTTGTGAACTAAATTTTTAAGATCTTCATATGCTGTTTCTAATTTATAAGACGGCGGACTTGCGCCATCGTCACCTTTTAAAATATTAGACAAACCGCAAAGAAAAATAGGCGAAGTGATGTTTATTTATAAAGAAACAAATTTGTTGAAAAGAATAAAAAATTTTTAACTAATGCTTTACAAAATGTGCTTATGAGAACTCTTGATCATGGAAAAATTTCCCATTTTTCATATCTTTTAAACATTTATACTTTAGAAAAATTTCCTTTTCCTTTATTAGTTTCAAAGAATTGCTATCGAGTATCCTGACATAGCGCTCTGGTAATGAAATTTTTAATTTGTCATCTAGAATACAATTATTTTTTTACCAAAATTAGATTCGTAAATTTCAAAATCTGTTGGCCTAAACCATTTATTATATTCTACATTTTGTAATTTGGTGGATTCAAATGAGTAGTTCAACTTGTTGAGCATATAATCCATTTTTTTTGTGTTATTTAGGAAGAAAACATTTATTAAGAAGAAGAAAAAATTTGGTGCTAAAATTTTATTAAGATAAGCTGATAACAGAGGATATTTTATTTTATTTATTATGGAATTTCAGACGGAACAAGTATACTGCCTGCAAATTGTGGCAATATTAAGAGAAATTTTGTTACAAAAATTTTGTATATAAATTAAGACTTATATAATTATTCTCTCTATTACAAATATATATTTTTGCACTATCCAAAAAAGAGAATCAGACAAAATGTGTTATCAACTTTTAAAATAAATATGGATATCTTGAAGGTGATGCTAATTGGCTTTCAAAAATTGATACTGAAAAGTACGAAACTTTAGAATATTTCAAGAATATCACAACCTCTCTTCATTTGATGGTAAACTCAATGAAGAAACACTTAATTTAATCAACAGGCTCAGATGTGGTGTTAAGGATGAAATAATTGTGGACCTTTCATTAACAGCAAAATGGACTAAAAATTCCTTAAAATTGAATTTTGCATATTCAAATAAATCCATTACAAATTTACCAAAATAAGCTTTTAATATTTGGCAAAAACACACAAATTTGAAATTTGTTTACGATACGAATTTTCCAGATATAATTATATAATATAAACAAAGCCTACGTAATAATCATATGTTGCGCGAAGTTTACCCTTATACATTATAAACATTTGGTAGTGCACTGGCTCATGCATACATTCCAAATAAACAAAATTTCCACATTGAAATTCACATCAATATGCAGGAATATTGGTATAGTAATGGTAAAAACACTCCTGAAAATAAAATTAATTTACTAGCGGTTTTTGATCCATGAAATTGGCCATGCATTAATAAATGAAAAAAAAATAAATGCAATAATGTACCCAGTTCTCAACAATGATTTGGTTGATTTGCATCCAAATGATATTCAAAATATTCAAAACTTTTATGGGCCACCACTACAAAATAATTTTAATGATGATTAACCATTTGATTTATGCAAAGACGAATATATAAAAACACTTTTAATTATTAATGGCGAATTGTATATTTTTTACAGTAAAAATGTTTGGGTAAAAAGTTTGGGAGATAAAAAAATAATCAATAGGCCATGTCCGATAAGAAATTGGTTTCGATTTCTAACGACCAATTTCAATAATTTTTTTAATAATCCAAAGACCTTCAGGCGAGTTAATCCTGTTTATTGACGAAAAAATGTATACGGTTGATTATCCTAGTTATAATCTTATTGGTGGTTATCCAAAACAATTCGCTTCAATTGGATTAAGAGATGAATATGAAATGAATACTGTTTTTAATTCATATTCGGGGAAAACTTTTATCTTTAATGAAATGTTGTATTATGCAGAAATGGATGAACATCGTTTCCAGATTAAAAGGCATGGTCTAATTAGTGAGAAATTTCCTAATTTACCAAACATGAAAGACTCAGATTTCAGATATACAAATGGTTTACTGTATTTTTTTTAGTAATGAAACTTTCATGGAATAAAATGAATTTTAAAAAAAATTGACAAGGGTAGGAAAAATTGCATTTCATTGTTTAGTATAAAGTGCGAATCCTAAAATGAAATTATAAATAAAATGAAATATATTGTCAATGACATAGAAAATTTAACTCATTAACTGCTATATAATTATATAAAAATATAGAAAAAAATATGAATGATTTAACTAGCGGTGTTTCACCGCTAGATGAGAATATAAAAAATTATACTAATTTTGTTAATGAATTTGGTTTATATGTTAGGGGCGGCGTTTTGCCTCCCCTTCTAGTTGCTTCTAGTTTAGCTCTATCTTCCACGTCTACATGTTGTTTAATAGCTTCTCTAGTATCTTTATCAAATTCAGTAAGAAACTAATCTTTTTTTTTTTTTTTTTTTTTTTAGAAACTCTGAACCCAGCCATGGTGGACAGATTGGTTAGCATTGAGAAATTCCCTATATTTAGCAATGATTTTTACTCACTATTTCATCCCCTATGCTCGTAGGGCCTGTATTTGGTCTATATTTTATAAAATTATTTTCTTCAATTATTCGTTTTTTTCATTAAAAAGAATATGTATAAAAGAACATATTTTCCCACATACAAAATGGTCGAATCAATAGAAAAACAACTAGAGCAGAATACACAAGTGGCTACATTATTTGATTTAAATAATTTAATTTTTAAAGATAAAAGAATAACTGTTGTGTTAGATAATCAAAATAATCCTTGGTTTTATGGTAATCAAATTGCTGGAATACTTGGGTATAAATGACCTAGAAATGCTGTTAAAAGTCATATTCGCGACAAATATTTTAAAAAATTATGAAGAGTTAAAAAGTGGTGATTCACCGCTATTGAAAAATGTACATCAAAACAAAATATTTGTTTGTGAACCTGGTCTTTTTCAACTTCTAGCAACATCTGAAATGGAAATAGCCGAAAAATTTCAAGACTGGTTATATGACGAAGTTTTACCATCGATTAGAAAACATGGCGAATATACGATTAAAAAATCATTAGAATTAAAAGACCAACAGATTAAATTACAGAAAATGAAGTTAATCATTTAAAATATATAAATAAAATTAGAGATGATCACATTGAAAATTTAAATGAAATAAATTAAATTAAAGATTGTCGTATTGAAAATTTAACACAAACAGTTGATAGAGCCACAGATAGAATAAATCGCAGAAATTAGGTAATTAGATATATGGGTCCTCATGTTGTGCGACAAACACAATACCAAAATTTTAATCCAACTTTTATTCTTCAAAAAATATTTGATGATAATTTTGAATTTGATTATTATGTTATTAGAACTGAAAGAAAATTTTTTAGAAGACAATTGCTTAGAATTGGAGTTATACATCCAAATTGTGAAGGATTATTGAGATTTGAATATATTCCAAATTCTATAAATTTACACCAAAGAATGAAGGAAACTATGAATGCAAGATTGAGTGTTTTCGCTACTATTTTAACATTGATAGAAATAACTGTACTCAACAACAATTAATTAATGATATTAATAACCTTCGTCAAATTGAGTAAGAATTTATCGATGAATCGGGTGGGCATATTTCGTGGACACTTATATCTGTATATTCATTATGGTGTTTCAGGGATTACGAAGCTAGTCCCTGGAAAATTAAAACAAATTAAAATAAATTTACTGAACTCAGAACTGTCCCTAAAATAGGGACGATTTCAAACATGCAACCACATACAATATTTATTTATGAATTTGGGCAATATTTTATAAAATTATTTTGTTCGATTTCACATTTTAATTATAAAACGAATATATATATATATTTATTTATATATTTCCCCGCATACAAGATGGCCGAATCACTATAAAAACAACTAGAGAACCTACAACTAGAAGATAATATTAATTTTAATAATTCAACTTTCAACGATAGAAAAATAAATGTTTTATTAGAGAATAATAATGAACCTTGGTTTAAAACTAAAGCTATTTGCGACATTTTTGAATATACCAACTCCAGAAAAGCTATTAGAGACCATGTTTGTGCAAACCATAAAAATGCTTATAAAAACATAATACCGAATATATAAAAAAAAATGATGAACAGAACTATTGGCAAATACATAATACGCCAATACATAATTGGTGAAACAAATTTCTAAGCAACTTAATTTAAACGATAATGTTTTTGAAGGAAAAAAAAATAAACAAAATATCTTTCCCACATTATTACAAGTTTTAAAAATTTAAATTATAAACAGCAATATAAAACAGACAATTATATAATTGATTGATATTTTCCAGATACAAAATTAGTTATTGAGTATGACAAATTTAACCACAGAGATAGAAATATTAATTATGAAATAGAGAGTCAAAAGTATATAGAGACACAATTAAATTTAAATTAATAAGGTTTAATCCTGATGTAATAAATTTTGATATAGACGAAGTGGTTAGTCGTATTTTTGTTCATAGAATTAAAAATATTCAAGCAAAAATATTTAAATTTACACTACAATTGTTTTATTAATCCAAGAGTTTTGAGGATTATCAAAACCCAACCACTTCACATAAATATTATAGCCTTTAGTTTTTAAAAGTTTTTCAACCAAATATTCATCAGGATTGTTAGTTTTCATAATCTCATATTCATAAAAACTACCCATTATTTCTTCTCCTTTTGTATATTTTAATTTGTAAGTTGGTATATCAAAATTTAAAACTTTACAAATAGTAAACAATTCTGTTGACCAAATACCCTTTAAAAAAAAATTGTTTGCTCATGCGAACAATATCGCCAACTTTATATTTGGTTTAGTAAACACAACATTTGTTTGCAATAAATTTTCTTCAATTTTTTTATCTACTTCAATTGGTTCCATGCCAATAGTGCTGTGCTTTGTGATGTTGTAGTCTTTCACTAATTCATCCAATATATTTCTCCATTTATAATTGCCATTCAAAGCAAATTTCTTTCCGCATTATATTTTTTATAGTTCGATTAAATCTTTCAACAACATTAGCTCTTAATTCAGAAAATGAAGAAAAATTATTTTACTATGCTTTTCCAAAAGTTCTTTAAATATTTAATTATAAATTCTGAGGCATTGTCGCTTTGAAAATTATTTGGTTTTTCTTTAATCAAAATATTTTCTAACGCATTTGCTACATTTTTTGCTGTTTTAGCTTTGATTGGTGAAGCAAATGCAAACTTTGAAAAAACATCACTAATTGTAATAATATATTTATTGCCTTTAATTATGCGAGTTATACCTTTCAAATTTCCAGTATCCATTTCTACAAGATCAATTTGCCACAAATCATCAATGCCATACGAAATAACTTTTTTCTTGGTATTTTTTTCGCGCAGACTTATATAATTAATTGATAATTCCTTCTCTCACATTAATTAATTTTTTTTAAAGAATTTTGATTTTTTGAATTGCACAATGAGCATATACTTTTCTGGACTAATCGCACATTTTTATTTTTTTTTTATTATTATTTTTAGTGACATTCTTGCACTTCAAACACCATGTGCTCTCCATTTAATAATAAAAAATATATACAGTTACGAATATTCCTATTGTGGTCAATATTCTATTAACAAAATAATTAGATAATTATTTTTTTTATTTGAAAAGTTAAGAACTTAACTCTGTTAACATCAAATGGTTTACTACAATATATTTTTGTACTTTGCTTGATAACAGTTAAAGTATCATCAGATAAACCATCAGAATTTTTTTTATAAACTGTATAATCCATCAAAACAGAAGAAAAATCTACATAATCATTTATGCGAAAAACATTACTATTTTTATTTCACTTTTCATGCAAATAAAATACATGAGATTTTTCTTCCTTAAATTTTTCAATTGATTGGCTTAAATTTTGTAATTTGACATATAATTCTTTATCAACAACTCCTTTGCTTTTTCAGCCTTTGTTTTAACGAGTGTGTCGCAGTAACTCACAACTGATTGATTTAAATTTTGCAATTCTTTATGGAAATATATTTTGTTGATGGCATCTTTTCCATCAATAGGATCAGCCATATTATTAATTCTATGATTTTGAATAGAAACATATTCTGTTGTGTAAACAAAACATTTACTTATTTCATCTCGTAAAGCAGAGGAACTGGTATTATATTTTGAATAGACATATGTTTTTAAATCAGAAACACTGGTGTTGTATTTTGATTCAACATCATTTTTTAATGCATAATCAGCAATAATAGTTTTATATTTTGAATCTACATCGTTTTTTAATGAATAGTCAGAAACCATAGTTTTATATTTTGAATCTAGATCATTTTTTAAAGATTGGTCAGAAACAATAGTGTTATATTTTGAATCTACATCTTTTTGAAATGTTTGTTTTGCATTATTTATTCGTTTTATATAATCAGCAATAATGCTATTGAATTGAAAATTTATATCTTCTTTTAAAGTATAATCAGCAATTTGTTATTTAAAATTATTTTATTAACTGCATCTTTTCCACCAAAGCGGTAAGCTATATTAACAATTCTTAGTCCAAAATATGAGACATACGAATTTGTAAAATCAAAACAAGTGCTCAATTCACTGTCACAATGAGAAACACTCGCATTGCATTTTGAATCTACGTATGTTTTTAAATCTTCAGCAATATTATAAAAGTTTTTATTTAAAGATTCGATTTATGGTTTCCCAAATGTATCTGTCATTTAATAACATAGAAATTATATCGCTAAACTTAAATTCTCTCTCGAAAAAAAAGGCATAAAACAATTAAACAAAAATGTCCACAGATAACTGAATCAAAATGTCAATTCTATAATCATTGAAATGAATATTATTGTTCTTAAAATAATTATTTAAATTATTAGAAATATTGCCTCCAAATGAGACAAAATAATAAATATAATTATTTTCTTTAAAATAGCAGATGAAATGAGTACCAGGATTTGTTTAAATATCAAGATTAACCACGGCACACTCATTTCTTAACACTTTTTTGGTAGTTCATCAATCATGTAAACATTTCTGAAATATTTAGTATTTAGTATTTTTACATATTTTTTAATATCCATATTAGATAAAGGAGAAATTTTTTTTTGGCCTTCCTCTTTTTTTCGCAACTACACCACTTACAGCTTTATTCTCCATTGCTAAATTCTCTGCTGTTCTTCTAATTCTTATTTTTTTTTTGTTAAGCATAATTATATATTGAAGTAGCTACTCCTGCTAAAGTATCAAGGCCAGTTAAACTGCAAACTATGAAAGGGATAATTCCTTCATGATGTGAACCATTGCCGTTTTTTTTTTAAATATTTTTTTGAGTCTTGGCAATGCTCAGGTTAGCAAAAAATTTTGCCTTCCCTTAATTTTTTATTTTTTTGCTCAAGTTGATCTTTTGTTAAAAATGTATCTACATACAAATTGATCAATGGGTGTGTGTGTCTATATATATATATATATATATATATATATATATATATATATATATATATATATATATATATATATATGTATATATATATATATATATATATATATGCAATAGAACATTTTAATTCTAAAACCTAATTTTGTTTTTGTAAACATTGTTGAGGCTACAGCTGTAGAAGCAATTTTTTTTTCTCTTATTGGAGTATCTTTATTTAACATTAGTTCGTTTGCTTCTTTTTGTAAAATTTTATCAGCTTCATGCCTAGATTCTAAATCTTTGTGGTCTCTGTAAGCAATATCATGAAATTTGCATGCTTCATCTAGTTTATTCACTCCTGCCTCTCCTATTTCTAATCTAGCCCAGTTTATAGTGCATTTGCCACGGTGTTCAGAATTCCAAAATGAGCGCGGAATAACATTTAAAACTCCTGTTGGACATGAAATTCCTTTCGTGGTATTAACAACTAAGTCAGAAAATTTATCGTTTAGCATATTCATAATGTTTACTTTTTCATCGTATTTTTTTTTTCTCAGCATTTTCTTCACCGAGAATATCTAACAATCTGTAAATTAACTTTCTAACATTGTCCATCCAAATAGATTATGTCGGCAAATTCATATATATTTTTTAAACCATCTCCAGATCTAGGAGAATATGTAATAATCGCTCTTTCTGGTGTGTTTGGTGCTGATCTTGATGCTCTTATATAATTATTATGTATTGGCTTCATTATATGTACATACTTCCAACTTCTATTCGCGTTTATTGGCTTTTAGAATTATATGCTTGGAATGCAGCATTGCTTGATAAAACAATTTCTGTGTAATTTTCATAGCCATTATCGATGAATTCACCTTCAAGATCCGATTGTGTTTTTTTGTTAACAAATTATAAATTCCTTTTGTAAATATATATTCTTTGCCTTTAAGAGATAGTTTATCATTATTTATCTTTACTTCTGTATCTCCAATTTCAAATTTATGCCCATCTCCTCGTAAACCATATTTATCATTAATAACATTAACATTTTTAGAAATATATTTTCCCAGATTTATAGCAGAAACATCTGCTATAGGTGGTAAATAATTAATGGGTCCAATGGCCATTCACTCTTCTGCATTAGGTGAAAAAAATAATTTTCTTCTGATGTTGGTAGATGATCTAAATTCTTTGCAGCAACAGATACTAGTACTGTTATAACATTTTCGTTTGCTTCACTTGTTCTACTTCTTTTGCCAATATTTTGTAATTCACGAATTAATGGTAGATCTTTTTTCTTGTTTTATTTATTTTTAATTCTACCTTGCGGTTCTTTTTAAATTTCTATACTTCCCGATTAGCAATTTCACACGAGAAACATCCTGTGAATCATTCATTTATATCAATTTTTTTTTTACTTATAATTGAGTTTTAAAAGCATTGAGAATTTTGAGAGACAAACATTCCCCCCAACTGATCGAACTAGGGGAAATTTAAATGTTAACAATAATAGAATCGAGTTTGATATTCCCATAGGCGATGGATTTTCTTCTCCCAACGATGCTTATGTTTTGGAAGAATATCACCTACTAAAGGGAGATAAAACTGAAGATGAGGCAAAATAAGAAAAATTTGATAATATTGATGTTAGTTCTAATTTTTTTTTCGATTTCACTTTTCTAGAGTACAAAATTCAAAACATGGACATATTATTGAGGCTCTTGATAATCCAGGAATACCTTCTACAATGATGAATATTTTGCTAAGATCAACCATCGAACAAATTTGTTTATAGTCTACTGGTGTTGATAATGAATTTCGATTAAAATCTGTTCGTAGTGATAGAATAAATGAAATAATGTATCCATTAAGATATTTGTTTGGCTTTATTCACGATAATAATGAATTTTACTAGAAAGGCGGTTATAAAATCACTTTTTTTTTAGAAATTCATCTCATAACAATTGTATATTTGTTTATGAAACTAAAAAAGCAGCATGTTTGGTTGATAAAAAAGCTATGCTGATCTAGGTAAAATTGTTATTTAAAAAATTAGAAATTTTGTGGCCTATTGTTGAACACGAAGCCAACACATCAATTGCAATTAAAGAAAATTATATAAAAGTCCTAAAATTCATATTAGTTTTATGTATTGGCAATTTTTAGAAACATAAATCCCTTCTGGGACAACTTTTTTTAATTTTTATATAAAAGATCAGTTTAATCATTTGCAATTTCACATGCCTGATTTTGGAATTGTGGGTTTCCAAACTGATAGAAAAAATCGCACTGGCATTATGTGCATGCTTTAATGTTTGATCATTGTAATGTAAGAAATATTTTGTTAAAAATGGAAGAAATGAAATTTTTCCAAAAGAAAATAGGAATCTAAGATATTGAAAATGATCTTTATCTTATAATATTTCTCGCCTTTAATGATTTTATAAATTATAGAACAAAATTAGATATCATATACATAAATAATGAACTTTATTATAATCCAACTACAACCTATCATGGCAATATCAATTATTATTCGTTCTGGGGGCAAAGACCTTTGTATGTTATTGACTGCCTATATAGAAAAACAGCAGAAGGTAAAGAAAAAAATATATATAAAAATTAGTGTAGATTTTTAAAAAGCTGTCGAGGCTGGTACAATTTGTAATGTTGTTTTAATTAGCCAACGAAATTTAACTTATGATTATTTGAAAGAAAATATCGCCGAAGATATATAAATTTTTAATTTTATTAAATGGATAATGTAAACGATTTTACAGAAACAATAACTTGTTTCGATATTTTAATATAATTTCTTAGATATTTGGTTGAGTTGTTTTATCGAATAAAAATTCCTTTTTTTTTTTTTAATCTGAGTGAAATTTTCTTTCTCTTGTGTTTATATGCACACATTTTTTAAAATAAAAAACAGTAGATGAATATTGCAGATATTGGCGCAACACAATAATTTAACTAAAATCCACGCAAAATTCTTACTCCCAAGCAACAATTTTTCAATCTTTTCTCAAAACATTATTCGTGTCTTCAATGTAACCCCCAAAATTTGACCCAAATCTGCGTTCTCAATTAAGCGCACTTTTTTTAAAAACATACTTTGTTCACTCTGTGTTCAGTGGCCCATTTTCAGGGTGAATGAGGCTAAAGTTAGGTCAAAAGGCAAATATTAAAAAATAATGCACAAGAAATGTATGAAAAGTCTTGGAATTTTATCAAAAACATGATGATTTAGCTCGAAAATTAGTCTTTAAAGAACCACACGCAAAGAGTGAACACAAGTTGAAAACTGATTTTGATTTCGATTTGCGCTTTTAAAAATTTGACGGGGAATTATAAATATGTTTGAATTTAGCTTGAAATTGGTTGAATTTTATTTTAATGTTTCAGTTGTGCCAATATCTGCGAATTATTTGACGTGGGAATTAGAAATTTGTTTGAATTTGGCGTGAAATCGGTTTAATTTTAGTTAAATTATTCAGTTGCACCAAGATCTACCATAGTCTTCTACTTACATGCTTCTTGGCCGTCGAAGCCTTTTGTAGCATTAATGTATAGCGTGTTCAGAAAACTTAATAACTATAGGTTGTTCACGGTCAAGTGAGCACTTTTTAAGGCACTGCAAAAATTTCCCTCTAAGCCAATTCCTATCTTTCACCCACTTTTTAATATAAGCATTGCTATATGACTAATAAAGAGAGTATATACAGTTCACCTCTCTCAAAAATTAATGTCCGAGGCTGTACCAGAATACATTTATTAAGGGTTCATGCCTGTTGGCAGGGCCTTAAAAAGTGCTCACTTTATCGTGATCTGTCTATAAACAAAAAATTACTGAAAAACCAAGTGTTATATTTGCGTAGATACAGAGCATGAGAGTCTCATTTGTCACACTTACGATTTTTGTTTCAAGTTTACGCCTTCAAAATTAGTTTCGAAAACAGAATTTCGTTAACACGTATTTCCCTATACAAGATTTTCACTGCGTTCAAATCAGGCGACAGCCTTAACGTCTTATAAAACTGTGTGGCTTAAAATGGTACCTACTGAATCCGTGTCCGAAATGGCAGATTTTGTATACAAAATGATCACGTGACCCGATTTTGTATACAAAAACGGTGACGTATTTGGTAATTTAATATTTCATATTTTGTATGTAGCTGATGTTAGCGAAAATACAAAATTACAACATCAGTGGAATGTTATTTTTTTCTTTAAAAACACATGCGCGAATGCGTAAATAAAATGTTTTAACAAATGTCTAATCATAAAATACACCTGGCATGTTTTAAAAAGTAAGTCAGTGTCGAGCTTTGTTCATGTATTTCTCAACAAAATTGTTTAAAATTCGGTTTTGCATAATTAATTATTTTCTTATTTATTAACGTATTTGCAGCATTCTAGTGATGATTGTAGAAATATTACGTCCGTTTTAAGCATTGAATGCAGATAAAAATATGTTTCGCTCTTAATGTAAGAATGCGTTGTCACGAGTGCTAAACAAGTGATTCTCGACAACGTCCGAATTGAAACTTACGAAATGAGAAATTAAGAAATAACGTATTTGTCATTTCGGACACGGCCTGAGTTTTGCTATGAGCAAAACGAATAGCATTATAACAACACTGTAAATAAAATTTCTGGTGAACTTCCTAAACTGTAATGGCAGTTTTTAACCTATACAGCGTATGAGTATAGTACTAGCCCTAAGTGTCAGGCTGAAAATATGGGAATGTTTAGCGTTGCTACTAAGATATACAAAGTTGGCAACTTCCCTAATCATTTGACTCTTTCCTGTGTAACTGTTGGAACGTTACCATTCATGTATGGTAAAATAATTTACCATACATTTACCAAGTGTTTTGCCACAAAAAATATACTCAGTTGTATGGTAATTTTACAAATAATTTCTTAGAGAGAATATTTTTCGTATTGGTAAAAATTTGACTGTCGTAGAGGACAGATGTAAGGATGTGGGTGAAGTAAGGTTGGATAGTGGCTGAAATAAGGAGCTGAAGACTGCACATGTCGACCGCCCACCGCGGCGGAGAAAAGACTCAAGGAGCATCGCCTCGTGAGACTTGGTCCGTTGTCGCCCGCACATCCGGCTCCAGCCGGGCCCGACTGGTAATGAAGAAGTTTATATGCATTACCTAACACGTTATACCGCACCGCGGCACAAGATCCGTCGACCCGTGGTGTTATGAGGGGGGAAGGAGGGGGGGGGGAAGGGCGGAGTGTATGTGGAGCGGTTTATATATTTTATATTATATACAGCCACTATCCCCGCCTGCGACCCGCTCGTACCTCAAGACTCGGAACGTGCGGGGGAGGCGGCAGTTGGAGAAAAGATGGCCATTTCTCACGAGCGGCCGAGAGGTCCCGGCGCACAATCGAGCGGCGTGTTTTCGGGGAGTCTTGTGTGTGGAATGGTATGTGCAGAAGGGGGGGGGGGGGAGGGAGTGTGGTCACGTAGTGCGCACGCCATTACTCAAGCCTCGAGGCGGAAGGAAACAATCAGGAGGGAAGCCTCGTAAGGCGACGACTACAAGGCTGCTTATTAGGCGCGTTCTACAATGACACGCACGCGTATACGCATCGAGGAAGCGGATGCGTAACGCAACCTACAATGACACGTATGCGGACACGGATAACGTACGGATACACGTAAGAACGTTTGGCAACTCCCAACTCTTGCGTGTCCGTGAATTCGTATAGCCAATAGGAATCGAGTATTTGGTCTGTCGATACCCGTTTACGTGGCCATTGTTGTATACACGGCAACAAGTGCTTCGTTTTGGCTTGGCGATTATCATTTTTATTTTATTTAAAAAATAAGTGCACATGGTTCGGCAGTGGTATTTACGTATTTTTAAACACCGTAAAAATATACAAAATGAAATGTGGATATTATGAAACCTGTATCAGTAATTTGCAACAGCTGAGTATTTTTGATTTTGTAAGTTGCAATGCCGTACGATTATTCATATTGCAGAATAGTTAAAATTTATTCCGAGTCGTCAGGTTGTTCCGCTTGCATTTCCGAGTCCGTTTTCTTATGTATCCGTGCATTGTAGAACGGGCCTTAGCCTCAGGACCGCCACTACCAGCGCCGCGAATATCCCGTCGCCCCACCATGACGTCACCTTTCCCTTCCTCACCTCAACACACATGCACAGACGCACCTCACGAAAATGAAGTATGTCTTTTTCCAAATTCCATAAGGAACTCTTTCAAAACAGGTGCATTAATATTAAAACATACCTTTAAATTTTAGTATGTTATAATTATGCAATGCTATTATGCGTTTTTTCTTCACTTTAGTAGTTGGCAATAGTTTGCCTGGTTAACCGAGAACTATCGAATCTCTCTCACTGTTATTTTTGCCTTTGTCCACTGTGTATCCTTCAACCGCGTGTGAAAAATGCAATTGCTATAGGCTGTTCACGATAAAATGAGCAATTTCGAAAGCCCCTTTCAAGATCTATTTGTTTGCAGATTGTGTATTATACCGCCTTAGGCCTATGTAAGATTTACATTGTCATGGGCCTCACCACTTTATTCACGCGTCGGCCAACTGAAAATATTAAATTATTAGAAAAGTAAATAGTTTGTCAATATGGTAATTTTTACAATTCGATGCATAAAAAAATAGAAAGTAAAACAAATAACTTAAGTTACCACAAATGGATACCTAACCCTTTTTCTTAGACGTTAGGATATGGAACTACTTTTTATCCTTCGTTACCAAATTTACTGGGCGCATGTCCTAAGTGCGCCCGTTAAACTGTATGCAGGCAGGGACAGTGACTATTTTCTAAGGTTGATGTCAAAAGTGCTCACTTTATTGTGAACAGCATTTATCACCACTATCTATATTAACACCAAATAACACAATGGGAGGCTTGTTAAAAAAAAAAAAAAAAAGATACTGCTATTGCGGATGATAATACCATATAAATATACCAAGAACAAAACAAACGAAACCACCAACTGATGGTCAGCAAGCTTAACATTAAACTTTAAAACACACATAGAACATTTATTTGATTACTCAATGCAGACGCTACTGTTGCTATGCAAGATGTATTTTCTTTAAAATACACACGATGCGATGGAACCCGACGGACAACCTTCGTGAGGTGATTCCTTATGCGAAATTGAGTCCGCAAATTGTGTTATAATATCGGGATCATCAATTTAAGATCATAAATTATGACGTTAAGACTTCCCCTTCCCCCCCCCCCCCCCGGTAATGAAAATAATAGTGGTTGTCATCCTCTTATTGCAGACATTTTTACCGTCAGAATTTACGAACGTTCGGTGCTGGGTTATTGGGCAGTATTAACATACTTAACAATAGTGGTTCCCTTCTTGCAAAAGCCCAGGACCCACCGTTTTCATGTGACACGAACACAAAGGTTCGGCTGCACCGGTACAGTAGTGCCTAGTACATAGGCAATATTGCCTATATGCGTCTATGGTTGGTTAGTGTGCCTACTGCACAGACGATGGTGGCGAATATATTTAACACTTACTGTAAGCGTGTACCATACACTGATAAGCTAACAATAATGAAGCTACCTGTTTGTTTCTGAAGACAGTCGGTGTGTAATTTCCTGCAGGATATATAGCCATTGGCTACGCGCCTGAACTGTGTTGCTGAGGTTGAAATATTTGTGCGCATTTTACACGAAACCAGTGTGTCCTGGGCAGATGAAACAACAGGGCCATTTTTGTTAATTAGGCCATACTGCTCAATAAACAAATGCTTCAACAAATAATAACAAATATTTCAATTTTGTTCCTGACGCAAAAAAAGATGATCTGCATTAAGAGCATGGCTACCCATGTTATTTCAATTACGGGGGAGATATTAATGAAGGGTTATTCTTATGTTTAATATCACGGTAGCATGAAACAATACTCGGATAATTTTAATTTAATTGCACTTAGTTTCCAAGATTTTACAAAAATACTGTTCAAAATCTCGATTTTCTAGGGTTTATACTTCCCCTCACATTTATTTTTGGTAGAAAGTGCCCTGTATATTTCCCACTTGATTTTGTATAAGAAATCACCTCACGAAGTTGGTCGGTCGAATTCTGTCCCATTTTGTACACTTTCAAATACGTAGAGTTACTGATTTTTAGCCTACTTTCCGAAGGAAAGAAATGCTCTGAGATCAATCTCCTGTCTTTATGTCTGTGTATGTAGGTGTGTGCGTGTATATGTAGGTGTGTGCGTGTATATGTAGGTGTGTGCGTGTATATGTAGGTGTGTGTGCCTGTGCGTATGCGTGTCACCCCTTTCAATTTTTTAACCCGTGAATTGAATTTCTTCAAACTAGTTACACATAAGTATTAGGGCTATGTTTATTTTGGGACATTTATGTTTCAGGCTGAGGATATGATGATCAGCCGCTTTATTGGATTCCGGACTTCCTGCTCTGTCATTACTGTCACCCAACCACCATCATGGATCTGGGTGACCTGGTGATATTTGACCTTGAGAACCCAAACAATCAGAAATAATTTTAAAAAATTGTAACTATTATATTAAAAATTATTTTTAATCACTAAAATATTCTGGTCAGTTGACGGCCATATTGGTAACCAGTACATCGTCATCTTGGTAGCCAGTATATGGCCATATTGGCACTGCGATTTTGTTTTTGCACTTCATACTTTATACTTCCATGTTGTTTTTTCATGCTGTACCATTCCATGGGTTTTATCCGAGTACTCCCATTTTTCTCTTTTACTCTCTTTCTTTCTCTTTTTCGCTTTCTTTCTCTCCTTTCTCTTTCTCTTTTTCCTTCCTCTCTTTCTCGCTCCTTTCTCTTATTCTCTTTCCTTCTCCTCTTTCTCTCTCCTTTCTCTTTCTCCCTTTCCTTTCTCTCTTTCCCTATTCTTTATATTTCTCTCCTGTTTCCCAATTGCTCACATTCGTTTTCCATTTGTTTCTCACCTTTTATCCGCCCCCATCTCGGTTTTTTCGTTTGTCATTTGTCTGTCACTTCGTTTGACCAATTACTCAATTTCGTGCGACCAATTACTCACATTCGTTCGACTGCCAAATACAGTAAATTTTGCTATGCTCTTCTAATGTTGCTCACGCTAAGTGCAAAAGTAAATAAGAATAGCGTTGACATGGTAAATACAGTATGACCTTTTCACTCGCCCAGAGCAGCGACCCATGTACCACAAGAAGCTCCCATACTGAGAACAACAGCTGTCTCTCTAGGGCCTCAGTCTTACAACAAAGCCATCCGATGTGGAGAAACTGCAGCCCCTGTATTGAAAAGCCAGAATGAATCGTGGCGCTGGCTGAACCAGGTTGTGTACGTATGACCTGAGCAGCTAGTCCAAAAGGGGTATATCCACAGTTTCTAGTAGTCTTCCACCAATGTAGCTAGATCTAAGTGTAAGTGAGAAAGTAGGCGGGCTCTGCCGACACCCGTCTAGTTTGCTCGGAAATGCCTCTTTTCTTACCAACCTCTACATTCCAAAGCTTTTTCACGCAAGGGTATCACTTCATTTTAAGAAGACGGGCACCAGTTAAGAACGTTAAAGATGGGAGCTACACTCCGAAACTCCAAAATGCAGATAAAGTCACCCCAATACGTGTCTTCCTGTTGACACAATATTCGAAACCAAACTAACGTTAGTTACAACAGGAATTAGTCGGTTTCATTTGCATGTTACCTACTGTATGTAAGGAAAGCTACGATGTTTACTTCCAGCAAAGTGGCGCCAAATGTTGCTGCCAGAATTACGGTACCACATTTCCGTATTGAAATTCCGTATCAAGGCAAGGACGTAGTTCACGCCAGGTTTAAAGCAGTCTGTTGGCTGTTTCCTAATTGTTCTTCTGTGAAGTGAGGGACTGACAGACATATAACTATAGGTGGTTCACTGTTAACTGAGAACTTTTGAAGGGCCTGGTTAGAATCTACTTTTCCTTCTCATTTTGTATCCTTCCGCCATATCTACAATTAACTCTGCCATGGGGCTGATTACTTTACCTATGCGTCATCCGAGTTAACCCGTGGAATATTTAAGAATTTAAATGTCTTACTAATATGAAAATCAGTACTTTAAATGTGTACAAAGCAAGAAACACCAACTTCAATCGCCATGAATTTAAACATGACGTTTTCGATACAACATTAAGGGCCCTGCCTACCCCACGTGCAGCCGAAGACTTTAAATTGCGATTTAATACTAAACAAAATCCCTTCTCATTGCGTCTATATTAAAGATAACTGTTTCAAACCAAAAGTATTCTACGTGAAATTTCTTAAAGAATATTGCTATGCTACGACAATTTGTCGATTGTTTTGTTTACTATATATATTTTTTCTAAAATTCAATACTCAAATTTAATATCTAACAAAAAAAAGTGATTTTTTTTTTCTTTCTTTCAAAAATAGTTTTAAATAATACCTAATATTTACTGATAAAGTCACATCAAAATGTGTTTTGTTTGAAACAGTTTTCTTTTCAAATTGACACAATGAGAAAGAAGTTCGTTGGTCATTGATTCCCTATTTGAAATTCACGGCAGCTGGCTTGGTAGGCAGGGCCGTTAAGTCTTAGAAATATTTTTAGTAATTCGCTGCCAACTTAACTGGAGGTCCGCTTACCAGTGAAAACAGTAGTATATGTCTACTTATTAGGACTAATAGTTTTCAATGGTTGATTTTAAAAGTGCTTGACTACTACGAACAGCTTTTAACATGTTTTACAGACACGTTCGTGGTCTGACTACCATGACATTAAGTCATTGTTAGCGTGCACGTTAGCCTTGCCATCAGGCTGCCTCTACGTGCAGTCGAGGAACATGTCTGCCGTTCCAGCCAGCATGTATAATGGATAAGATGAGATACGAGTGGAGTAACAGTAGAATGAGGACAGGAGAAGAAAATGGAGCACTCCAAGGACGCCTCCTCACCAAGTTCATGTCCTCCAATCACTGGCTGCAAGATGAATAGGTCGCTTAACCTCGCCTGCAATCAGAAATATTTTGGCATTATGACCCTTACGCCATTTAATGTTGCCATAAACATGATGTTTTAAATTTATAATCTGGAATACACAAGGGAAGTTATTTACTAAGTATGCTTTATGATCTAAATTTCTCCGGCATACTTTCTTGCACTGATAAGTAATTAAACTTATAGCCATTAATATAAACGTTCATTTAATTTCCTGTAAATAAATGAACATAAAAATTACTGAGCCGTGACAGTTTACTTCTTCCGCCCAAAAGGGTCATCCATTCGTACATAGGGATAAGGAAACATTTTTCATTTGTGACGTAGGTTTGGCTGTTGCAATAGACTATACCCTGAAAGGTATGTTACAACAATAGATTACTTGCTTGTGCAGGGCCGAAAATGCATTTAGTTGCCCGAACCCAATATTTTATTGATTAAACAAAACTTGAAAAGCAAAAAAATTTATTTTCTTCACCTAACAAAATACACGCTTGAATAAATAAGACCTGTGAATTGGGGCAAAACCAATTAGAATGTGAACGAAATATTTAGTTGTATCAACGGCATATATTTTGTCTACTCATTTGAATGCCTTCGTTCAAAATTACAGCTTGAGAATTTGTAAACCGTTTTTGTTAGTGCATTCATTGATGACTTATAATGGTATAGACATCCTAATAAAACAAGACAAATTTTAAGTGAAGCTGTAAAACGTGAAAATTTATTTATTTCCATTGTCCAGTAATTAAAATGTATGTATTAAAAAATACCATTCGTCGCTTAAGCTGAGGTTGCGAAGGCGTAACTCTCGGGCCCATGCGATCTAGGATGGGATCTCGGTTTGGTTTCCAATTTTTTTTATATTAACCGAAACAGTTTATTGCTCTGAGAGCTGAAAAATATTTAGTGGCATTGACAAAATCTTAGTTTGGGTAACCAAATAAAAACAACAAAATAATTCGGTTTCAATTCTATAATATTTCATTGCCCATATAGAAACAATTCATTCGGTTGTGCCAAACGAAATTTGTTTGATTCAACAAAACATTTTTCTCAGTTTAACCTTATTTACATAGCTAAAAATGTTCGCTACTTTACAAATTTACTATTCATAATTTTTCAATTCAATTTGTTTACATTACATTGTATCGAGTGCTATTAATGTAATTACTAACATACATAAGAACATAATATGTTGTACACTTGCGTAAATTCTTGGTAATCCGCAATTCTCAGGGGATGCCATCAAGCAATGCAGCACAAATACTAAAGCACGTCAGCTTACAAATGTAGCAGTTTAGAGTCTGTTCATGGTAAAGTGAGCACTTTTGAAAGCCCTGCTTAAGATCTACTTGTATTCATGTTGTGTGTTCTTCCGCCTTAAGTCAAATTTACATTTCCATGGGCCTCATCAATTTATTCATGCGTCGGTCAAGTGAAACTGTGAAGTAATTATAATAGTAAATATTGTAAAAATCTGCTCATTTTTACACTTCGATACATTATAAAATACAGGAAGCCAGAGAAATAATTTAAGTTACCACAAATTGTTACCTAACGCTTTTTATTCGACGTTAATACATAGAAATACCTTCCCCTTCATTGTTACCAACTTTACTGGGCGGGCGCATGTCACTCAGGGCGTCCGTTAAAATATATGCAGGTAGGGGCAGTGATTTTTTTCTAAGGTTAGTTGCAAAAGTGCTCACTTTATCGTAAACAACCTTTATCATACCATTCTGTGTTAATTACCAGCTTCATACTCGGAACACTAAGTAACAAATTTTTTAACAACCGTAAACAAAACTCACTTGGGTGTTAGGCAGTGCATTCGTGTTCCTCGAATAACAACTGAAAACATCCGGGTAAGAAAATGAAAAGGCATATTTTATTTCTCTACGAGTTAAAAAAATAATTGAAATACTTGAAGGAACAAGTATTTTCAGTTACTCCTAATAGCTTAGGAGATCAGATACTATAAATAAAACACAATCAGGATAGTCTAAAAATGACTAACGACCAAACCCACTTACACCAACTTTAATTAACGCAATATGCCCGTTACCTACGGATATCAGGATTACGGACGAATTTCGCTATTCTTAGTTTTATTATACGCTTCGGTATTAATGTTAATTGCTTCACACGCCTTTTTTAACATTTGAGATGGTGTGATTTAAATCACTGTTATAGATATTTATGTAACTCTTTATAAGTAATGGGATCTTAACACGTGGGCATGCTATGTGTTAGGAATGCAATACGACACACGCTGATAAAATTTAATGGGATTCCAAATGGATCTGAATTAATATCGTGACATATTTCGTTATCGGTGTGGCGAGAGGAGAGAGCGGAGATAATTAGGCGGGAGGAGACGGAGCGGCGCAGCTGTTTGAAGGAAACCAATTACTTTGAGGCTGTCCCTGTGGCGGGCTAAATGAGATGTAGCCGAGGAATTGCTGGGAGTCATGAAGGAGGAAGGGGCAGGGGGCGAAGGAAGGCGCGGAGAATGGACCGCATGAGCTATGATCCGTTTAGACCCCTGCCGAGAGTAGCATCTCTGTCAAGTTCACACCTCGCGCTGTCACGGCTAGACAACTTCATACGACGAGCTAGGAACCTCTACACCGCTGGACGTGCAAGCTGAGCGCCGGGGCATACACACGGCGTACAGCCAGCGAGGAGCTTCCCAGGCTCTAGCTACACCGTTGGACATGAAAGCTGAGCGTCGCGGCATGCACACGGCATACAGCCAGCGAGGCGCCTCCCAGGCTACGGCTACACCGCTGGACATGCAAGCTGAGCGCCGCGGCATGCATACGGCGTACAGCCAGCGAGGAGCATCCTAGGCCCTAGCTACACAGCTGGACATGCAAGCTGAGCGCCGTAGCATACACACGGCATACCGCCAACGAAGAAGCCCGGCTACACTGCTGGACAAGCAAACTGAGCGCCACTGCATACACACCGGCCGAGACAAGGATATAACTGACCGCTCCCTCGCCAGCTCTTTCATCCCTTACCTAGGACGTATTACACTTAGTACTGACAGCAGCTGAAACTACTGACGAGCATTCCTTTACATAGTGTTTCTGCTGCTCAGTAACTGACGAAAGGTGTTGTGGTGTCTGGGTTGGAGGTTACACTTCCGGCTGAAGCTACTGACGTGCACGAGGTCAAGCAATCTCAGTAAGAGCAGACGAAGAAAATGGCGGCAATGGATAACGAGCAAGTTACTTTATTGTTCTCAGCAGAAGATGCCGGTGGAAAGTGTATTTTCATATTCTTCGATCTCATCAGCGATTGATGAGTCTGAATCAGTCGAAGATAAATAGAAAACAATATCCATCCCTGTCTACAACATGTTTATGCCTACCATTGCTTCACCACACGGAGCAGACGCCATTATGATTGCTAAAAACTCTGCTGGCGAGTGTTACGCCTGGTTCCACTACTGAGAGCTACTGTGTGTAGATATTTACGGTATGCTTCTGGTCAGCCCTATCAGTACCAAATAGAACGCGGACATACACGGAATCATACAATTGATAAGGTCCCTCCTCCCTGCGGCTATTTTGCGCGTTCCAGATCTCTAAACACTTGCCTCATCACCTCTACGCACAAGGCAGTCTTACCGTCGGAGACTCACCAGAACGGAATTTAAGTGGCTACCCTATATTTTTATGTCACGCTGATAAATACTAAATTATGATGCATTTATGAAAAATCACTAAAGTTTATGAGTTTAATATTTGAGCAGTTGAAACTGGTTCCAAAAAAGGCCGTTTAAGCAATTTCTACATTTAAAAAAAAAAAAAAAATTCTTGGAGTTGAAACGAGAATTTGAGTAATGTATTTGGGCACGAAACTTTTCTTAAACGCTTTTCGTAATTATAGATACCACTACATGTTATCCAACCGCTTTTTTATCACGTGTTTTCTATCAGACTTGATGCGCCAGCCAGGTGGCTCTCTTCACAATACGGCGGTGAAATAGCAGCTTATTCCGCGAACTACGCCCACACACGCCTGCAAAATGACGTCACCGGCCTCGTGAATATTTGAAACGCCGTTCTCCTGGCAACCTACTCGCCAACCGGAATTCCAGCCAATAGTTAACAGCTTTCAGCAGTCAGTCAGACAAGCAGCTTCGCGCTGCCAATCAGACAGCGGGGTGTGTCCATAGTGTGGGGCGGGACACTGCACGCAGACAAGTGGGCTTTGTTTGAAGCCAGCAAGTCACTCAAAGGAGGTCGTTACATTTCATACATTTCACAACTCTGCCATTAATACGTTAGGCGCCGTTTTCAATTAAATTACATACGCAAATTTTCTCACCTAATATATTTTTATTTTAAAATCTTCCTCTTCAGAAAATTCAACCAATTATTCATGCATTTTCTCAAATTCAATAAAATGCAATATCATTCGTTTATCTTCTTATAAAATCATAAAATTATCTCGCAGTACTTAAATGAAACATTCTCTTCAATTACTTATTATTATTATCTTTAAAAACTTATTATCTCATTAAAAACTTCCTTCCTATCGTGCCCACGACCTACGTCCATCACTGGAGGTGGTGAGAATTGTTCTAAAGAAAAAATTAGTTCTATTTTACACCTTCCTTACTTATGTTGTCTCCTGGCTTCAGGTTGGCTGTCGTCTGACCATGACACATCTCTCCGCCAATCAGCAATGGCGAGACGAGAGACAACCAGGATAATTTTATTTAGTACTTTTTTTTAAAATGCCTACGACCCTCTAGGAAAGAAATGGAAAATAACAAAGAAAATATTAATAATGAATACTTTTTAGAAACAAATGAAAAATACTTACGCATGACCTCTATTTCAATAGGCTATTAAAATAACCTAAGATTATATTGTTATCTCGAATAATAAAGCATAATTTGGAATAATATTAAATGAATAGACAACATAAGCAAGTACTCTGTAATAATATATATTGAAAATGGCTATGACTAAAGGTAAACATAACCCAGAAAATCTGCAATTCTACAACGTGTGTTTCCGATCCGCAAAGATCCAGCCGAACTTCGTCCTCAAGGAATGAAAGGCAGCTGAGATTTTTTGAAACCCCGTTGTGTGTTCTTTCCGTCGCATGCAGTGGGCATAATGGCTGACATCAAATAACTATGAAATCAATATCGACATAATTATATATTTCTGTGATCGTATAAAACCAAAAGAACCTCAAGTTTAGTGGCCAATTTTTGTTCATTAAACATCCGAGGAGAGACCACGACTGTAATAACTGGGTTTCAAAATTCGCTGGCAGCTATACTTAACACGTAGTTCTATATTTACGTTCAAATAGTATACAGTTAGAGGTAAGGGCATGTTTTAAAAGGCTGATTTCCAAAGAGCGCATTGGAACGTTTTCTCCGCGATTTCTTACTCCTTCGAGTTATTTTCCTCTGAGGATCTGCCAAAGCTGCAAACTCTGGGGTGTATTGAACACCGCCATCCCCGATCAGTGTAAATATTTTTGTAACTAATTCCCAATTAGTCATGGCCAAAATGAGAATTCGTATTGTCATACAGAAAACAACAGGAAATTTTGAGCTTATTTGGCGTCAAGATTTAGAGACAAATACTGTTCAAAGCACCGTAGGGTTGTCCAATTTTATTTTATTTTATTTTATTTTTATTGGCTGAAACATGCCGTGGCTGTGCGAACTGTTTGCGCACGAATCACGAAGGTTCAGTGTCAGCGTTGGGTAAATCCTGATTGTCTCGGTCAAATGCGGAAACGACGTGAGCAACCAGTGGAGGCATGACAACAACAGCCGATGTACATATATAGCATTGAAGTCTACCACGTGCGATTTTTTTCGCGAACAATCAGCGGGCCCTGCCCATAGGTAAACGCAGCACTATGAGAACACACCCCAGTTCAGGGCCCTGCGCGTAGCGGCGTTGGCTTTCTTGTATCGCATGCCAGTGTAACCCTTATAGCTGCCGCGCTTCTCGGCCAAAAAAGGAGAAGAGCAATGCGGGCTGACGGGAACCTTAACAGTCAGCAATATTTGGAGAATGGATCACCTCAGGTGCGGACGCTCAGCACAGAATGTTTTGCAGGCGATGCTTGCTCCATCAGGACACGCAGATCTCCCATTGAATAAGCTGGCGGTTAACTAAATTTCGTATTTTACGTATATCCCCAACACCGACTCCCCCTATCGCTAGCACAAATGTCAAAACTACGTGGTCAAATAGTGAAACGCACATTTGTTCGCTTTTGGTTATTTCCAAAAGACACGAGCTTTTATAAAAAATAGAATACATACCTTGAATATTCCCTAGTTGAATTTTAACTCACTCAGAGAAAGTATGTTAATATTCCAAAGTTCTCATTAATATAAACGGCAGCTTTAATATGGAATAGATGGCGAATGTCAGTTGCGCACAATACGATCTCCATATCCCTAACACTGAAATGCTTTTCTTTCTGCAGATCTGGCAAACCAGGTGGCTTCAACTAGGACTAGTGACAAGTCTGCGATGTAACACAAGTTCAATATAATCAAGTTAAGTGATTTTTTTTTCTAAAAGTTCAGGTTTGTTGTAAAAGTAAACAAAAAAAAATTTATTTTTACACATAACTTCGACAGTTCTGGCGGCAATCTTTAGCATGTTTTTGGGATATAAGCGGAAGACGAAAGTCAGTCTATGCCATCTTTAGTCTGTGATAAACAGTGTTGTAACCTCGAATTTAATCCGAGATTTTTTTCCTAATATCATCGGCAAATAAGGCAGTCAAATTTTTGAACTGAGAAATTTGTTGCCGCTCTGTTGGCATGTGCACTGTAGACCATCTTAAGGTTACTTCTACTACGGTTACTTGCCCTACATCTTGGGAATATTAGTGTTAAATTATTGGCAAAGGGAAAATTTTCACCACTAGGTAAGCGCTAGTGTTGATGTCTACCAGATTTTCACTTTTTTTTTCTACATTAAAAACAGGATGATTGCTATAATATATCAAATATAAAATAACTTCGTATCTAAGAGAAAAACTTTCTCTTTTGTAATTCCCGTATCTTAAAATTTTTAATTAAAATTTACCTTTTGGAAGATTGCGCGCCTAGCGGCGGAAATTTCCCCTATGCCGAACTCTTCCGTAAGAAAACTCGTTTTTTTCCTAACCTGAGTAGAATAAAACTTAACCATATTGAGTGTACGCCGTTACCACGCGATGCTTGCCCCTGCGGGCCGCTGTGATGAAGGTATCGCGCCGCGGGGCGATGTTCCCCCATTGTCCTGTCGCCGACCAACACCCGGCTGAAGAATGACGTTGCCCGTCCGCAGCGCCACTGCGGCAGGAACACCAAACTGGGCAACTCTCACAGCTAATGAGCTCGTGGGTCGCTACCCGCTCTACAGCTCCTACCCCGGCCGAGTCGAGTTCACCGCTTAGCATCTTCGACATAAAGTTGGATTTACGATAACCTCGACAGTCCGACAAAACCGCCCCGACACAGACGAAAATTTTTCGTCAGCCAATCAGGAGCAAGGTCGCCCCAACAAATGCAGCCCTGACAAAAGTCGATTCTATTTCTACTTTCGTCGGGCATCGAACCGGTCGGCCTCGCTTGGCAGTAGAAAAAAAACAGACACATAACCTTACAAAACAAAATGTCATGCGCATTTCACATTTGTGGTAAATTTCACATAAAACATACGTTTTTTACGTGTAAATCCTGGTTTTCTCTTAACAGATAACCAATGAATTGAAAATAAATATACGTGGAAAAATAACTGCTCCAAAATCCAAAAATACTTCATTTACAGAGTTATCATAACAAAATAGTGTACAATGATCTGTGATTTCTTCACACTCCATAGCAAGTTACTGGCCTTTCTAGGATTTTGCCGAAAGCCACGCAACACTTGTCGGAAGGAAACTGTCGGGGTATTGTAAACATTGAACTAATTTTGGCGGCGGAAATGGTCGGGCTGTAACGTCGTGTCTGACTGTCGGGAAGACATCGCCGCGGTATTGTAAATCCAGCATAAGAGCAAACAGTCAAAAATAAAGTGAAGTGCAGAGATTTGCACCGCTCTTAACAGCGATGTTTTGAGGGCCGATGAGGGGTGGAGCGAGTAGAATATGGAGCGGCGCCGGAATGAAAGGGCGGATCCCCGAGGAAACCTGACAATCAACGGCATCATCCGGCACGATTCCCACATGCGAAAATCCAGAGTTATCCCTGATCGCCATGGTGGGAGGCGAGCAGGCTAACCGCTCAGCACCGTGGCCCCCGTCAACAGGAAAGGAAATCACTAAAACCGGGTAATGAACGAACATGAGTAATTGTAAGTGAAGGTTATTAAGCACGTTGAAACTATCGGTGTGAAATGTATTGTGTAGGTACTGCGGTGAAAAGGACGTACGGGACATCGCAAAACGCGTAATTAAAATAAAGACGACAGATGAAAGAATTTATCAGCGAAAGGAAATCATGAAGGAAGGCGTAGTTGTGGTATTAGGTTATTAGGTACCTTTAAAACATAGGCGTTGAGTATTGTAAGGCGCAAGAGATAAACATATCTCGCCGGACAGAACAATTAATGCGAAAGAACAATAACATAATGAAAGTAACAAATCACAACAGAATCAATACTGGCCATGAACAATCCAGTAACAGAATGGCTAGCAGTGATACAAATCACATGATCACGGTTGCTACAAGAGAACAGAATAATGGCCCGTGAGCGATATACTAGATACGAAATAAAACGCGGGCAAAAAAAAAACACAAAATCATAAACATTACAATATGAGGCGTGGGTCCGCACTGTGAGTTTTAATTTTCAGAGTTCCTCGTTACGTATCGGGATTTTATTAGTTGCATTGTGTGATGTATTACTGCTTTTTTAACTTATGTGGTTGTTGGAAAACGTTTGGTTCTAATATCCGTTTATCTAAAAACAATAATACCCATGTAACAGCACATTACACTCGAATAATTGTGGTTGTTTGTTAATCAAATCTATTGGTTTTTAAAGTTGGCAATTTAAGATGTGAAGAGCATTAATAATTTTAACAGACATACGTAATAGCCGTATTATAATATTTTGATATTTTGTCTTCTTTTGACCTTTCAACTACCTCCATGATTAATCCTTAAAGTAGGTGATTAGGGGAGAAATTTTATTTCTCTTTTATATGCGTGGAAGCAGTTTCATGAATTACGTTTTTATCAGCTATGTATTGTATTGTTATTATGTATTCTGTTGAGACTGCGCCCATGTCAGTGTGGGTATTTAAATATTATAAACAAAAATTATTTTATAGTAAGGAAAACAATAAAAAAAAAGCTTAGCCTATATAAATTTTGTGCTGTGCTGTATAATTCTTTCTCCTCTGACGAATTTTTGTGAAACTTGCATCATGTGATAAATATTACCGCCGAATTATTCTGTAAAAATGTGAATCGTTCTGGTTCATCCACTGGGTTTCACGACAATTATTGTCTTGATTCGTAACGTAAGTTCAACGCCATCCACGTGCGTGGTGTATTGGAATATATTTGAGAGGTATTTGTGCAAATAATAGAATACTCTTTCAGTACGAGTTCTCCAAATATATTGATAGTTGTAATGAATACCAAGTGAAGACCAGGTTTTGTAATATTCTACTGCTGATAAAAACGAATTTCACTACAAAGCACTTCTTGAAAAATAATTTCCTCGGATCTTCTCGTAAAAGTTATTAACATAATTCTTATGTAATTTAACGATGGTGTAAGACACGATGTAATCTGTGTGAAGGAATAAGTACCCCGTATTATCTAAAAGCGTGAGTTTTTATCATGCATACGACGGGAGAACATTCAGGCTGTTCACACATTTGAGGAGGAAAGTTCTAAATGGCTTGACAATGTTTTTACAACGGGAAAAATTGCGACACATCTTATACTCTTTTGCGATTCTTAACGACATCATAAACCATGAAATATATTCTTATGCCATTGGGAGGATTGAATAGACTTAAAATCATTTATATCTAAATAGAAATAAAAAAGTGATGATCAACCAACATAAACAGACCATTATTATTTACTGAAAATAACCTCTACACACACACACACACACACACACTTAGTTAAAATAATTATTGGCTTTATTTTTTATTTATAAAATGCAGTTGACATTTCAGCACCTGATGTAAATACCCGCTGAAAGTCACATGTCAAATTGTTATATTGAGATGCGGAAGAATATGCCGTCAATGGGCTGCTAGTAAAAATTTAGCAGTGCTTCAAAAGTGCTCACTTTACCGTAAATAACCTAAATTCCTGCAAATTTTACATTTAGAAATAGGGTTTACAACCCACAACGGAGAGCGATGCAATTATCAAACAGCACCACAAATTAATGTATAAAGTAGTCGAGATATTATTCCAGGGCTGTTTTCAGTTGCTCTGTGCAAAGAGTAACCATGGTACGTTGTGGCTGAATGACTTATTTAATGTAGTATCTCGATTGTGTCTGTACGAGTTTAATGCAAGTTGTTGGCAGTAGTTACATAGTTTAAGTCCTAAGTTGTAGTTCGCGACAAGGTATTCTGATACTGCGCTAGCAAAATATGATCATAAAATGTTATGTATGTGCTGTATACGATTGCCACTCCCTCTTAGCGTGTTTCACCACCGCGTACACAGATGGAGCGAGCATGCCGCGTCGAACACAACAACCATACGAAAAAGTTGCCGCCTTTCACCGCGGGGGAATTATGAGTAGAGGTCCATTGCAGATCTTGGCGCAACTCAATAATTTAACTAAAATTCGATGAAGTTCAAGCTAAATTCAAACAAATTTCTAATTCCCCGTCAAATTTTTCAAAGCGCTACTCAAAATAAATCATATTTAGGGTCAAAATCAAAATCAATTTTAAACTTGTGTTCACTATTTGTGTGTGGTTCTTTAACGACTCATTTTCAAGGTAAATCATAATATTTTTGATGAAATTCCCAGAATTTTCATACTTTTCTTGTGATATTATTTTTGACTTATTGATTTTGCTTTCAAATTTAAAGTAAATATTTTGACCTTAATTTAGCCTCATTCACCATGAAAATGGATCACTGATCAAAGAGTGAACAAAGTATATTTTTTAAAAAAGTCCGCGTAATTGAGAATGAAGATTTGGGTCAAATTATCTTGATTTTGGGGGTGAGATTGACGAGATGAATCGTGTTTGAAGAATATTTGAAAAATCGATTCTTGAAAGTGAGAAATTTGCGTGAATTTTAATTAAATTATTGTGCTGTGTCAAGATCTGCAATAGACCTCTACTGATTTATAATAAATGTGTACATATAAACACAAGAGAAAGAAAAAAAATTCACTTGGATAAAAAAAAAATATTTTTATTCGATAAAACAAGTCAACAAAATAACTAAAAAATTGTATTAAAATATCTAAACAATTTCTCGTTTCTGTTAAATCGTTTACTTTATCCGTTTAATAAAATTAAAATATATCTTCAGTGATATTTTCTTTCAAATAATAATAACTTAAATTTCGTTGGTTAATTAAAACAACAACTTTTTAAAAATATACATTAATTTTTATATTTGTTTTATCTTTAACTACTGCTGTTTTTCTATATAGTCAGTCAATAACATATAATGGTTTTCTTTCCCAAAATGAATAATAATTGATATTGCCATGATAGTTTGTAGTTAGCTTATAATAATGTTCATTATATATATATATATATATATATATATATATATATATATATATATATATATATATATATATATATATATATATATATACATAGTATGTAATTCTGTTCTAAAATGTCTAAAATTATTAAAGCGAGAAACATTTTAAGACAAAGATCATTTTAAATATCTAGATTCCAATTTTCCTTTGGAAAAACTTCATTTCTGACATTTTTTACGTAAATATTTCTCACATAACAATCATCAAACATAGAAGCAGTGAATAGTTTGGTCAGCTTGATTTTTTCTATTAGTTTGAAAGCCTACAATTACAAAATCAGGCATGTCAAATTGTAAATTATAAAACTGATCTTTTATATCAAAATTAAATACAGTTGTCTCAGCAGGAACTACTTTTTTCAAGAAATAGTCAATACTTAAAACTATTATGAATTGTAGGATTTTTATATATTTATTTTTTAAATTCCAATTGATGTGTTAGCTTCATATTCAGCAATGGGCCACAAAATTCCTAGTTTTTTAATAAAATTCTACCCGGATCAGCACAATCTCTATCAACTGTAGTGCCATCTGCTTTCTTAGTTTGATAAACAAATAAACAATTGTTATCAGACGAATTTCGGAAAAAAGTGATTTTATAATGACCTTTCCAGTAAAATGCATTATTATCGCCAATAAATCCAAAAAAAAAAAAATCTTAATGGATACATTATTTCATTAATTTTATCACTACGAACAGATTTTGCTCGAAATTTATTATCAACACCACTAGACTCTTAATAATTTTGTTCACCGGGTGATCTTAACAAAATATTCATCATTGTCGAAGTTATTCCTGGATTATCAACAGCCTCAATAATATTTCCGGGTTTTGAAATTTCTACTCTAGAAAACTGAAATGGAAAATAATTAGAACAAACATCAATATCATTTATTTTTTCGTATTTTGCCTCATCTCCAATTTTATCCCTCTTTAGTAGGCGATATTCTTCCAAAATATAAGCATCGTTTGGAAAAGAAAAGCCGTTTCCTATGGGAATATCAAACTCGATTCTATTATTGCAAATATTCAAATTCCCCCTCGTTTGATCAGTTGGGGGAAAAGTTTGTCTCTCAAATGTCTCAATGTTTTTATAACTCATTTATAAGTAAAAAAGGATTATATATAAATTAAGGATCCAGAGGGAGTTCATTGAATGAAATTGCTCATCGAGAAGTATAGAAATTATAAAAAGAACCATGAGCTAGAATATGAAAAAAAAAAAAAACAAGAAAAAGATTTGCCATTAATTTGTGTATTACAAAATATTGGCCAAAAAAAAAAAAACAAGTAAGTGAAGAAAATAAAAATTTAATAACATCACTAGTACCTGTTGCTGCAAAAAATTTCGATTATCCACCAACACCAAAAGAAACATCTTTTGAAAGAGAATTATTCCCAAAATCACCAATGGGTGTTACTCCATTAATAAATTTGCCACCTATAGTAAGCATTTCTACTGTAAAATTAGGGAAATATATTTCTGAAAATATTAATGTCATTGATGATAGATTTTGTTTGAAAGGAGTTGGCCACGGTTTTGAAATTGGAGATATTTTTTATTTGTCAAAGATAAAAAATATAATTTAACACAGGGTCTCAATAACTTGTTAACAAAAAGTAAAAAATTTGATCTTGAGGATGAAAACACACCAATGAAGACTATAAAAATTATGCAGAAATTGTTAAAGCAACAAATGCAGTATATCAAGATATAATCCCAACATGAATGTTGATTCGAGTAAGAAGTGGAAATATACAGATATAATTAGGCCAATTTATCAAGATATACAAAAAGATAAATTTCAAGTAAAATATAGTTTGGAGGGTTTTAGTGATGATTTGAAAATTGGAAACTGCATAAAAAATAATAATAATTGCCAAAAGAATATAATTGGATGGCCAATGTTTGAAAATAAATTGACAGATTATTAGTTATTTACACTGAAGAAAATGCTGAAAATATAAATTATACCAATGAAAAAGTAAACATTATGAATATGCTAAATAATAAATTCTTCTGATTTTGTTGTGAATACCCAGAAAGGAATTCCATATCTTATAAGAGTTTTAAATGTTATTCCGCACTCATTTTGGAATTCAGAACACTATGGCAAAGGTGTGATAAATTGGGCACCAAACAATTTAAATTTGCCCGAAATCCATTTGCCAGGTTATAAATATTGTGAGACATTTACAAAATTAAATGAAAGATTAGAAAGAGGAGATGCAGGATTGAATAAACTAGATGATGCTTGCAAATTTCATGATATTGCTTATAGAGATCATAAAGATTTAAAATCTAGGCATGAAGCATATACAATTTTACAATAAGAAACAAAAGAAATCATGTTAGATAAAAATACTCCGATTGGTGGAAAAATTGCTTCTGCAGCTGTTGGCTCAACAATGTTTACAAAAAGAAAATTAGGAAGGGGTAACAAAATCTATTAAACTATTAATTATTTATTTACTTATATAAATTAAGATAACAAATATTACGTTCGATATACGCATTGATTAATTAAGAGATTACGGTATAGCTAAATTTTTAACAAAAGAACAACTTGAGAAAAAAAAATTCATAAGAGGGGAAAAATTTCAAAGTAACTTTACCATTTCCAGCAGTTAAAAAAATTTCCAATAAAAAAACTGGAAGTGATTTACATCATGGAGGATTTTTACCAATTTTATTTGCAGCTTTAGGAACTCATGGCGCAATAGCTGGAGGAGCTGGTACAATTTTTAATTCTGTTAAACAAACTAAAAATATAAAAAAAGAATTAAAAGAACTAATTAGAAAGAATTAATATGGAAAACAAGGCTGGTAGTGGTGTAGTTGAGAAAAAAAGAGGGTCAAAAAATAACTCCATTATCCAATATCATTATTGAAAAAATATGTAAAAAAATTAAATATTTTATAGTTCAGAAATGTGTATAAGATTGACGAAATACCAAAAAAGAAGCTAAAAAATGAATGTTCTGTGGTTAGTTTTGATATTTCAACAAATCGTGACACTCATTGGGTTTACTATTTTAAAGAAAATAATAATATTTGGTATTTTGATTCATTTGGTGGCAATATTCCTAATAATTTAATTAAATATTTCAAAAACAATAATAATTATTACAATGATAGAATTTAAAATTTTGATTATGTTATCTGTTGACATTAATGTTTCATAGTATAATATATTATTTCGAGAAATTGTAAGTTTAATTAAATAACTTCTATTTATAAAATGACCGATATATTCGGGAAACCATTAATCGAATCTTTAAATAAAAACTTTGACAATATTAATGAAGATTTTAAAAAAATATTTAGATTCAAAATACAATTCGGGTGTTTTTTTTTTTTTTTTTCAAAGTGAGTTAAGCACTTGTTTTAATTTTACAAAATCGTATGCCTCATTTTTTGGACGAAGAATTGTTAATATAGGTGAACCTGTAGATAAAAAATAAGTGATCAATAAAAGATTTTTTGATATATATATATAACATATCATGCATTAAAAAAAATGTTGATTCAAAATATAAAACCATTGTTGCTGATTATGCTCTAAAAGTATTAAACGAATAAATAATGCAAAACAAACATTTTAAAAATGTGTAGATTAAAAATTTAAAACTGTTGTTTCTGACCATGCTTTAAAAAATGATCTAGACTCAAAATATAAAACTATTGTTGATGATTATGCATTAAAAACGATGTCGAATCAAAATACAGCACTGATGATTTTTGCATAGATGGTGATGTAATTTTTTCTGATGGATTGTACTGTTTATAAAATAATTTTTTATAATATAGATTATAGTAAATCTTTAGATGTTAACAGAGGTGAGTTTTTAACTATTTTTGCGCCTCATATGTGAGCTAAATCAGCTTATCATGATTCAATTTCAGCAGCAAATTTTTTCTTCGTCTTAATATATATTTTTCTTAGTAAATAACCACAAAACAAAAAAAAATGGATTCTCTGCTCTGCAAATTAAGCAATTCACTTTAATTCGCACGACTACAAAATGTAGAAAATAATAGGTGGTTTAGAGCAACAGATTTTTAAATTTACGAATATAATTTTGGTAAAAAAATCAATTGTATTCTAGATGACAAATAAAAAATTTCATTACCAGAGCGCTATGTCAGGATACCCAATAACAATTCTTTGAAATTAATAAAGGAAAAGGAAATTTTTCTAAATTATAAAGGTTTAAAATATATGAAAAATGGAAAATTTGTCTTTGATCTAGAGTTCTTTTAAGCACATTTTATAAAGCATTACTTACAAATTTTATTCTTTTTAACTAATTTGTTTCTTTATAATTAAACATGACTTCGCCTGTTTTTCCTTGCAATTCGTTCAATATTTTAAAAGGTGAAGATGGCGCAAGTCCGCCGTCTTATAAGTTATATAAAGTATCTGAAGATCTTAAAAATTTAGTTCACACATTTCATTCAAATTTACAAAGTTTAGAATTGTCACTCAGATAACACTGACGACAAATATGAACTTCGAGAAATAGTGAATATATAGAGCAAATAGAAGAAGTGTTAAAAAAAATTAGTAGAGCTTAGAGTATAAAATTTTTTTGTTTGTCGTCAATGTTATTGGGTAGCACTGAAATGGTGCTACTCGAAAATATACAAAATATTTACAATGTTTATCAACGAAGATGGTTTATATAAAAATGTAGTTTTTTTCTTTTTCTTGTTAAAATTGTTTCTATATAAATAAAAATGGAGAAAACCATTATTAGCAAGCAATGTAAAAAATGTGGTGCAATTTTAAACATTGAATGTTTTTCATCACATAAACACACAAAAGATAAGCACATTAACACCTGTAAAAATTGTTACAATGAATATTATAGAAGTCACTATGAGTCAAAAAAAGAGGTGGTACTTTGCGAATGTGGAAAATCTGTTTGCAAGGTAAATTTCGAAAAGCACAAAAATACTAAACTGCACAATACTTATGAAATTTTACAACGTGATTCTTCAAGCTAGACCTGCAGAGTATGCAGGGAGAATAAATCTAACGACGGTTTCGCATCTCTTAAAAACACAATAGATAAGTATTGTAACACACGTAAAAAATGTTATACCGAATATGCTAAACGTCATTATGAATAAAAAAAGAGAAAGTGCAATGCGAATGTGGAAAATTGGTATATAACCAATCTCTGATAAACCATAAGAATAGTAAGACACACATTGCAGAAATAGATATTCTAAGTGAACTCGAGCATTCACCGACTTCATAAATTGGTTTTATAATAAAACTTATTATATATAAATATGGAGACGAGTAACCTAGTGGCTGACTTGAGAGAAAAGAGATTGCACGAGTTGAGAATTATAGGTAGAGAATAAAAAATAAAAATAATATTAATTACATAAAGATGATATTATTGCAAATATTATTCAAAAAGAGAATACAATTCTAAAGATCCTATCTAGAATCTAAATGATTTAACAGTTCTGTAATTAAGATCTAAAGCTAAAAGCTTTAACATAAAAATATATTTATAATTTAAGAAAAGTTGATTTAGTTACAGCTCTTATGCCAATAATTAAAAATGAACAAAGAAAAAGAAACTTTGCAAATTTACCTTTTCTAAATGGCAAAATAATATATAGAAAAGCTAAAAAGGTTTTAAAGGAAATGTTCCCCTTTTCCTATAGTGTATATGTGAACCAAAAAAAAACAGAAAAAATTAATAACACTTACGAAGTTGAGAGAGCTTTTAAGTGCAGGTTATCAGCATATAACATCGAAAACCATTTTAATATAGTGTTGCCCAGAAATTTTTTAGCAACGATAAAGCAACAAATATTTAAATTTTTACACTATCAACTTATAAAACATATACCTGTAAAGTCCAGCATTAAATTTGCTCATCATTTTTGAAGCCGAAAAACTGGCGAGATTCGAATATTTGACGACATTCACTCACGCCCAATTACAATATTGAATGAGGGAGACAATAAAAAAATCTGTAAACAAATAACAAATGAAATAGTTGCACGAATAGAAAACATTGAAAGAAGCACCTCATATTGGGCTTTACATAGCATAATTGGGTTGCAGCTAGCCCCAAATAAGTATAATCCATTTACTGGCTCGTCATATATTGAACTACCAGATGTGATTAAGAATATAAAAGTATGAATTAATGTGAAGAACAATGATGAAAAATGTTTTCTTTGGGCAGTAAAATCTGCACTGTTTCCTGCTGAAAAAGACCCACAAAGTGTGCCTAAATTTAAAAAAATGTGGGTCTTAACATTGAGAAAGCATTAGATATATTTGAATATCCTATAAAAATTGATGACATTCCAAAATAGAAAATAAAATTGATGTTTCTATAAATGGCGAAAACTCACATTATTTTTGGATAAAAGATTTATCGAAGTTGCTTTCAGTACAAAAAATATAACAAAAGCAAATTTTATATTTGAGATACGTGTCTTCAATTTTTATTATCAAGGGAAGATAAATAAAAAGACAGAATACTGCTAAAAAAAAAATGAACCTGTGAATATAATCATACCTCCGAAAGGAGAGAAAATAAAAATTAAAAATATAAAACAAACCACGAAAGTCCCATTCACAATATATGCAGATTTTGAATCAATTTTAAAGAAAATATCAACCACCAAACCAAATCCAAGAGAAATTAAAAAAATTTAACTTAATAAAAAAATATTCATTTTTAACAGAATATGACGTTGATAATGGTCTTTACGTAGGAACACTCAAAGAAAAATATAAACTTACAAATGCACAAATAAGTAACATTGATTTAAAGTTGAACGATGCATCATAAACAATGAAATATCAGCTTCACGAAGCTTCTGGTTTTTGCTATTATATTGTATCTGCTTGTAGTGATTATAAACCACCAGTTGTATATCAAGGCCCAGATGCACCTCACTTTTATAGATTCAATAAAAAGAGCAGCAGAAGAAGTTGGGGGAAATATATTCACAAATTGAGCCAATGCACCCACTAACAAAAGAAGAAAAAATATCACACACTAGAAAATGCACTGTGCGAATATTCTAAGGACAGTAAAAAAGTGCGTCATCATGATCATATAAGTGGAAAATTTATTAAGCCAACATGCAAAATTTGTAATTTACAATTAAAATTACCAAATTTTGTGCCAATTTATTTTCATAACCAAGATGGTTATGATGCTCACTTGTTTATTAAAGAGTTAGGCTATGGTGAAAACAAGATATATTAACTTGCGAATAATGAAGAAAAGTTTATAACTTATAGGAGAAAAATAAAAACAGAAAATTTGAAGATGAGGTTGATTGACACATTCGAATTTATGACTAGTAGTTTAGATAAATTATCATCTACTTTAAATAAAGAACAAATGAAACACACACAAAAACATTTTCCAGAAGATAAAATAGATTTGGTTATTAAAAAAGGTGTTTACCCTTATGATTATACAGATAATTTTAAAAAAATTAACAAAACACAACTTCCCCCAAAGAATGAATTTTATAATAAATTAAACGAAAATAGTATATCTGATGATTAATACAAACGTGAAAAAAATATATGGAACCAATTTAATATAAAATTCTTGGCGAAGGTCATAATTTATATTTAAAAAGTGATGTACTATTGTTACCAGAAATATTCGGAAATTTTAGAACCACATGTATATATTATTATGGTTTAGATACTGCGTGGTATTTTACAGCTCCAGGTTTATCGGGTGAAGCAACGTTAAAAGTGACTAAACAATCACTACAATTATTACACGATTATGATATGATTTTCATGATTGAAAAAGGAATTCGGGGTGGTATTTCACAATGTTGTAAGTGATATGTTAAAGCAAATAACAAATATTTGGGAGATTTTAACACAAAATAAGAACCAAATTATTTAGCTTATCTCGATGCGAATAATTTATATGGTTGAGCAATGTCTCAGCATATACCATATGGTGGTTTCGAGTGGGTGTAGTATGCATTAAATGATTTAGAGTATTGGAGTGAAAAAATAATGAATTAGAAATAACCATTCTCAGTTTGAGTATATATTAGAAGTTGATTTAGAATATCTACAAGAACTACATAATTTACACAAAGATCTTCCATTTTGTTCAGAAAAGAAGTTAGTTCCAGGTACCAATGAATCTAAACTATTAAAAACTTTACGCAAAAAAGAAATAAATATACTACACTATCATAGTTTGAAACAGTGCCTAATTAATGGGCTGAAACATACAAAAATACACATTATATTGACATATAATGAATCTGATTGGTTAAAGAAGTACATGGATTTCAACACAATGATGTGGACTAATACAAAAAATGATTTTGTAAAAGATTTTTACAAACTGATGAATAATTCTGAGTTTGGTAAAACAGTAGAGAATATACGAAACAGAATTGATATAAACTAGTTTCAAGTGAAAAAATTTGCAAAAAATTAGTTGCAAAACGAAATCATACCAAAAGTTCTATATTTAATAAGAATCATGCAGCTATTGACATGAATAAAAATTTCGTAAAATTTAATAAGCCAATATATGTGGGAGGCCATTTTGGATATTTCGAAAGAATTAATGTATGATTTCCACTATAAAATATGCCAAAATATGGTGATAAAATTGAATTGTGTTTTCAAGTTACCGACTTTTTTGTAACATTAAAACTGAAGATTTTTATGAAGACATGAAGTCGATGTTAGATAAATTTGATACAAGTGATTATCGAAAAGAGCAAAGATGTATGCATACAAAGTTGAGAATAAACAAAACAACAGATCAAAAGTTGTGAAAAATGTTGTCAACAATTGAATTAATTTTGAGGATTATAGGAAATGTGTGTTTCTTGAGAAAATTCAATATAGGGCAATGAATTTCATAAGGAGTGAGAAACACAAAACATACACAGTAGAAGTTAATAAAATAGCATTAAGTTCTTGTGATAACATGAGAATTATACTAGAAAATAATTGATACAGTGCCTTATGGATATCAAAATTTATAATTATACTAACGAGAGGTAGGACACAACTTGGGTCACACCTATTTGTGAAAGAAATTTTTTATATTTAATTAATGAGAGATGGAATGAGTTTTTCATCCCTCCTATTTCCGAAATAAAAATTTTATATTTTATTAATTTGATGTGGTATCCATTTTGGTTACCACCTATTTCTGAAATGAAAGTTTTATATTTTATTAATTAGAGTTGGGATGAATTTTTCATCCCAACTATTTCTGAGAGAATTTTTTTTTATTCATTTACCTCGTAAGAGATTTATTCAAATTAATATTAATTCATTTAATATTTTCAGGGTAGATGCTCGGATACCCAGAAATATCATAATGAATAAAACACAAAACCTAATTTTGGGTCCCACATATTTTGCAAGAAAAGTTTTATATTTTGGAGATATTATGGGAGCCCTAAAACATAGCACCCTTTATGATTTCTAATAAAATAGGATAATTTTAAACATTTTTAATTTCCAAAACATCATCCATGTCACTACTATCAAAATCAATTAAATTTCCATTTTTGTCTCTAATTTCTAAAACAATATTATTTAATTGTCCATTATTAATTTTATAAAAAATTGCATATGGTGCTCATAAATAACACAGTCTCTAAAACCAAACATAGTTATTGGTGGAAAACTAGCAAATATATTAGTCACCAAGTGGTTAGATTCACCATATTTTTTAAACATGATAAATGCCAAATAACAATGAACATTGATTGCTTTGAGTGAAATAAAAGGCAAATTAGTGCCCACGACAACTTTGTCTTTGTTAATAGTTAATTTTCTTTCAGAACCTAGAATATCAGATCAGTGATCATCAAGTTTAATACCAAACTTGGTTTTAATTGTATATTCTATTTTTCACATTGCCTGTTGATATTTCAATGTTGTTTTTTTTTTAAATGACTCAATCGAATTTATAGCTTCTTAAAGATTCAACATTGTATTTGCCTCTCTGAATATTTAAAACAGTATTTTTATCAACAACAGGATACATTTTTTAAATTGTAGTCATAATATTATTCTCTATATTTGGAGTTAAAATTTTTGCATGAAAACTAAATAATGGTATCGATTTATCTTTATGAATTATATCATAATGAAGTTTCTTCTTTAGAATAGAACTATTGCTTATTAACTTGGAAATTTCATTATTATCCATTTATTCCAAAAAATTATTGTAATTAAATGAAAAAAATTGACTGGGGCAGTTGGTATTTTAATTTCTGAGGAAACTTCCAAGAAAAAAAAAATTGTGAGTTATTGCCCGGTAATAGTAGAGGGTTGATTGTAGGGCCAAGCAAACTATGAAGATTAATTTAATGATTAAATTTATTTATAACTCAGGATAGCTAAATTCTAATAAACTCTCAATTTGCTCTAAAAGTTTGAATCAACCAAAATATATTCAATTAAAAGACGAGTTTGAAGTGATATCCAAAAAAAAAAAAAAAATTAAAAAATGGCATTTTTAAAAATAGCAATGGTCTAGATCAATGTGAAAATAATTGTCTCATAATTTTTGATGATGTAATATTGGATGAGCAAGATGTAGTCCACGAATGTTTTTTCTAGATGTCTGCATAAAAATATTGATGTTTTTTATCTTACACAGGCATATTCCAGAGTCCCAAAGCAATTAGTACAAGATAATACAAATTTTCTGTGTATATTTCGACAAGATGAAACAAACTTGAGACATATATATATATATATATATATATATATATATATATATATATATATATATATATATATATATATATATATATATATATATATATATAGCGATTTCGTTGGAGGTGACATGAGTTTTGAGAAATTTAAAGAGATATGTGCCAAGTGCTGGGACAAAAATTCTGGTTTTTTAACATTAGGTTTTTTAGTAGAAAAATGGATAGTGGGGAATATCGAAATCAAATGTAAAATTTTATTTTTTAACTCTCTCTTGTGAATTCAGTATTTGTGTGGTTAATCAGCTGCAACCCATTAATAAATTTTACGAATTAGCTTATCTTCTTCATTTTCTGAACAGCAGCGCACTCTCATAGTGACAGAAAAAAGCTTACTTCTGAACTTCAGCACCCTCTCATAGTGACAGGAAAAAACATATCTACACTCTCATTCGCAACTGAACTGCGGTACACTCTGGCCTCGGTGGTGCTAGTTTTCCTCATTAAGCTCACAGTGAACTCTGTCCCAAACGAGAAATATGTTATCTACTTTGCTGATATCTCGGCCACACTGCTCTAGACGAGTGATACCATGAGATATAGTAGAGTTTTCTCCTCGCATAGAACACACTACGAATCACTGCTGCAAGAGTAAATAAAAATATTTCCTCACCAAGCATCGAACACTCTCATTATTAATCTTGTAGCTCACCATGTGCAGCATTTTTATCAGCACCTCACTAGCCCAGCCACTTTGGCTCAGTGGTTGGGTGCTTTGTTTGTAACCCGAGATTCAGGGTTCTATCCCTGGTTGAGAGGATAATTTAATACTTGTGAAGGCATCCAAATTTATTAAATTATCGCAAACCATTCAAAATTTGAGCCAAAAAAACCATTTCATTGCACTTACCCATATACTCAGCATATGTGTATTGAAGCAAAAATGGTACATCTGAAGCCTCAGAAAAAAATTATCACTACACTATAGTGTATCATATGCATAAGCTGGGGTGTTCTCATATGTCGAAGGCACCACGACATATGAGAAGGGCATACCAAAATAAATAATAAAATAAATTTAAAAACTCTTCACTTCACCACTAAAATATAAAATTTAAAAAATTGGCTGGATGGTGGTGAAGTGAGGGTTTTCTCCAATTGTAATTGTGTTGGTGCTAATATGATGGTCTGAAATATTAACAGGTCACTGGCATCAGCATTAATTTGCTCACAAACCTGAGAGGTCTCTGGCGTGGCATTAGCTTGCTCGTAAAACTATTGTTGTTTTGTTAAAAAAGGTGCATATGTACACATTTTTGTATAAATCAGTAGAGGACTATTACAGATGCTGGCACAACTCAATAATTTAACTAAAATTCAACCAATTTCAAGCTAAATTCAAACAAATTTCAAATTCCCCATCAAATTTTTCAAAGCACAAATCAAAATCAACCATATTGGGGTCAAAATTTTTATTATTATATTCAAAATATTAAAATAATTGTCAACCTGTGTTCACTCTTTGTGTGTGGTTTTTTAAAGACTTATTTTGAAGCTAAAGTGTTATTATTTTTATGAAATTCCAAGAATTTTCATACTTTTCTCGTGAAATTATTTTTTGACTAATTGATTCGGCTTTCAAAATAAATGTAAATATTTGCCTTATTAGCCATAATTTTAGCCTTATTCGCCCCGAAAATGGACCACATATCAAAGAGTGAACAAAGTATGTTTTTAAAAATAAAGTGTGTCATTGAGAATGAAGATTTGGGTAAAATTATCTTGAGTTTGGGGGTGAACTTGATGAGATGAATCATGTTTGAAGATGAGATTGAAAAATTGATGCTTGAAAGTGAGAAATTTGCATGAATTTTAGTTCAATTATTGTGCTGCACCAAGATCTGCAATAGACCTCTACTATCATGGCCTATCAGGATCGTTTAAATCCTACTGCGAAATTGGTTCTTGCATTGAATGAAATGCATCTGCAGTGAAGAGGATATGGGATCAGTGGGTTGAGGAAGGATGGGCTGAGCGACATGCAGAATGTTGGTGGGCCCTGTCCCCCAACAAACGCAAGAAATTATGTCTATTACACATGGTGATTACAGGCCATAAAGCTGTGCCAATCACTCTCACTCAGAAGTTGAGACATGAGGCACATCAACCTGCGTCCACAAGCAGGGTTCATGGCTGTCTGCAGCATCAGCGAATCTTGCACAGGTACCTAAAGGCTGTTCATTGAGAAGTGCGCACTTTTAAAAACAACCTTAAAAAAGTCACTGCCCCTGTCTGCATATATTTTAATTGACGCACTGAGTTACATACACCCAGAAAAGTTGGTAGCGATGGAAAGTAGTTCTATATCTTACCATCGAATTAAAGTGTTAGGTAACCCTTTGTGATAATTTAAATTATTTCTTTCACTTTCTGTTTATTTTTACTGCTTCGAAATGTAAAAATGACCAAATTTGTAAAATAATTATTTTTCTAATAACTTCAGAATTTCACTCACTTGACCTGTGCATGAATAATGTAATGAAATCCCATGACAATGTTAATTTTACATATGGTGGAAGACTACACAATGTGCATAAAGGTATATATTAAGCAGGGCCTTCATAAGTGCTTATGTTACCGTGAACAGCCTATATCACTGGCTGCCACTGACTGCTCACTACAGGTGCCTGTTGCTGCAATAATGTGTGGAACATCAGGCTTTAAGGGACGAATGACATGATATTGCCTCCTGCAATGAATTTCATTTCTGCTTGCAGACCACAATGGTCGCATCTGTGCACGCCTGGCCAAGTTTTAAATTGTGCACTGTTTTACTGGCCCAACACATAGAGTTATGGCATGACGTTCTATTAGATCCCAGTTACACTCACTTCTAGTCTGGCTCTCTCATGTGCTGACCAGCCACCATTACCTTCATGGAGGTGTTGGTGCCTGTTGTTTGCCCCTATCTTCAAGGCCAACCTGGGGCCCTTTATCAAAAGAACAATGCGCGACATGTGAAATAAAACAGTCGATGGTTTCTAAATGACCACCATGACACACTGCTTCCTTGATCTGCATGTTGACTGGAACTCTCGTCCACCGTAAACGTGTGGTCCATGGTCCGACGACGACCGGGTTGTCAAGGGACACCTGCAGCAATAACAGATGAACTTTGGGCATGCATCGAAGCAGCATGGACGAAGATACCCTAGACAGACATCCGAAGCCCCTTCCCGATGCCAAGAAGGTTCTGAACTATCACGATCCGATTTATTGAACGGAATACACATCCTGCATAGGTCAGATGATTACTCTTACTCGGTATGATGTACAGAACATGGGGAAATCAGATTTTTTGTTGCCCCCTCGCCCATGGGCGATAATAACAGCTGCTGCAGAGCACAGAATTGCAAAAAAAGAGACTTTGCATTTCCGTCAGGAGTATCTCTGCCCATGCTCATTCGATACGTGCCTAATGTTCATTCGTTGTGGCAGCCTATTCGTCATTCAACCATGGACCATGTGTTCCCGATGGGCGATAAATCTTGCGAACGTGCAGACCAAAAAATTAGTGAGACACGGTTCTCATCCAGGAAACATTGGACAATGTGTTCCAAATGCTGTCACCTGAGCAATCAGTGGCTGCCGCATTGACGGGCACCTGGACGATATTCCCTGTTGCAGCGGACAGTGACGAACCATGCTTGCGAACACATATTGATGTGTCACATGCCTTAACTCCTAATAGAACGTGTTTGATGTGGCTGTACGGCGCATTATCGCCACCCACACTATGTGTCTTTATCCTCATGCTCGTTGGTGTGACAGAGCTGCAAGCTTCTTGCACGTCGCTCCTCGCCCATAGATCTCCTATATGCTTTATTGTGGTTGTGTTTCTATCAATGCGAAAAGTAATTTCGCGGTAGGATAATACACACTCCCGATATACCACGATTCTTCCACGGTGAAAGGCGGAAATCTGTTCATTTGGTGGTCGTTTTCTTCGACGTGTCATACTCACTCTGTCTGTTCACAATAACGATGGGAAAACAATACCACTACTTCTCAGTGAAATTTTTTCCCTAATCTACCCTATTTATAAGTGTGAAGTGTAAGCCCGAGGTACGGACGGGTGCCAATTGTGACTTAGGGCGAATCCCATATGCCTACAAGGGAAGAAATTCATGCAAGGAGACATGGATTGTGGCAGAGAGGGATTGGGCAGCTATGGCCAGCGATTAGGGCCATTACTGCCTCCCTAAGTGTACCTATAATTAACCTATAACTAAGAAGAGAAAGGGAAAAACCGGCATAGGCACCGAAAAACACTTGATACAGAAAAATATTCAAATTGTTGCATGCATGAATATAGATGATATAGGAAGCAGAGAGGTCGGAACAATGTTCTTTATTAGTGGGAAAGAAAGATCAGAAGTGAGGGGGCGGACATTTCTCCTTTATTTAATTAATTATCACTAATATAACCAGAGTGATGCTTGCACATGATTCTGGTGAGGGAAGTGGCGCTACTGAGCCTCTACCCCCCGAATCTCCAGTAGATTCCTGAAATCCAAAATAACAGAAATTAACTGCCAGTAAGGGTTAGTATTCCTGACACTAACTGGCTTTTACTAATTCTAAAAGAGATACTGAATAACCTGTAAGAAAGAAAACTAAAATTGTACCCTTAATAACTTATTGCTAATTTTATGTCCTCGGGGACTAGGTGTGATAATGCTGTGCTACCTCACAGCAGGGAAGCCTCTGTAGCCATGGCCTATAACAAAGTACTTCTCAGTGGCTCCCCAACATCCACTTATATCCTCTTATCAGCATCGCCATTGATTCGCGTGCGGCACCACTCGGCCGATCAGTGAATCAAGTCATTGCCCCAAGAAGCTGTACGCACTCCCCCAAAGTGGAGTCCTTCATTTGATTCCTTGGTGTAGAAATTTCAATGGCCAGAAGTATATTTCTCAGATGTTAGGAGCAGTGTTGTGCTGGGAGGTACACGGGAATTTGACTGTTGCAGTACATTCCAACACTTTATTCGCTGCTGCTGGGCAAAATTTTTTCGTCTATGCTAAAGAATTTCTGGCAGTTACTTATGGCATGGAAAATTTCTCAGATTATTTTCAATATAATGAGATAGAACTTCTCACAATCAATCAAGCCTTTAGCTGAACTCTGTAGACTTCAAAACCAGCTGGGCATCTTTCTAGGTAGTTAGTCCGACTTACAAAAATTCCGATATACTGTTAAGCATGTAAAATGTGTGAATTACAGACTTGCAGATTGTTTGTCCAGGATGTTGGATTAAGATTGATTTCAGACTGTAAATTTTTCATCATTAGTGGGAGATTCTCAAGATAAGACATTTTTTCATCATTGACGGGGCCACAAGGAATTAATAAGCTATGTCGATTTTTAAAAAAAAGGGAAAACTTGGTATATTTTACCTAAGTCACTGGGGCATGTGATTTTTTAGTATTATCACAGCACATGTTTTGGGGGACTTAAGCGGCAACAAAAAACAGTATCCCGTATTAAAGTTACGTTTTATTGGCCACGGATGACTAACGAGGTAGAATTTTGAATTCGTGGGTGTGAAGAATGTCAAAAGGAAAATCAGGTACTACCAGAACGGAAGTAAAATATTCAGCATCAGTTAAAAAATCCCTTCGGAAAGAGTTTACTTAGATATATGTGTTGTACTACCGTGGGCTGAATCCGGAGTTGTAGCAATTCTATTTGCAGTTGATAGATTTAGTAAATTCATAGTATTTTTCCTTGAGGTTAATTAAATCGATTGAAGTATGTGATATTCTTGGGAAAAGAAATTTCACAGTTTTTCGATCATGCATTGGGAGCTGGCAGCGCCGCCAGGTGATTGTTACAGGCAGTGTTGTCGGTCGGACTGATACGACGATTTCGCACAAGCGCTCGATTCATAATAATGATTGTACTTACACCGTAAATTTTTGTGTGGCGCTATTGCCAAAATCGTATGTCCACTATAAATTATAACATTGTCATTTCCAAGCTTGTTTCCTGTAAAGAGTGAGTAATGCCGTTTTATAGGGACTTGTCCTGATGGCCTGGGGACTTGCCAGCCTGTAAGGCCGGTTGGAAAGAAGATAACCAGTTAGTAAAACGGCATATCTCATACTCAAATATATGATTTTAAATTATTTTTCATGTGGTAAAGGTTTTAATACAAATACAAACTTTATGAGTAATCATGGAACAACATTAACTTAAATTAAATTACAAAATTTTGCTAAGCTGCTTTACGTCATATTACGGGCTATATATATATAACAGTGTTAATATGTGCTTAAAGTACAAATGCGAAGCCGTTTTACTAGCAGTTTCAAAGCAATTGTATATTAAATTATCAAGTAAAACAATGCAATTGTTGAATGCTCGTGACCTCTAAGAATATAACATATATTTATGAACTTTTGCATTAGTTTTTAAATATAATTAGGGCCTATATTTTACATTATACTTTTGATGTGATTGCATTTGAGTAGTCTATAAATTACAATATACGTATATAAAATCTTGTCAGGGAATTAAAATAAAGAGCAAAATATTATCTTTTCTCTTCATTGAAGGAAAGACCTTTTTATTGTGCAAGTGTAAAAAAAAACAGAGCTGAAAGAATTATTTTGTGTATATACTTGTTATTTTAAGTCAGAAAGGATCGCCATATTAGAGGGTCGTTCTGACTGGTGCACTGTTTGTTTTTCTGCTCGTTATTATTTACGTGTCGAGTAACGACGGGCCAAGACAAGCCGTAGAAACTTATTTTAAAAAAGTTTGTGTTATATCTTAAGTTTTTTGTGACAATGTAATTCCGCAGTTAGGTACGTCAATCAGAATTTGTTTTCCTATTTGCATATTTCTCACCATTGCAAGAATCATTCAAAGAATATCTAATACCGGCAGTTTGTAGTGAAATGAATTCAATTAATTAGGAACTTAGTACACTTTAAATAATTTGAAAATCAATGATAAATTAATTTGTATATTAACACTAAGAGAATGAGTCAAATAAAGATTGAAATCGGAACGCATACATAACAAAGAGTGATCCAAATGGTGAATCCAGCTATTTCACGCGCCTAAGCAGAATAAATCAGTTCCATATCCTTTCTCATGCGAATGAACACAAGTGAAAATACTTCACTGCTGCTTATAATTAATCCTTAATAACCTCGCCCAATGCAGTACAGGCGAGTGATTTACTGCGGAATAATATTGTGGCAGATTAAAGAATCTGTTCTTACTGTGACAGTTGGAAGTTAAACTACTTTTGTTGAGTATTTCGTCAATGATCTTGATAGTTTGCTTTTAGATCCTGGGAGGGGATATCATTTGTGAATAAAGAAATCATAATTGTTAGAAAGCTCAGACGAGAAACTATTTAAATATTACTAGTAAGACAATGAGCGAGCTGGGACAGGATTTTGGAACATGGATTCCGGATTTTTGCCACCATTTTGGATTCCGCCATTTTGGATTTTTTTTACAAATTCACGCGTTTTTACCCAAAAATAATCTTTCGGTTTTTTTAATCAAAAAATATATAATTTTTTTAAAAAAATCACATAAAAATGTCCCGTTCTGCCCAGCTGCAAAAAATGACTCCCCCAGGAATTGCCTTCAGGGGAGCTCTGGCCACCATATTTAATTTGCCTTTTCTTCCTCAGAAATTCCCCTTTTTTTAATAAAAGATTACCCTTTTCTCTAAAAATTCCTATTTTTCTGTAAAAAAATGTTAATAAAATTTTTGTAAAAACTTAAATAAATGTGTCTCAATATTTCGGATTTTTATTAGTTTTCCTAGTAACAACCTCCATCTGTCAAAATATCTTTGCTTGCATTGCAAGAGCAGGTCTGCACCTGGACGGTGTCAGATAACTGGATGTGTGCGTGCTTACAAGTTGTTTTCGCACCTGGACGGTTTCGGATGACCATGTGCTTGGAAAGAGCTGTGTTAGCATTTCTGCACCTGCACGGTGTCTGATAGCCTAAGTCGGGGAAGTCTCACATGGCGGCCCTACTCTGCAGGAACTATTTCACTTGTATCACTCCGCGCTTCTCGGCCTGTACCGAATGGTGACATTGACCATTCCAGCAAAGTATTTTAATACTACAAAAAAAAAAACACACAAAATTGAAAATAATATACCAAAAATCGTATTTCCAGCTTGTCTTTCATGTTAACATTACCATCAGACACCAGCCAAATATCGTACCACCCATCAAACAAACCACCTGATTATACCAACCATTCATACAAATAAAAATGTTGACCTACCCCACACTCAGGCATGCAAAAAAAATACAAAAATCACAAAAAATGTAAAAAAAAAAAAAAACAAAAAAAAAAAACTAAAATGCTAAAAACATACCACGGTAACCTCACACTCATCCCAGCACCTTAAATATCAACCCCTACCCTTACCTATCCACCTTCCAATACTGCAAAAAAAAAAAAATCACAAGATTTGAGAAAAATATATAAAAAATTATAACTCCAGCATGTCTGTCATGTCACCATTACTATCAGACACCAGCCAAATATCATACCACCCATCATACAATCACCTGATTATACCAACCATCCATACAAATAAAAATGCTGACCACCACACTCAGACATATGAAACAAAATAAATGCAAAAAAACACAAAAAAATTTAAAAATCTAAACAATCTAATAACATATCACATTAACCTCACATTCATCCGTGCACCCTAAATATCAACCCCTACCCTTACCTACCCACATGACAATACTACAAAACAAAGAAATATCACAAAAATCGAGGAAAAGTATACCAAAAACCGTAACTAATTAGTGTCTGTCATGCCATCATTACCATCAGACATCAACCATAACATATAAGGTGACAACCCTTCAGCATACCAACACAGACAGATCATTCAAAGCAAAACATACAGCCCATACCAGTGACACAATCAACTTCTTCTCACACCATCTACCATGCCGACTAACATCAGTCAAAATATACTGGCCACCCATACCAAACACTTTAACTCAAGCATACCTTAGCATTACAGGACTTACACACACACACACATACTGTCCACACCATTCGACATACACCAACAATCGCAAGACACATATACTGGAACAACATACCAACCATACCATTCATGTTAACCCAAGTGTACCAAGCAAATTTATAGTCCAGACCAACCCGTAACACAAACATTCCTGAAATCAGCCAAACTAACATAACTTAACCTACTAAAGCCCAAAAAAACCTAACATAATCTAACTTTCCAAAGGCTAGAAAAAATAAGAAATTACCTAACATAACCTAGCCTACCATACTCCAGTAAAAAATTATACTTATAATAAGCACATGTTTATTCTTCATATCTAACATTATTTCATCTGACCAATCATGTGAAGGCACTGAGACATCACGTGAGGAAGAGGCGGCGGAGAATGAGGCGGTGGCCGGAGCAGAGGGGAGCTGATTGCGGAGGGGAGCTCATTGGGAAGGCGGAGGCAGAGGCGGAGGTGATTGTGGAGGCGGAGCTTATTGCGGAGGTGGTGCTGATTGTGGAGGCGGAGCTGATTGCAGAGCTGATTGTGGGGCCGATTGTAGTTGCAGAGAACCAATCTAACAACTTTCAGAATGTCTCTTAAAAATATCGCTCCGTGTAAACTGCTTGTGGCAGAAATTGCATTCAAATGTCACATGCGAAGTTTTCATCTTGCAGGTCTTTATTTAATGCCATTGTAAAATTACGCAAGGCTGCATGACAAATTCCACCTTGTGTAAGAATATATTTTCATATTTTGTAGGACTCGGAATATTGTTTTAACTTAATTTTAACTTAACCCCATGCCTGGACTTGTAAATTTTAACTCTTATGTAGGACTCAACCATTCATGTAGGACTTTAGTGAGCGATGATGCATGTCGCGGCTCAATGATCACAGAGGTAATAGGCAGATCTTCATATTCACAATTTACAAAACACGCAAGTACCATTATATATAATATAGGAATATTTATACTTAAATGTATATAAAATATGTATTTATAAATACATATAATATAGGTTTATATATATATTAGATAGGAATATATATGTATGTGTATTGAATTATATAAGCTAGGCATATACATAATTATGTATAGAGTAAATTTAGTACCTGCATATTTTCTTCCTGGGCAAACAAGTGTTCGGGTTTACTCGGAGTGCTCACATACCACGAAGATAAAATGTGAATACAAAGGTCTGCCTCTACGATAACGGAGCCGCGACCTGCATCATCCCTCACTTAAGTCCTAAATGAATGGTTGAGTCCTACACCAGAGGTAAAATTTTCAATTCCTGGCTTGAGGTAGTATGTATGCGACTAAGTTAAAATAATATTAAGAGGCCTATAAAATATGAAAATATTTTCTTACACAAGGTGGAACAAAGGTGACTAAAATGAAAAAATTTCTGATACAGCTTTGCGGAATTTTACGATGACATGAAATAGCGACCTGCAAGATGAAAACTTCACAAGTGACATTTGAATGTGATTTCTGCCACAAGCAGTTAACACGGAGTTTTATTTTGAAGAGACATTCTGAAAGTTGTTAGAGTGGTTCTCTGCAACTACAATCGGCCCCACAATCAGCTCTGCAATCAGCTCCGCCTCCACAATCAGCACCACCTCCGCAATAAGCTCCGCCTCCACAATCAGCTCCGCCTCCGCAATCAGCTCCCCTCTGCCTCAGCCTCCGCCTCCTTCTCCGCCGCCTCTTCCTCACGTGATGTCTCAGTGCCTTCACATGATTGGTCAGCTGAAATAATGTTCGATATGTAGGATACACATGTGCTTATTATGAGTATAATTTTTTACTGGAGTATGGTAGGCTAGGTTATGTTAGGTAATTTCATTTTTTTCTGGCCTTTGGAAAGTTAGATTATGTTAGGTTTTTTTGGGCTTTAGTAGGTTAAGTTATGTTAGTTTGACTGATTTCAGGAATGTTTGTGTTACGAGTTGGTCTGGACTATAAATTTGCTTGGTACACTTGGGTTAACATGAATGGTATGGTTGGTATGTTGTTCCAGTATATGTGTCTTGCGATTGTTGGTGTATGTCGAATGGTGTGGACAGTATGTGTGTGTGTGTGTAAGTCCTGTAATGCTAAGGTATGCTTGAGTTAAAGTGTTTGGTATGGGTGGCCAGTATATTTTGACTGATGTTAGTCGGCATGGTAGATGGTGTGAGAAGAAGTTGATTGTGTCACTGGTATGGGCTGTATATTTTTGCACTGTATGGTCTGTCTATGTTGGTATGCTGAAGGGTTGTCACATTGTATGTTAAAGTTGGTGTCTGACGGAAATTATGCCATGACAGCCATGCTGGAGTTACGATTTCTGGTAAATTTTTTCCTCAATTTTTTGTGATTATTTTTGTTTTGTAGTAATAAGTACTTTGCTGGAATGGTCAATGTCATCATTCAGTACAGGTTGAGAGGCGCGGAATGATACAAGTGAAATAGTACCTCCAGGATAGGGCCCGCCATGGAAGACTTCCCCGACCAGACCATGCAGGTGCAGAAATGCTAACACAACTCTTTCCACGCTGGTCATCGGACACCGTCCAGGTGCGAAGACGACTTGTAAGCACGCACATATCCTGTTACCTGACACCGTCCAGGTACAAGTCTGTGAAAATGCTTTCCGACACCGTGCAGATGTGAGAAAGCGACTTGGAAGCACGCACGCATGCAGTTACCTGAGAAGATGCAGTTGCAAATCTGCTTTGCTGTGCAAGCAAATATATTTTCACAGATGGAGGTTTTGACGAGGAAAACTGATAAATATCCGTGGTATTGAGACGCATTTATTTAAGTTTTTACAGATTTTTTGAAAATACATTTTTATTTTTAGAGAAAAATGAGAAATGTTTAGGGAAAAAGGGTTTTTTTTTTTAAGGGAATAGGAACATTTTTGAGGGAAAAAATTCAAATTCAATATGGTGGCCAGAGCTCCCCTGAAGACAATTCCGGGAGGGGGGGGGGGGGAGTCTTTGCAGCTGGGCAAAACGGGAAATTTTTACGTAATTTTTAACGAAAATGATCGATTTTTGGTAAAAACAAGTGATTTTTGGGCAAAAACACGTGATTTTGTAAGAAAAATTCCAAAATGGCGGAACCCGAAATGGCGGCCGAAATCCGGGATCCATGCTCCTAGACTCCTGCCCAAGTTCGTCCATTGCCTTACAACTAATATTAATATTTAAAAAATTAAATCCTGAAGTGATTGAAAGATTCCAATTTTTATTTCTTTTGATTCCGCATTCTCCCAGTTTGCGTCGTAGGATTCTGCCCATATCAAAAAATGTCCCTGGTCTCATTTACCAAAGGCAGAAACGAAAAGCTCAACATAATAGCAATGTATAGACGTTAACAAAACCTACGCAATAATGACAGATAGAGCTGTTATGCTGTTTCTGTCTAGCGAAAATTCTGAAAATTTTGCTAGTGATCCTAATATTTAATTCAAATCTAAGGGTGTTTTTTTTTTTTTTTTTTTTTTTTTTTTTTTTTTTTTTTTTTTTTTTTTTTTTTTTTTTTACACGCTCATTTTACGTCTCCTTGAAAATGGCATGTAAAATGTCAGTGTCACAATAAAAAAAAAACTAGTGGCTTTTATTAAAATCAAAAAAGGAAAATAAATTGTATTGACTATAAAACTATTTTACATTTCTAACTTATGTATATAGCTAAAGAAAATTAATATTAAAAAATTTACTCAATAATTTTTTAATTTACTTTTCGATTTAAAAAAACTTTAAGCAAAACATGAAACGTGTAAAAAAAATTAGTTTTTTGATCCTGGAATGCGTATTTCGAAAGGTTTCCAAGATTTTTGAAAATAAAAACCCTAATCAATTGGTTTTCACTAAAGAGAAAATTTATATGAAACTGTATAAATAACAAAGAGTTTAAAGGCTGAATTTATTTTTTTTGGAACTTTCTTCGGCCTAAGATAAACCTTATTGGTTTAGTACATAATGTGATAGTTTGGTCATTAAGGAGAGATAAGAAAATGTTATAAAATAGAATAAATTGCAAATCAGGGATGACAAACTTATTATAAAATGTATATTTCACCCCAAAATAATGTAAACGAAAGCCAACTTTTGATATTTCGTTTTGAAAACTAACAGTAAAAATTAGTTCTAACTATTACATTATAGGGGAGAGTTACCTATATTGTACAAATTTTTTCATTTGCAATTTTACCTGTCTAAAATGAAAAAAATGGAAGGTTTTACGAATTTGTATAAAAGGTATGACTATTTATGGGTAAATTTATGTGGGTTACATTTCAAAATATAGCATTGGGGAAGAAATAAAGAACTTTTCGTAACAGGCTGCAACTGGTACGATATAAGAAACTGGTTTACTAAATCGTACCACAGCATTATAAATGAAACCAAATGAGAGAACAAACAAGACAGCGTGTAATAACACACAGGTTTATTGTAGTATTTAAATAATAATAGAGTGTGATTATTTGTCTACGGCAAATGCAAGAAATATTCAATTATTTACATGCTACACAAATAAAATGTTTCAGCTCTGACTTAACACCCTCACAACTCCCATGAACCCAGGATGCGCACACTAATTACTGAACCATATCTTCAACAAATGTTTCTTCACTTACAGAACAATACCAGTCGTCACGTTGTAGACCTACTTCAATATCGATCGAAATATCACGCTGTGTTGAAGTGGATGGCTGGTGTAAATTATGATCTAGGCCTTGGTTCCTTACTGCGGATGAATATTGCTTCTTCGTTGCAGGCCTAGATCCGTTAGTCTTTCTCTTTTTAATACTGGGCTGTGATAATTGTAGGTCATTTGGCGTGTCCTTTGCGATTTTCATTTTTAACTCTTTTAATTTTTGCCAACCTACATCTTTTGTTGGGTCTAGGAATTAGCGACAGTGATTCAATAGACACGCTGAGCTTACAAGGAGTGATTGATGTTACATTAGGGCCAGTTGAATCATTTGATTTTCCAATCAAAATTTTATTGTTTTCATCTGAGTTAGGTGACTCATTAGTGGCATATTCAGTGGGCCTTGAAGATTCACACAGATCAGCATCTTCATTGATTATGTAGGATCATCTGTTTGGTTTAGGTAGGCTACTCGGCTAGTGCAAAGTCACAGTCTTTCAACACAGTGACATCAAGTGGCCAGATCTCTGTGCATCGAAATTCGTTGATAGCGTTTTCAATTGTTTCCGCCTTTCCATATGCTCCTGCCACTAGTGTGGCAACATGATATTGTGTAACACACAGCCCAGGATTTATCCACAGCCATTTTTCAATTGCTTGGGTATGGTGCCCTTTAAAGGGTTTGAAAAATGTTCTGTCGAACGGCTGAATCCGGTGGGTTGTATGCCCAGGAAAATGCACCGTTATAACTCCATTTTCTCTTGCTATTTGTAGAGCTTCCAAATTCTTGAAATAGGTTGTGTACCCATCTAAAAGTAGAAGCACTTTGATGTCAACATTTGGTTTTATAGTTTCTCTTAAAAAGTAACATTGGAGGAACGTATGACCCTGACGCACTTGCGCAACACACCACTGTCGTGTCTACACCTCTTCCTCCACTAGAGACTGAACCCACCTGGCGTTTTCCTTTGTTAGCTAAAACCTTTTGGCATTTACTTTGAACAGTACTAACGCCTGTTACATCCACATTAAATAGGCGGGTCGCATCGACCTTGTTTTCATCAATGAATTTCTTTAATATGTCGAAAAATTCGCCAACATTTTCCCTATTGAATCCTCTTGGTCGAGCCATGGATATTGCTTCCGGTTCACGTAATGTCAACTCTTTATGACGAGCTCGAAAAGCGTAACACCACTTTTTACCCGCCATTTGAGTATCTCGATTAAAGTTATATGGAATGTGGCTCTGCTCTACTATCTGATATGCCAGCTTGTGTTCATCGTTGTTCGTGACTCCAAAAAGTAGTTCTTCCAATTTAAAAATATGTTCTACAAGTTGATTTTCTATTTCAAGTGGCGAGGTAGTATTCCTTCCAAACGTTGTGGCGTTTTAGCGTTGGTTTTGGAATGCCATACTGGCGGCAGCACTCGTTGAACCCATGTCTCCATTTCTGTACGCTGCCAGAGCCCTTTCCATGCCTGATTCACTCCAGGCACCATATATACTTTTCGCCATTCTGTTACACACAATTAACTCGTGTGTTACTTGTGCTTATTTAAAATTTATTTAATTTATGCAAATAAATTGAAAATATAAAACTTCAAATAATGTGATATCCCAAATCGTACCGGTACGATTTAGGCAACTGCGCACAACTTCACTCTGCAAGGCATTTCTAATCTAAAACAGGCGCTTCGCTACCAAGCGACCGGCCGTTACGTTCAATATTACTTGCACCACAATGATAACTGCATGAAATCCAATAACACTTACCTTGAAGTGCTGTATTATCTTACATATGGAATAGAAAAACTACATCAGCAAACACTCAAACAATGTATCTGAAATAAAAACGTAACACGTGCTTACCCTGACTAGCTATTTCCACTGACTGATCAATACATCTAGTAGTTCAAGTATTCACCGTGAGAGCGCTCCACTAGTCCTGCTTTATAGAAAACCAGCGGTGATACGCTTTAGGTGGTGGTACGATTTCGGCGACTTTTCCCCACACACCTTAATCAAATTAACAAAAAAACTGTACAAATATGACAATGAAATTAAACTGTGGAATAAGTTTAAATAAATTAAATAATAAAATATATGACATTGAACAGCTTACATAAAAATATGCTAAATTCAATTAAAGACTGTTATAACAAAAACAACAAATGGCGTATATTGTAAATTTAGAACAAATCTGATAATGTGATATTTATTAATAATATCTGTGTTAAAATAAAATATTTTGCTACGAAAAGAACTTAAATACAAGATTTTAAATTTGGTGTTCTACAATTAAGATATTTGACAAAGATATAGCCACACAATTACATAATTTGGAATAAAAAGCCTTAAAATGCAAAACAAATTAAAATGTTTGATTTAAAGGAAAGAAAACATATATTTGTCAAATTTAAAACAAATTTTACAACTAAAAAGAATATTTTTATTTTTTTTATTTTCTAATCGAAGAAGAGGTTTAAGAGAAATATAAACGCTAGAGGACAAATTGCTTTCAAAGGCCGAATTAAAATATTATTTTACTTGCCAATAATGAAAAGAGAAATAATTGCTTAAAAATTTATATTGATAAGAAATTTAGCAAAAAAACTAGATTACTAAATTTTAAAATCATGAATCTGCTCTTAAATTCAACCTGGAGTTTGTGTATAATTGTGAAACAAAAATACTATTGAAATATTTTAAAACTAAAACTGAAATTATAAAATTTCTATAGTCTTAAACGAGTATTTCAACAACCAAATATTCAGAAATTGTTTAGTGAAATATAAGCAATTGGTGGTCGAGGTAGAGTTTTCAAAAAATTAAACTGAAATACGTGTAAACATGTACAATTTGCTAAATGGTCCTTCTCGCAAAAATTTACCTCAGAAAATTGAGTACAAAAACAAATTATTATGAATGTATAAAAGAACTATCAAAAACGATTTCCTTCAGTCATGCCAACTTTATGTCCAGCATTAGTTATTGGATGCATTGTTTTAAAATACAAAAATGTTAGCTTGCAAATCGATAAGGTTTAAGAGAATATTGAGTTGCCAAGGAAGATAACAAATACTCCAAAATTTTAAAAGCACACCAAATGATCAATAAAATCTTAATTGTTCAAAGAGAAGTTTTAAATTTACCCATAGCAAATAATTAATGACTAAAAAAGAATCACAAATTAGTTTTCTGTACTTAATTCAAAGATAAAAAAACTCATTATTTTTAGATTAAAAGTATTATGGTTAAATTAAAAGAACATGTAAAAAAAATGACAGAGAATCTTTCCGTGTGAACATTGTTTCAGAACTATATATTGCCAAGGAAACTTGAACACCGATAAAGTTGATTTTTCATCAGACCGGTCAAGTTCGAAATGACCAAAGCGTTTGATCAAATTTATAAAAAAAAGACACTCAATTTATATTTTGATTAAATATGATATATTAGCAGTTCTTTGTTTGTGTTCATTGCTAAAAGAAAAATTAAATATTTTAACCATTTTAGTTGTAACATTTCTGTGAAAATTTTTAATCTATTTCTTCTTGTAAATGGAGATTTTTGGTATGTTTAAAATTTCACATGTTTTTATTCCAAATGAATTTATTTTGTATTTCTTTGCCAAATATCTTAATCCTCAAGGTACGCAGTCTTTAAAACCATGAATACTGGGATTTTGTTTTCTTTGGCAAGAGTTTCTCTGTCAATGGAAATATTTTCGTTGAATTTGACACAATCTAATTTTGTTTCAATTTTTAAAAAATCTCCAGGAATATTTTCTTTTTAAAATTATCTTTAATTCTATTTAACCTATTTTCATAAATATTATTGCATATATTTTATTTTAATCCTTGATTTTTTTTCTATCGTGCTTTCCAATCTCAAAAATTCATTACAAAAAATATATATACATGTTGGTTTCACTGTCTCGAAACTCTTCCACCACCTGTCAAATAACCAGTGGTCCAACTTTTTAGGCTAAATAGCCTTTTACATTGTGTAAAGACTGTTCACGATAAAGTTTGTACTTTTGAAATCATCCTTAGAAAAAAGTCAGTACTTCTACCTGTATATATTTTAACGGGCGCAGTGAGTGACATGCGACCAGTAAAGTTGGTAACGATGAAGGGAAATTAGTTCCATATCTTAACGCCGAATAAAAAGTATTAGGTATCCATTTGTGATAGCTTATGTTATTTATTTCGCTTAGAGTTTTTTTTTAATGCATCAAAGTGTATAAACGTATAAATTAGAATAATGTTTACTTTAATGATAAGTTAATAGTTTCACTTGACCGACTCATGAATAAAGTGAAGAGGCCCTAGCAATGTTAAATTTACATAAGACGGAAGAATACACAACGTGCATACAAGTAGATCTTAAGAAGGGCTTTCGAAACTGCTCATTTAACTGTGAACAGGATATAGGCCGACTTAGACGCCCACAGCGAAAATAGCTTCAAGTTTTTCAATAACACTCTACATTTATGATATGTCAAAAGGATTTGATTTGCTGAGCACATTGTTACGTAGTTATGTTCAACATGGACGAACGTAGGCTCTGCTAATTTTAGCCAGCGTTCCTTAACTAGATGACCTTTCGTTCCGACCAGCCAGGACAATGGTTGAGGTGAGAGATGACTGAGGTGTATCAGCAGCAGAATGAAGATGAACGGGTAAAGGAAGTATCCCCGGGGAAAAGCCTCATACCACGGAAGTATTCGCCGTATTACGGAACATAGTTGCCCGCCGTGATTTGGAATCTAACCGGTGACTCCGACATAGCAACTGGCTAGACAACACAGGATGCCACACCACTTCAAGCGAATTATAAAAGAGAATCGAAACCTTTCATTACATGATAGTAAAGAAATCTGCATATTGCCTGTCTTTGCTCAGACACCCTTATCACTGCTTCAACATTTTCACGTTCCTGTTTCAAATTTCTTCGATTTTGTTTCCTGCGTATAGATTTTTTTAAATTAATTTCTTACATGTAAGGTGCGTTTTTTCCGCTGAGATTTCCATCTACATTTCGATCAGAAATTCACGCGGTGAAGACCAATCTGAGGTGTAAGGCAACTACACGAAACCATTAGTATTTATGATCGGATTTAACAGGCGAAAGTGTCAGTTCCACAGTTCCGTTCTTGCCTTTCCCCGCGCGGCACTGCCATTATCTATCACGACTTGGTTTCCTGGTGTGGCCTTCAGACTAGTGAAAAATGTAGCTCTCACCTCGGTCAGATGTGACCTCTGGGCCGCCAGAGTTAATTTAGACTGTTCAAAGACACGCCCACCTCTTCGTGCTTCCAACGTGGGTTACAATAAACTTGTAGTGATAGTTATCTTTCTGGAAATACTCTGTTACAACTACTCTACAAGTAACCGAGTAATTTCATGATTAACTTTGAATGCCAGGGAAAAAAAAAATACGTTAACTCTTTAACAGATATCCAAGAGTCACGATTTTCGACCATATATACGGTACAAAAACACATCAAAGGAAAAAACTCATTTGACATTTTTTCGTTGTACGATTTCATGGTAAAAAATGTCGTGATAGTTTGGGCATACTCGAAATCGTCCATCTAACGAGCATCAAATGGCTTGTTTGTCCATCAGTTCGCCATTCCGATAGATCGTCGTAATATTTTATCCCCGATGACGAAGTGTGATCAAGCAATTCATGGCATGTATGTACACATTACAATTTTTTTTTTTTTTTAATTCAAAGTGTATACGCCAGGATTCAAACACCCGGAATTGAGGTTTTTCTTTGCATACTCATTCAAACAAAAATCGAACACTCCAGGTGTATAATATTTGAAATACTATGCACTAAAGGGTTAAAAGAGCTTTAAGTCACTGATGAAAATGTCAACAAACCGGAAACTTAGAGATGCAGTTCAAGTGAAATATTTTCATTTAATTACGAAAAATGCTAGGAGATATCTTTCTCAGAACGAACAGAGTTATAGATTCAGTGTGAAATAGCTCGTTCTTGGACGTTTGCTTTGCTCGTTAAAAAGATGCCCACAAAAACAGATATCGCTTTTTTCTCGTACAGATCAAACTAACACCAAACGGGGGAATCGTTGTTTATTGTTCCTTATTTAATTTTGCGAAGAAAAATGTACAGAATATGCTTGCAGCACATTACCTGTTTACTCTATACTGCAGCGTAAATATTTCCGGGCACGTACAATAATTCCCCGACTAACAAAACAGCAACATTTTACGTATGTATGAATTCTTTTGCAATGTTAAAGTATTAGTTAATACTGCACGATTTCAATTTGTCTCTAGTAAGTATAAAATAATAATGATTAATATCTTGATTATAGGAAGTTATGTATCATAGTATCTAGGGGAGGGGGGTAAATTAGTAACAATAAAAGGGGGAAGTTAATGGCGTGTGTGAGCCGAACCTATTTAGCAGAGGCGATAGTCGCGAGGCGCTAAGTTTTATAAGACCAGCTATCCGTCAGCCCTCACGCCATATAATCATTATGAGGCCCGTTATTGTTTCCTGTTTTGTGGGAACCTTCCAGCAGGGCGGAGCGCCCGCCTTACCTGGGCAGGCCGGCTGTCTGGTATGCAAGGGGGCGAATCCCTTAGCCCCGTCGGACTTTCCTTCCCAGGCACCCCCGCGATCGATCCAGCGATTCGTTTTTAATCAAGTATTAATGTGCGCCGCAGGGGAAACGTGGGGAGGGGGGGATAGGCCCGAACCTCCCTTTTCCTTCTTATCGGCAACAAATATCAACAGACGGCCGTCGGCGTGGTGAATACAACTGTTGTTTTAATAACAAGTTTTAAACCGCTGTAATGGTGGCGGACAGACCCCGCCCCACTCGCCTCACAGATACCGCGCACCAGATTAGCCTCGCCTGGTTAACCCCCCCATCCGTGCCTCATTCTCCTCACGGACACGAGACCCGCGCAGCTAAAAGGTGTTAACGGTAAAGTGAGCACTTTTCAAGCCCTAGTTACTTTTTCCTAGCCGCCATTTTTTTTTAGCCTTCCGTCACTTTTTAAGATAACTATTGCCATATAAGTAGAGACCTGCAAAATTCGCGTTATTATTTGGGTATAAGTTAAACATCAAACATGTGTACCTTTGCAATAAGTTTCACATTGGACATTATATTATCTGACACATCGTGGGTAACTCTGCGCCAATAAATAAACACTTCACAATTGTGTACCCCAATCACATGCAGGTCAGTAAGAAAGGGCGTGGATTCACTTCTACGCAGCAGCCAATGGAGAAACGACGCCGGCTCCGGTATATACAGTATTGTGAAGTTCATCCCGATGGCAAATAATAATGCGGATTTTGCACGTCTTTACATATAAGTTATAAACACAGTGTATATATTTCACCGGACTCGAAAGATAACATCTAAGGCTAGAGTAAAATATATTTATTGACTGTTATTCCAAATGAGAAGACTTCAATAAGTGCTCGCTTTACCGTGAATGACCTATACACGCTACGAGGGGGAAACAACGCAATCGTATACGCAAAACACTCATAGGGCGCGCCATATGGAGAGAGGTAGTCGCGCGTTCACGTTGCGGGTTCTTCCTTTCCCTCCTTTTATTTAAAACAAATTACAATGCGCTATTAATTTTATCTTTAATTATAGCGTCGGTTGCTAATTAATCTTCCCGGGGGGGGGGGGGGGGGGTGGGATACACAAGGATTGGTTCCCGGGGAGAGGAAGGGGCAGGGCAGAGAAAGCTCGTCGCGCACGCTGGAATTGGACAGAAGTAATTACACGCTCATTAGAAGGGGCGCCAAAGCGCGGACGCAATTACCCGCGATTGCCCGCGCTCCGAGGAAGCGAGCAGCAGGGTCGCGCGGGTTCGCTCTCCGCGGTCCTGGGTCGACACCCCGGACACGCCGCTCCGCTTTCTCCGCATCTCCTGGAGAAGTGAGCTGCCACCCTAAAGCCGGTATTACACGATAAAGTGAGCAATTTATAAATGAACCCTAGAAAAAAGGCACTGCCCCTGAACGCATATTAGCCCAGTAAAGCTGGTAATGATGCCTGGAAAGTAGTTCCATATTTTAACGTCGAATAAAGAGAGTTAGGTAACAATAAGCATGTTTGTAAAGTATTTACTTTCTTAATAATTTCACTGTTTCACTTGACCGACGCATCAATAAAGTGATGAGACCCACGACAATGTTAATTTCACATAAGGCGGAGGAATACACAACGTACATACAAGTAGCTCATAAGCAGGGCTTTCAAAAGTGCTCATTTTACCGCGAACAGCCTATACCAGTTTCCGTACAAGCTCGTGCAAGGTCCGCCATAGCGGCCGGTATACGGGCTAGCGTGGTACCCGTCTTGGTATTTCCCGCCTTCTACGGCCAGATTTCATAACAAATTTGGTAATTGGACACGTCCTGTTTTTCGTGGCAGGTTTCATACCGGCTCTCGAATCTGGCCAATCACATTGCAGTTTCAGAGAGTAGGACACTCCCCGTGGCTACTACTTGAAACGAGTTGATGAAGAAACCGAAAAGGACGCCCCCATCTTGATTTTACATCCGTGAGGTTCAAACTCTTTCAAATTGATTTAAAATAAGACGACGACGATTAATATTGACTATGACAACTTTTAATTACTGTAAAGAACCGTTATGAATACTTAAAACTCATGATCTGGTTTGTGAACTGGTAGTTCAGTGGAACTTAAACTTGGACGTGAGTTCAAAACTTCACCGAACCCAAATATTTTTTTTATCATTGAACTTTACATTCCGATAATATCATGGAACGTAAGGAAACAACTATATTTTGCAACCAGTCAGTAATTTTCATCAAAATTAAAAATAACACGCTTGTACTCTAGTGACCTCAAGTCATTTTGAAGAAAATGAATTAAACTATACCAGTAAGCAATCAATTTATTTAAAAGGCGAACAGTCATATAGTATTATTAAGAATTAAGATGTACTAGATAGTCTTTTCACAGACCTACGGAAGTTACTGACTGTTAGCAGTTGTACGAATGGGGTTCTTATTTACTACAAACCACACGCTGCGCACCCAATGAGGAGGTGCCAAATGCTAATGCTAGCACGCGAACTGCTGTCGTGTAATATGAATCTTCCATGGCAGCTCATATAGCCACTGGTATATCGGCTCGTGCACCAGGCCTTGTATAAACTTGTACAAGAACCAAGTACGGCTGCAGATATCGTGTGATATTGGCTCGAGTCGTGGCTTGGCCCCGTGGCTGCAGAAATCCTTCCTTTCCACGCGTCGTAATTTTCCGATTCATGGTAATTACAGAAATTGTACGATTAACGAAAATTTACATTTTTCAAGTTGTTTCGCTTTTTTTGTGGCGAATTTTAATTGTTTATCTGCTTGTTTTAAAATTTCGAGAACATATATGTTATGTATAAGTTGTTGCCTCTTTGAAAGCAAGAAATAACACACAGTGAGAATTATATGGAAAAGTATTAAAGAACAAGTGAATTGTGAATTTCCTATAATCAAACATTGCCAATAATACGACTGAAACTGAATTGATGTCACTAAAACGAATAGTTTTTGCCAAAGAGGTTTAGACGAGCCTTAAAGAGGACTGTGAATTGAAAAAAATTGTGTGAAATCGTTGTTTGCGTGAATACGCGTATCTCTATAAACTGTAGTTCTTGAAATACGACGTTCTGCCTGAAAAGGAAAAAGGTAAAACTTATATTTCCTTATCTTTACTTTTTTTTTCTTCATTTTAAGTGTATTCGCGGATAAAACAATTCGTGAAAATGGTCAAATATCGCATTTTTCAAGCTTGCCGCTTCCTTAAGCGATAATATAATAGTAGAACTGTATGCGCGTAGTTTAATCAGTGGGCTTTCATCGCGTGCAATTAATTCCCATGACTACAGATATTATTCGTACAATACAGCATGACGACGGAAACACTGCACACCCTGCCCGTAGGAGCGATGAGGCACTAGGGGTGCGTGTTAGTGTCGCCCGTATCGCTCCCTCGCTTCTTGACCTCGAACGCTCAGCTACGTAGTCCTCTTAGGGAAACCTCTTCCCGCCATGTTGGACTCTTGGTTTTTATAGCTTTTTCATGTTTTTTAAAAAGAAAATTCATAATGTGCTTCCAACATAACTGGGAACCTATATGCCAATGTGTGCTAAGTGATATTTCTCCTGATTTCAAAAGTGGTAACTTTACGGTGAACAGTCTTTAGGTCAATCACTAAAGACTGTTCACGATAAAGTGAGCTCTTTTCAAATCAACATTATAAAAAGATCATTGCACCCACCCGCATATATTTAAACGGGCGCACTTAGTGACATGCGCCCAGTAAACTTATTGATAAAATGTAAATATGATTTCGACATTTTACCACAAGCTGATAACATACAATTATAATTGCGTACAAAGTATTGAACATCTCGTAAAGTGTAAATTTTATATAATCGTATATTGACAGTAATTACTAAAAATAAGAACTTCAAAAGTGGTGATGCTGGTTCTTAGGTACAACAGCATGGTTAACTTCCAGTCTATAGTAACACTCTATAGTATCTCCACTGCCAACCTTTACGATTTAAACATCTCTGAAGGTGTTTGGTTTAGGAAAGTTAAACCATTTATTTTATCAATACTTTTAAGTCTAATTGTCATTTCGTTAGACAAAACACGCATTAGCTTTTGTTTTCATAAAACCAACGTATATGTTTCGTGGTATATGGTTTAATACCTTAGTGTATGTAACAACATTACCTATGTCCACAAAACGAGGATTTTCCTTTTGTTGAATACAGCCAAGTTTTTATTATATTGGTCGGAACGAGTTGGGTACGTTATTATCCGTCTTGCCTGCACGCGAAGGCCATGTAAATTTCAAAATTTGCAATACATGATTTTAAGCCAAATAAACTACTCCTTGCATGCTGCAGGTAAAATTCTCTCCCAAGAAACATGTGTTGATGCTGTTGCTTACAAACACACCAATTTACGAAAAATATAAAGTATTACACTTGATGGTGCAAAGCTCTCAAGCGTGCCCACTAAACAAATTAAAGAAAACTATCAATAAATTTTACATAGAGCTCTTCCAGCAACTGCACGATTGCATTCCCATTATTTAGATATTGCCAGGCCAGGCGCTAGAAGGCACCCATAACTAGACAACACCAGTCCATCAGAATAGCATTCGAGCAATAGTTAATTAGATATAGTAAGAATTTTTCTAGTCCATTTCTGCGTTATTAGAAAAACCAAACAGGCTAAAATATATAGCAGGTTAAAACGCTATCGACGATAAGATTTGATTGTTTTTGTTATACAAGCAATATACGCTGTATACCATCTACCAGTTATTTGAATTACTTAAGTCATAGTTTACATAAAAGTTACTGACCCTTTCATCCATTTATTTCACATTAATTTAATTATCCTTGAAGTGCACTGTATCGGTCCCTCGGTTCCGTTCCAAAGTAAAGTTTCGATACACAGTTTTATGTTCTGGTCGAAACATGTGAGTTTTCAAATATACCATATTATACCTCTCTTTATTTTATCGCTAATATAGAACGCTTTAGGTTTACTTTTGTGTACGAGTATTCCAATCTTGCAAGAAGTCTAATCTTGGTTGCATATAATAAAATTCACGATTCGGCCTGAACGTATCTTAAGATCACAATACAGAAGCTGCAATGCTTGCCGTTGTCAATCGTTTACTTTTTAGTATTTATACAACACAGAAATTGTAAGCGCACGATCGAGAAACAATACAAGTGATATAGTTATAGTAACTTCATTAATATAGCGGTTTTGTTCACTGCTTGGTACTAGGAATGACGGAGATAAAACTTGTGACAGGTGTCAAGGCGTTAGATAAGAAAGTACGCAACATTTTCATCAAGCGTTTATTGTCCGTGTCAGCATGCTTTTATTGCGTGGATGTAAAGACTGAACACGGGTTTATCTATAGTTTCGAGTACTGCTGATGTCTGCTAAGTGTTGTAATGTTTGTTAGTTGCGAAGGAAATGTGCAAAAACCTATTTCATTTCTTTTTCGGAACTATATTTGTATAAGCCCTCCTATCGGACTGCGAGAGCGCGCGGGCACAAAACCTCCTATCAGTCGCATTACGCGATCTATCTAAGAAATGTACTACGAGATCGTCTTAGTCATCAAGTTGATGCCATTCGCGAGGTTGTAGAGGCACTTAGATAATTTTATGTAAGGAACTGTGTAGAGAAATATGAAAAGTGTGTTGATCCACCAGATCTTATAGTAAAAGAAATAAAATTCAATTTTCCGCATGGCCTGTGTCAAGGATAAATGTTTTAATCGCGTAGCCTTATCAAGAACCTCAAGTACACTGCACACATAATAATTTAAATGCTGCATGAAATATTTTGTACAGTCTGTAAATCAGTCAAAACATAACCCATCTCATTACAACACTTAGCTTTTAAAAGGTCGGTGGCGCATACAATAACTTAATTTTTTAAATTAATGAAACTCTAATTATTACATGTATTGATAAATTTCAGTTTTTAAACGTGTGTTTAATAAGTTCGAAAATGTATAGTCATAATTGTAAATTATTGTACATATAATATCCAATATCTTGTCTACTACAGATTTGAAAGTGTAGTAGTTAAAATATTATTTATTCACGATAATTAAAGGGGTTACCATTATAAATAGTTTGAACTATGTAACATTATAATTTAAAATGTATTTTTTGAATTGATCACAAAATAAACTTTTAACAATTTCACCTTTAAACAGTTTGCTAATTTTTTGGCTTGTGGTTATAATTATTGTACAGAAAGGTTAATCATAAGAGATAACTGAATTAAGTGATGGGTTTTGCTTTCATTGGCTCTTTGTTGTTTATAACGTGACATAATATATGTATTCTGTGATGGACGTTACGAAGTGCGTGTGATGGGTGGACTTATAAGTCACCACGATTGTCTTATAGGCCTGAATAGACCCGGAACTGAGCTCCTTCTGATCTACCTACACAATGACTGGGTTCTAAGAGGCATTTGTACACTTAGGGGATCATGTCGTTCTAATAGATCATGATTCCGAGCTGTAGCCATTTTCACCGCGCACCAATGACTTTACAGGGCGTAGACGAACTTCTTCATGAAAATAACTGCAAAACAAAAAGATAATGAGCCTTCACAGCTGTCTGCCACGCTGGACAAATAACTTTTGTATTTCTCCTCCACTACATCATCTGCCTTTGAGCCCCTGACTTAATTTCGACGTCAGTCACGACACCATAAACTAATGGCTCCTTGTTCGCAGCTCTATCCTTTACCACTGATGGCGTTTCATTGAAGAACCCAGAACATTTGGTTTCGTTTCGATCATGCTGCTCTCCTAAAAGAGATAGATTTAGTTCCTTTCGTCTGTGCTTACCTCCTTTTCGACTTGCTCATCGCCGTCAGAATTGTGAAAATCTCATGATGAAACGCTCATATGACGTTTGTTTGGCTATTCACTTTTCAAAAATATCATAGTTTTTTTTAGTAAAAATAGTGCATCACATAGTGTATCCTTAATGCATTATGGTGGCGTGTGAACAAACTAATTCTGTTCCACCATATTATGCGTGTGTGTTTATAAATGAATGTTATATTCAGTGTGACAGAATGGACTAACCAAACAGAGAACACTCCAGTTGTTGGTACAGAAACAAACTACAATTCAGCATGACATTGGTAAGTAAGAAAAAAAATAAAAAATAAAAAAAAAACTACAAATCGTGTAAGAGAAAAATTGCTAATGAATAACATTATTTATTTACTAATTGTTGTTGTGTAGCACTGCACATAGGCCTATGTTATCAATAAATAAAATAATGGAGGTTTTTGTAAAAATTTGCACTGTTCTGAAGTTATTAAAATATTTTTTTTTATTGGACTTATTCATAACTTGCCTGGTTAAGTCACTTTAATAATTAGTTTTGAAATGTTGAAAAAATTAAACAAAAAAATAAAATAATGTCGGGTACATCTAACTGTAAAACCTTTCTTAATGTTCGCCGGTGCTTAGTAATAAAACATAAGGAACTGGTCATCAGGGTTTGCTATGGGCATAAAAATGCTTTTCACTCACAAATACATTTAACTGCACCTTTTGGTAGTCTCTTCAATTTTTTACACGGACGGGATAGAAATACACAGTTCCTTACGGGATACTGGATAAGGAGGAATTTATTTAATTTATATTTAAACAAAATTAATGCCAATGCTGCAACTGGGCACACTTATGCAAATAAGTCGGTGGGGCCCAACTTCCACACATGATACTGTGCCATGTCTTAATTTTGTCTTGGCAATCGTAGTGTAGCGTGACACACATCACGTCCGCTCGCTTTGACGTTGTAGGACATTCTACCCGTGCATTCGAAAAGCCGGCGGGTTTCGCCCACAACGTCTTTTCAAACGTCACGTGGCAAATTTATGTACGAGATAAATCATTCAAGCAAGCGTCCGAAGCTTAATGAAATTTAAAATAAATAACATTAAAACAAGTTTCGCTCACACACAATTCATCGCAGCGGACACAAATAAAATTAATGCTGAGCACCTGCCACTCAGCCGAAATGATTGAAAAGAAAATTACTTACGTTGACAATACAGAAATTATAAAATAATATTACGTTCCATCGGTCTTCTTTTTCAAGTAACAAAATAAACCTGTTTTAAGAATTAGAGTACCATTCTCTTCTCTAGCTTCAATGCGAAACATACTTAAGTCAGAAATTTACAAAACACACTTTAACTCATAAAAAATATGAAATAAATACTGAAAATAATAAATTTACACTATCTACAAATATGATATGTTGTAGCATTAAAACGTTACCAGAGGAAGTAAACCAGCGAATCAACGCAGGTAGCCTACTCATATAAACAACGTTTCTACTTCCAATCCAAACCACGTAATTTTGATATTTCTGAAGTCCACAGCCCTTGCTCGTTCAAATTCGGCATTAGTTTTACATATTTAATGTCAACATCCTGTAAATTTTCCATTCTACTTCCAGTGCTAAAACAAAATTACCCAGCAAGAATTTGCATTGAGTTCGCAGAAAACCTTCTCTCGGAAGTGTTTTCGCGGTTTGGTGACATACATTCACCGTCCCAATTCCTGGACCTGCCGCATGCGGATATATTTTTTACTGGGGTGCCTCAAACGAGAAGTCTTCCAAACAAAACCAGTCACCATCACTGACTTGAATGACGGCATGTAGCATCTGCTACCAACAGCATCCTCTAGTGATATGAAGTTGGGTGACGCACAGTCAACGCCGCGTGGTGGAGTGTGTGGTGCGACGCGACAGTAATCTGCCAGAGGCCATCTTTAAAAAACGGACATGTGGTATGGAGACTGTATCGAACTTCGATGCAGGCCTTCCGCTAGCAAAAGGATAGCGTAGAGTCCCATAGGTGCACGTGAAAAGACGAGAACAACACTGCATGCCATTTCAGGCCCTTGCGCGTAGTGGCGATAGCGCACTTGATACGTGTCAAAATGTCGCTTGTATTGCTCCCGCACTTCTCGACCTCAAGCGCGAGAACAAGTGACTGCCTTAACGGGCAGACTTCACGAATGTATGTTGCCTGACCCTGCGTGAAAAGCGGAAATAACACGCATGTTTACAGCAGATGTTTTCAGATAAAGGAAAAGTATTCTCTCTCACCTGAGAATTGGCTAGGTGAAACGAATAATTCAAGAGTGCCACACACACTTGGTGCTGCCCTGCATGCTGATGACGCAGAAGCATTAAGGGCGATATTGGCACACGCCTCATGCGTCTTATCGTCTCTTCGTACAAGTTTCCGAACATACACGTAGTGTTTTCTTCGTGTTAGCATGGGAATTTAAGCGGCGGTCCTAGGGTTTTACAGCTCTAGCATCTGCAAATAAATCGAGAGTAGTCGGCGCTAAAAGTATCAAGTTAATTCAATACGTATGTTACCATATGCGCAGCAGTCAAAAAATGGTATAGGATAAAAACCTAATTATTTATGTTCTTTCAAAATGGCCGGTTGATAAAGTTATAACTATTAAATGTTTACGCCATGCACTGTAAACGTACCACATTTGCTTTAAATCGGTTGAATGATTCTCCAGATGTAATGGAAAAAGCTTTGTTTTTCCAATTTCCACTATCTTTCAAAATAGCGGTTTGATGCCGTTTTCGGTTTCCAAATTCTATAATGCACTGCCATGTACAAAATTTGGTTTAAATCTGTGAAATTGTTCTCGAGCTATAATGTACGGGCTTAAATTTCTTTCAATTTGCATGATCTTACAAAACAATTGCTAACCAATACAATTATATTTTTCTTATTTCATTGCTTACATCATGCCCTGTGAACGTAACAAGTTTAGTTTTAATAAGTTAAACGGTTTTCGAGTCATAATGGAAAATCTTCGTTTATTCAATTTGCGCTGTTTTCCAACATGGCGAATTATTTACATTATCTCTTTTTAAATGCAATACTTATAATTCACTGTTAATGGTCCAAATTTGGTTTAAATCGGATAGTTGGTTCCCGAGATATAATATAGTGGCCTTAATTAAATAATTTGTCGCCATTTGAAAATAAGTACCGGGCGTGATCAAAAACTATAAAAGTCCGATGTCCTACTAAATACTAAATGCTGTTATGGCAACGAGGCGATGCCCGATGCGTTTCGCGTTTTCAGTTTACATTTTGATTCACCGGTGTGATGAACAACGATATAAAAAAATCATTCCATTGTGGTAGAATGACTTAAAAGTATTTGATCGTATATTTCTATTGGTTTTTTTTTTTTGCCATACCGATTGACGGCTTGTACTAAGGCCAGCAATCCTGACATGCTAGAAAATTATGTTTATGGAATTCGTACCTCTTTCCCAAGTAGAACAGTGATATCATCTTCATTACAACTTAGAAGAATTATTTCACTACCATAGTCAGTAATTTCTTGCCCTGGCTGGCACCCCGAGTGTATGCAGCCACGTATCGAACTTGTATGAGTGAGCTAAGTATATGTATATGTAAAGAAAGTGAAGCCCTCTCTCGCGCGAAAGCAGCTAGCTATAATTTTCAAAGTGCATTAGTTTTTTCGTGTTTTAAAAGTGATGCGTAAAACTTGTAAAACCAAATGAGATGTCATAAACTGAAGAAATTATGATAAAGGCTGTTCAGGATAAAGTGAGCACTTTTGAAATCAACCTTTTAAAAAAGTCACTGTCCTTACCTGCATATATTTTAACGGGCGCCCTGAGTGACATGCGTCCAGTAAAGTTGGCAACGATAGATGGAAAGTAGTTCCGTATCTAAACGTCGAATAAAGTGTTAGGTAACCATTTGTGTTAACTTAAATTATTTTTTAGGTTCTTTGTTCGATTTTTTTAATGCACCGAAGTGTAAAAATGAGCATATTTGTAAAATGTTTACTTTTCTAATTATTTCACAGTTTCACTTGATCGACGCATGAATAAAGTGTTGAGGCTCATTTCAATGCTAATCTTACATAAGGCGGAAGAATACACATCGTGCATACATGTAGATCTTAAGCATGGCTTTCAGAAGTGCTCATTTTACCGTGAATAGCCTATACAAATGGTAACACCACTAGGTTTATGGTACGACCACTAGCAATAACGGAATGACCATGCCGTTGCTTTGGTTGGAATCAAATGAGAAATTTCAGTGGTTTAGTAGGTTATAAGTATGCTTTGTATTTCCGGTCACATGAAGATAAACATTTTTCAAAACAAGGAAGTTCTGAATTCGTGAAGAATTGAGTTCACCGCCCTGCTAACGAAATGTAACTTACTTATTGGTTATTTACGGTAAAGTGGGAGAACTTTTGAAATCAACCTTTGAAAATTATTATTGCCCGTTAACTTTTCATATACTGCCATGAATACTGGTACGCAGTCTCCCAGTTAGTTGGCAGCAAATTAGTAAAATAGTTCCAAGTCTTGACTTTCTATTGGATGAGAAATGTTTAAGTTTATGGCATAACATGTTAGTGTGTGTTACGCTCATATACATTAGTATATGAATGTGCATATTTGTAACACATTTACGTTCTTAAAAACGCCATATTTTTAGTTGCCCGACGCGTGAATAAAGTGATGGGGGCCCATGAAATTTTCAGTAGTACATATAGCGGAAGGATACTAAACGAGGAGAAAAGTAGATGTTAACCAGAACTTTCAAACATGTTCACTTAACCGTGAACAGTTTATATATAGTCTCTCATAAATCACGCCGACATAAGATCATAGAGAACAGAAGACATCATTAATCATCTACAAAATGGATGTCCGAGTGTGAAGAGTTCGCACCTGCCGTCTCGATCAGTGCTATCCGGCTATCCGACGGGTCGTCAGTGTTAAAGCCAAGCTGAACTACAGGACATATAATCAGAGGCTCCAACATGTAAGATGTACATCTGCAAGTTGTTCCCGTAGACGAAAGACCAGGTAGACAGATTTTCGTCTTCTATACGCATGCCCCCTGCAGTGATTCATCCATCGCCAATACAACTGTCAAAATCACATGGTCAGTAATCATGAACGTGTTAAATTTTTTTAACAGACCTGTCATATTACGTTAATAAATTTCTTCGACAAAATTGAATATATTTTCTTTGCATTACAACTAGGGTAGAAGAAATGTACAAACATCTCCAAACTTCCGTATAAACAGTTTTGTAACCTCATATGATAACCTCTTTTGTCTTGATAGGACTACTGCGAATAAAAAAGCAGTCTAACGTTTGAACAAGAACATTAATCACCGTGCAGTTGGTATGTGCACTCTGCCCCCCATATTCCCTCTACGGTGGATTCCGTATTCAGGCACGGTTAGCAATATGGACGAGACAAGGCTCGTTAATTGGAGCCTGCTGCGGTGTCTGTGAGAGAAATCTACCGTTTCGGCCAGCCAGAAACTGGCAAGAATAGTATAATGGAGACATTGGAGAACCGGAGTGCCCCGAGAAAATCCCCACACCACAGAATATTTTCTAACGCAGAAGATAAAAGGTGGCTTTAATCGCGAGCTCCAACCGCACATCCCACATACGGCATATATGGTATACACTAAGAAGTAACGCTTGCAGGCTAACTCGACTTGGAAATATTATGCAATGTGCAATAGCCAGTAAGAGCCTCTCCATTTATATTATTTATACTTACATGTACTATACCCACACTATTCTGCGTCCAACTCACCTCTCACATGAAAATTACCCGTTCGAAAAACTGCTGGAAGCTGGGACTTGTGATCGAACCAAGGACCCCAGTGATAGTGCTTAACAGCTGAGTGGACTACGGTTCTTACAAGCCGGGACAATACATTTATAAGCTTAGTATAAGATTTTAATCTTTTGCGTGGTAACTCAGATAAACCAATAATATTTGGAGTTCGTAAATGTAAAAGCGTTAAAATTTGGCAGTTGAAGGATTGCCCTATGTGTGTATGTAAAGCAGCCTTCTCAGCAAATCAGGTGAAACATACTAGTCTGCTCTTGATTGTCTCTAAACTTAATGTGTATTGCATCGAATAACTAGAAACCTGGAAATTTCGCGGATTCATTCTGCATCAAGCTAGACTCCACAACCCTTTGGGCATTCTAGCATCAGTTAGTATTCATTGGCTGTTGCTCCAGTTTTACCCCAGAACAGGTAGCACGGGGTTCGGGTCTTATTTTCTTTGCAGGTTAGTTATTGGTTGTAAGTCGTTCGGACCGTGTCTAACAAACTATGGTCCAATGGAAGCACATGCACATATGCACACGTGAATGCAGTTTAACTTGTTCTCAGCTGAATTCGCAAAAAATTCCCGGGTCTCCACGAATAACTGGAAATATTCTGAAATATGCAGATCCGAAGTTTGCGTTGTTCTACAATCATATAGGCTAAAACGGAGATACATGTTTCCCTGAAATCCCTATACATTTAAGCGAGAATGCTGAAATTATTTTTGTTTCTTTGCAGGTGTTATTAGGGTAGCATAAGCTGTTTATCACAATAGTATGTGTATGAGAAACATAGAATGAATGCAGGCGAGCCGAATGTGGGCGTGAAATCCAGTTACATCAACCGCAACTCGCTCTTCAACTTGCAAAGAAATACAATGTGCACAGATAGGCGTGTGATGAAGGAAGTCAGTGGCGACCAAACATGTCGGCAAACATTGCACGGCAGGTATGAGCTTATCATGGCTGATGCCGAAAATCAACAATTAGGCGCCGCTGTCGGGGGTTTAATATCCCCTGTGCTACATTCAGCATTGGAAACTCTACGTTTCACTTTAGCAAACCATGCATCAATTCCACCTTTAGTATGAAGATTAAGACATTAACCGAACTTCATGGTCCCCGCAAGTTGGAAATAACCAGAATTGAAGGGAAGACGTACATATCAGCGAAAAAGTTACATCTGATCTTATGCAGGATATTGTAGAACCACAACAAACAGCTGTATATGGACGCATGACCAGCCACACTCCACAACGGAGTTAAAATGTGATATACATTTTTGCCAGACCATACACAACTAGACACATTTTTCCGTGGGATTTATCACGTACAAGGTTTGAATGAGAAGGGCGTATTGTCGAAGTGAAAATGTATCAGGGTAGTAGTACGTATTACTGCAAATAGTATGTTACGGTTGTCTCATGGCTGTTTTTAAAATAATAGGGCTGAGTATAGCCATTTAACTGTCTTCAGCGATGATTAGTAATCTTAATGTCAGGTTTTAGTCAGTTTTTAAGTTGTAGATTTGTCACTTATATCAATTATATTGAATGCAAAAATTTGTCATTGTGGTACTCTTTAACGAGAGGCTTTATTGGGCCTGCTCGGCGCCCCTTCCAAGAATGTCCAAAATACACAATGCCACGTGTTAAGGATAACTTGTTGGTAATTAACAGTATTATCAAATTCCCATGATATTTTGTAATATTGTTGTGAGTTACAACTACGGGGTTTTTCAAGTGAGAAACCTACGTTACCTTTCAGAACGAAGTAGAATTGGCCTTGAACATTTAGCTGCCATGTAATGTTATTGGTGTGAAACCATAGTTATTTACGTAATATTTACTGAGTTGATAACTGCATTACTGCCATTTTTAATGTTTTCAATTTGTGTGAAACTGTATGTTTTCACGTAATTGGCAAAGATTGTTGTTTGCATCAACATAATGCTTATTGCTACCAATTTGGTTTGAAACTATACGATTTCACGTAATATTTTCTGAGTGGTTTGGTTCAACGCAATGTTTAATGTTTTCTATTTGAATGAAACTACATGTTTCCACGTGATTTGAAAAGATTGTTAATTGCGTCACCGTACTATTTAATATTACCAAACTAGTGTGAAACTGTGAAGCATTTCTCGTAACTTTTAAAGGATGGTTGATTGCCTTTACGAAATGCTTAATGAAAGGAAAATGGGTTTCATTAAATGGTTTGGTGCATTTATTAGCATTATGTTTGGTTATTTACAAGTTTATAATTCTAAATAATTTTAAAATAAGTTTCTACCAGTACCTGAATTGTATTCAGTTTTTTAGAGCAATTGCATTATTGCAATGTTTATCGTCTTTCATCTAGTCATGTATGCAGCAGATAAGAATTGCATATTTTACAATGCTGTTAATTTTTAAGTGGGAAGATTGTTGAATTATTATGAAATTATGTATAAACTGTTTTATAAGACGTGTTGTAATTAATTTTGAAATATATAGTTGCTGAGCAAAACCAGCTTTGAGTGTGTGATTTAATTTGTGATACTGTTTTGACTATCACAGGATAATTTGAATTAGAATCAACATAACTACTATACTTGTTACAGCGAATGCTTCTGAAACCCACGCCACCCATATTGTTTGAAAGAGCTCAATGTGGGTAGTGCACGATGTACGAATGGTCGTCATAATGTACTATTTGCGTTTTGTTGGACAGTGGTCAAGTCTTTTACACATAAGGCGCTAGGCGTGTTAGTCATTGAAATGTGTTTATCTCTCTTGCTATCGTAAGGCACCGTAAACAACTATACTATTAAAGCACGCACAGTTTTTCTTCCGGAATTATGAACTTGGCCCAACTTTTACACGAAGAGCTGGATGTGAACTATTTAACAAATATCTGATGTCCTGGCCAGGATGAAATTCTTCCTTCGTGGCGGCTCAACGAGGCTTCTTCGCATTTACCTCACACCTTACGCCCCCAGCAAGCGCCTTTTTTTGTTGTTGCATATATGACAAATGGTGCAACGCGATATATCAAGGCCCTAATGGAGCAGGTTTGCGCGAAGTCAGATTCGTGCATCAAGTAGCAATGTTTGTATCGCCGCCGCTGATACCAACGCCTTCTTGCCACACGCACCAGAAACGAGGCCGCAATAAAGACTATAGAGATATTGTTATTCTTTAGAGGTGGTTATATTTTTATTTTCCTTTTTCACAAGGGAACGAGGCCCCGGGCGAAATAACTCGTTCGTCCGCTGTTTATCTTGGGACCCATCGCCCCACACAACGGCCGGCGTTCTCGTATTTAGTGCGTGTGATGTGCAGCTCGCGCCTCTGGCGACGCGCCTCACAACTCAGTGGTTAACACACCTTACCCAGACTGCAGGTGGAATACATACGTGCGGCGAGCCGAGTTCCTGAAATTAAAAGAATTAACAATTATTAAAGGTGCTTGAATAGTTCCCAGCTCGGGTTATTTGTTACAACAAGCTCGTTCTATAGTGACTAATTATTTTTTCAGATTGTTAGCTGCTGAAACATCGATCAATGAAAAATCAACAATTATGAGTGGTTCACGGTCAACTGAGCATTTTTGAAAGCCCTGCTTAACATCTACTTGCTTGCACGTTGTGTTTTCTCCCGCCATATGTAAATCTAACATTTCCAAAGCATAACCACTTTATTCATACACTGACCAATTAAACTGTGCAACTATTATAAAAGTAAATATTTTTTTTTACAGATTCGCTGATTCTTCCACATATATACTTTAAACAAGCAGACAACTAAAATAAATAATTTCAGTAACCGCAAATGTTTACCTAACACTTTCAATTCATCTTTAAGACGTGGGACTACTTTCTCTACGTTGGTACCAACTTTACTGGGAGCTTGTCTGACTGTGTGTCAATTAGAATTATATGCAGGCAGGGAGTGACATTTTCCGAAGATTGATTTCGAAAGTGCTCAGTTTACTGTAGGGTTGCCACTCTTCCCGTTTTGTACGTGGTTTTCCGTATCCTGGGGCTAAAAGAATTATCCCGTATGGACATTAGACGGGACGTCATATTTCCTGTATTTCAGAATTTTTAGAAAGTAAAATGAATGTACACACTACAATGTCATTAATCTACCATTTCCGCGTTTGCTGATGTATATCTATGGCCACTTACTCTATAGCCAATAGATAGTTAAGTACTGTTAGAATTTTATATTTAATTAAAATCACACATTCGTAAACACTGCTTTCAAATACTCACTTACATTTATTAAATCACAGTTTCTGAACTTATTTTACTATATGCGAAATTCCCATTTTCAGACATAAAACAAAACATAATAACATTTTCATAAAGAACGAATTCTCTTAGTACAGAAATCACTGTTTCGACAAACCTTGATTTTGTATTTTTGTCACATCAGTATATTCTGCAATGTCTTCGAGATATCTCAATCTTTTGCACATTTATAAGACCTATTCTTTCATAGTCATTCACAAAATAACTAATATCAATGTGTTGGAATTCTTGCAAAATTGACAGTTTTTTAACTTTTCCTTCAACTTTTAATCCTTAGCTTATTTTATCTGCCTTTACTTTATTAATAACAACTGTATCTAAATGTCTGTTTTTTTTTTCTTACACGACTTACCAAACACTGACTATCGATTTCTTCATTGGTCTTCGATAGGGAACAATCATCTCTAAATCCCAAACGATTATTTCTCTTTCCTGTTTCTCCACTTTTAACCAGAATTAATTCATTATAGATCTCACAGTTTTTGTATTCCATTAAACTATTAATATCTTTATTAATTGCTTTTTGTCATTTTTTTAGAGACTGAACTGTTTAAAACTTCTTCGTAACTTTATAGGTATTGAAGGTTCACTGAAGTTCCACAAACACGACATGTCTTCAACTATCCTTGGCAATTTACTTTTCTCAGTGGAATATCAATTATACTCACCTCCTCAATCCCAGTATTATTTTTTTCCTCGCTTGTGTATACCTTTGCATTATTTATGTATCCTACGTTACCTGCCAGTTCAAAAAATCATCTTTCTTTTTCTTAAACGCAACAACAGTCAAATCATGTCTTTAGTCATAATATAAATATATTTTTTCTTACTGACAATGCGTGAAATACACAATAAATTTTCTTGCATATTTGGCACATTATAAACACCATTACCCTAATCATCGTTTTAATGAGTGTTCCTTCAACATTGAAAAACATTATAATATACCATACCAATTTTATAAGCTTTTAGAGAGAAGCCATTACCTAACTTAATTTCAAAAGGACATTCTAAAGTTTTGTACTCACATAAATATTTATCATTGTTTATGATATGATCTGAACATCCACTGAACATCTGAACAGCCAAGTGGCAGCTAAACTTCTTACTTCAGTGTTGTTTTATGAATTCATTCTTGATGTCTGTCATTATTTTGTTTCTGAGTCTCGAATATTTTCCTCTCCATGTGGTATTTTCTCTTTGATTGTTATTGTGTTTCTTCCAGTTTTTATTCGGACAATTTCTTAGAATATACGGTTTTGTTTGGACCTTTGTTGTATAATTATGTCCTTCGCTCTCTGTGAATTAGTGCGTAAACTATTTTAATCGCTACTTGATTCTCTTTCTAATGTTCCAATAACAATTTTGATTTGACATACTCAGCTGCCTTTTCATTTTCTGGCAATGCATCAATAATATTAACAATGCGTGAGAAACTTTCTGGAAAATATACTAACATTATTATAATTTAATTTGTCTTCCTTGTTCACATCTTTGCCTGCATTTTTTAAACTCATTGCATAGTTTTTCAAGCGTATTTAAGAATTCTACTGGATTATCAGTTTCCTTCATTTTTAGCACTAAAAGTTTTCTTTTGCACAATAACTTATTTGCACCACTTTTCGGCAGACTTTTTTCATCAAACCTTATAATCATATATTTTGCAGTGGTTTCTTATATTATTTGTTCTGGCTGAGAATTGTTAATACTGTTAACTATGTAATTTTTAGCTTTAATTTCCATTTTAAATCAATCTTTTTCAGACAGACCTTGAAGATGATCATAATGTTGTATGACATCGTAGCAGTTTTTCATTTCCAAAAACAACTTCATTCTGACCTTCTCTTTATCGTATCCGCCATGTAGTTTAGTTTAGCTGGTTTCTTTCTTCACACTTCAAAACCACGTATCTTTACTACCATGTTGGAATTATCCATTTGATTACAGTCATGCATTCGTAAACACTGCTTTCAAATACTTATTTACATTTATTAAATCACAGTTTCTCAACTTATTTTACTACATGCAAGATTCTCATTTTCAGACATAAAATAAAACACAATAATGACATTTTCATAGATAAAGAATTCTCTTAGTATAGAAATCACTATTTCAACAGTTACGAAGCCGATAGATGGCGCTTGTCAACAAGAGCGTTCGTGGAAGTAGTGCTTGCCGAGATGTTTACGGTTATCTTTCAGTTTGTGTAGTTACCGTTTGTTGACGTCGAGTTGTGTTGTCAATGCGTTGATTTCTGTAATTAGTAAGGAAAACGTGTGATTCTCTTCCGCGAAAAAATAAACGGCTTTGTTTATATTTAGATAGATGGGAACAAAATTATCAGTGGCTATTTCATAGTAACAATTGTTACAAAGGGAAATGCGTACTTTGCAAGTGAGAAATTTTCTATTACACACGGCGGTGAAAGTGATGTGAAACAGCACACATAAACATCGTTACATAGAAACATGGTTCAGCAGACGAACACAAGTGTGAAGGAACCAAGATAAATATTTTTGTATGCATATAATATTTTCTTGTCATGTATGTTCAGAAATGATTTAAATTATGTATAATACTGAATTTTACACATTTCAGTTGGTATTAAAATGGTTATGTTGTAAATAAATGTTTTCCTTGGTCATTTTACTAGATGTCAAATGACGCCTGTCATGTTGCTGGAAGTGTATCATATCGTAAATCTGAAAAACGTTGGCAACCCTAGTTTACCGTAAACACCATAGGTATACTTTCATTACATATTGAGAACCTCTGATAAGGAACAGTGGAATTTATTGAACCAGTTTTCTAAGTTATGAATTTTTCATACAGAGAAATGCAGTTTTAGGTGGATATACAAAGGTGATTAGCATAAGGTATGTATTTCTTTGCAGAAAATTAAAATTTCAGAATAACAAAAGGCTGCACAATTTTTGCAGGAAAAATCATTTTCAAAACTCTAAATTGGTTCACTTTAGGGAACTGGTTGTTTAAATTTGAAGTCTCTCTAACTGTATCGCTTTCATAATTATGTATTTAGAATGTGTAATAATTGTTGCACAGTATTATTTTTTTATCTTTTTATTACTTTTTCGCATAATTACTTTCTCTCACTTATTAAAAAAAATAAATTTCCTAAGTACCGTGACTTAAATTTTATATAGCGAACTATGTCCTCAATACTTTCGTACAAAACTGTCTGCTTTCTTCTTCAATTACGTATCATTTTCTGTACTATTAGAGTTCATAAGTACAGTATTTTGAATTTATACCCAGGTTGATTTTTATATTTTATATGTAAATATTTTGTACGGGAATGCTGTTAGCACCAGTGAGTTCTTGCATTTTCTCTCTTTATATTATGATAGGCCCTCCAGCCATAATTTATTTTTTGGGCCAACGTCTGCCCAACCTTTGCTCCCAGGTCAATTCAAAGTTTTAAAAATTATATTGGTTAAACATCAAATTGGCACTCGGGCCTACGTTGGCCCAATATCACTTTATTAGTTGAACACAACCAATATCCAGCCCTTTACTAACTGAAGGCATACCGGCATTTTAAAACATTAATTGTAAGTCAGCAAGGCGAGCCATTACACATAAAATGCCAACCAGTAAACAACTTTTTGTTAAATATTATTATGTGGTGTTTTAAAGTAAACTTTATTCAATACCTGAAAACTGAACCCCCCCCCCCCCCCTCCTTCATCCTATATTACCAAGGCTACGTATTTGCTTTTGCATTATAGCCATGTACTCTGAAAATCTACGCGGATATAAGGAGAAGTAGGAGGGGGGTAGCTAGACATGGACCCACGCTATTTAAATTTTCAGGCTGATGTGCTAGCCACTACACCACCTCAAGTCTATGTCAGAAAAATATACATACGAATGTTTGATAATTTAACGTTTTTTAATATGCCATATGTAAAAATAACTGCAGTGCGTATAAGTTTACATAAATACTCTTTGGAATATGAAGATTACTATAAGTATTTGGAAAAAATACATGATCATATGCTTTGTAAACATCATGTTGATGTTCATTTACGCATTTCGAAGTACGCATAAAATTTCGCCCATTTCCTGTACTAAAGTCTTATATAGTGTAAATTTACTGCTACATATTCGAAATATAAACATGCAATGCTAGTGTAGTTGTGTATCTTCCATTGCGTAGTTTTACAATTAGCACGTATGTGTAAAATTACATTTCGTTCTGGAGCGTCTATGAGTGTAGAGTTACACGTACACATTTTCGGTAATTTCACATTTTTATGTTGAGTTTGTAAAGACGAATAGAGCAGTGGCGTGTGGTGGACTGTTGTAGGGTAAGCTGGCGTTAACTCTGCACTGTACCCCGTTGCTTACTAGTATACATTTCCACCATTAAACCTTGTTCAGCAGGTGACGCCACAGGACGTGTCTAATGGGTCCCTTGCCTGCTCGTTGTGAATGCTAATATACATTCGGTTACCCTATGCTGCCCGGTGGTTACTGCTTACACCGGGAATGTACAGCAGTGAGCAAGCAATAACTTGCCACCATACGACCCTGGAATACAGTACTTATAATTTTACGATAATGTTCCCAGGAATTTAAAGATAAATATAATTATTTTTTTCAAACACATGAATTTACTGCTTTGTTAACTGTAACACGATTTAAAAATGTGTAAAATTGCCTATATATAAATAGGCCTAATACCGTAATTCAACAAGTTATGTGTGCTCTTAACGAAAGAAAATGTATTAGTACACAAAGTTTCCTAGCAGCAGGAAATGGAACTCCTTCAAACTTCATTGGCATGTTCAAACAGAAACTAGACTCCCGCTAATGGAATGTGCTAGCGGTTTCCATGTAACTATAATATATCCAAGGAAAATTATACTTTTTTGAAAATAAATTTGTAATACTCTCTTTGTAACTAGCAATTTGCAAAACGTTGCAGAATAACGCGAGAATGGTAAAACTACATATAATACACACATAATTATGTAGATTAACATAGCGTAGTTGCAAAAGAGCTGATACGGGTGATAAAATACTTGGTGAAGTAGTGAAAAATGTACAAATATTGGGTATTTATAACTATAGTGAATCTGCGTTTTTAGATTAGTATTATTGAAGAAAAAACACAAACTGTGGTTAAGTTACATTTATAAGGTTTGTGTAAATTTAGTTACCAAGGATTTAAAAAATACACGTGTGATACAGTTTATTTTCTTCTAAATAGTACTAGTAACTTTGCACCATTCAGGGTAAAATTGGTAGTACAGTATACATTTTAATTTATAATTTTAGGATACGTTTACTTGGGCGCAGGGTAAAAAAAATAAATTTGTAGATAAAAAATTCATTGACTATACAGGAGATTCTATTGGCACATGGATTAGTGTAAAATTAATAAAAAAATTTACAGTTTATAAAATTTCAAGCAAAGAAGCACAACAATATTTTCTTACATATGCGTGAAACTGCAGTAACAACTGATGCGTATTAACAAATAACAGGCTTTTTCCAACATAACATACAATCCACCGTAGGCCTACATATCAACACGCCACTTAAAATTCAAATGTTTCAAAAAATGTATTGAACGTTGCTATCATATGTTTACACAGTGTTTGTAACACAATGTTGACCCAACATAACAAAAAGTATCCATCACCAACTGTTATGTAAATAACATTGAATATATCAATACAACTAAATAAAATGGAAGTGTCTCTGTGATTTTCGAATTTTGCACTTTTAATTATTTTTTCATATAGTATAATTGATTACTAAGTCATATCTAGTGTTAATATTTTCGTGTCTGTCTGTCTGTCCGACCGGATTTAACTCAAAAACCACTGAACGTATTGACATCAAATGTACACAGTGTAAAGAGCCTATATAATAACCCCAGGACCAACTTAGTCTTTGTTTCATCGAGATATCTCAAACGGTTACGAAAATTTGATGATCAGGGACGTACATAGGCACTGGATTAAGCTTTACTTAGGATTACTGCATAAAAAAAAGAATTATCAAAAAAAGTTCGGTCATTTCTCCTTTCTTTTTTGTCTGTGATTTATAAATAACAAGATTTGTGCACTGTCAGATGGACATTGATCTTAATGTGGCTTCTATAAACAGTAATTAGAAACGAACATGTGACTTGATAATCACGATATTATCCTGGCGCGATTAATAAGCTTTAGATGTGATAAAAAGACGTAAAACACAGCCGTACGTAAAACTGAAAGTGGTTAAGTGAGACCGGGTAATAGAACAACGAGATGCAGGCTGGAGGACGCGTCGAATTATACTATTTCAGGGTCGTTTAGACTTCATGGTCAGACTGCGTTGTAAGCAATGGACCACGTGAAGACAACAACACATGACGTAACAGTTTTGGACGGCCCCAACAGACTGTCAGGAGGGAGGATCCTTGTCCACCATCCAGCGACGTGTGACATCTTCACGAAAGCACCGTAGTTCTACCAGAACAATGTTCATATTCCCAGCACAGGTATAACTGTAATTCCAACGATGCTCTCCCATTAACATTTTACTGTAGACTTCGTTTGCAGGAGTGTCAGAAGACAGCAACGTAGAATGTCTCGGACTGGGGACGTACTACCTACAGCAATGAACCATGCAACTCTTCGAGAGCATATGGCCAACGTGACAGAGTTTGTAATACCACGGTTGAGCGCTCCAGTACTTGTCTGACATTGCATTGGCACACGGGCCCAATGACTGACACTACAGAGCTTTGGTATGTGACCGTCTGTTGCCAGTATTGATGATACGAGGGTCACTGAATGCACAGCCGTGTACTAAAGACAATTTGCGGCCAGAAAACATACGGCGTTTGTTTATTTCATGCCTGATGATATCGACGCGTATACTCAGGCACAGTGCCATAAGACGAGGTACTGAATATGTTCTTCCGTGCCGCTGAGGGGAACTGCATTGTCGTGGTGCATCAATATTGTAATCACTGGCTTCTTTTGTTCCTACAGTATTGCTAATAATATTTTTTTAACTTAACGGTTTCTGCTTGGAGCTAAGATTTTTACGGCAGTGAGTGTGGTTTATGAGCATGCAATATATATCGCTTTATTTCATAAACTCTCCAGATGTGACAGTAATCCAAATAGGCACCGGTCCATGGATGACCGTTTCCTATGTGGTCTCATCAAATATTTTTCTTCTCGCGCATAAATAAAGATTAGAATGGACGATTTGAAACTGAAGTTTGGATTTTATACCTCACGAATATAACACAGTGCGAACCACTACAGATCGCCTACTAGCTTCTTATGAGTTAAAAAGAGTTGCTTTGGTATTAGAAACACGCTGATATCTACTAAAAATAGACCACCGCAAGATACTGCAGAAAAATTTCATGTACCAGTAAATATACAGATATAATAAAAAACCACCCTGCAAATGTGAAACCAAATACGATAAATGATACAAAACTAAGAAAACAAAACCCCTTCGAATTATACAAAAAGCAAAAAGCAAAAAAGAATTATGTGAAAAAAACAAAGAAGCTAGAACAAAATCACGACGTAATATGATGAAGTGTTATATATATATATATATATATATATATATATATATATTACTGTCTATATTGTTACTATCATATTCTATAAGGCCAGCCTATGCAATCATCAATTGTCCTATCAAATTCCTAATTCGTTTAATTGCAACAGTACTACCGAATTAAAGAACTAACATAGTAAATTATGTAATGAGTTTTGGGTGCATGTCTAAGTGGTGTATGGGAACCGGTTTTATTTGTTCTTGTATAAATTTATATAATTTTAAAACAAAAGTTAATAATTCTCTCGCGAAGTACCGTACGACATACAAGATTGACAATGGCGTTGAATGAATTTAATTGAGAAAATTGTATATTATGAAATACGAGAAATATCTAAGGTTGCACTTGAGGGAACGGCCGTGTCTAATTATAACAATAATGGTAAGTTGAGAATCGTAGGGAATCGGTCCAAGTGTTGGCAAAATGAAAAAGAAGCAGTCTCGTGACATAATGTTAAAATATCACAGGATGGCGCCGAACTATGACTAGCGTAGAATGGACATAGAGTAAAAACACTTTCAAAGGTTCTTTTAAAGTAGTGGAACCTAAATTGTCATTTGTTATATGAGAATAATTGATGTTACAAATGTTTTTTACATATTCATAACATAATACAAATGCAATATTAATAACACAAAAATTATAACATATTACTATAGAGTACTTTAAACATGACTCTTATTTTACCCTTGAGACAAACACATAAAAAAGGGATGGTTTTTAACTTTTGGAATTTCACTTCGTGTGGCCTGAGAAAAGGTTAGAATCCATTCAACAAATTCTAAATTGCCAAAAAAATTCATTTAATCTCGGCTTGTCAATTAATCAGTCTGATAATGTAAATTGACCATTACACTTAACCATCAAATTTAGAATACGGATAGGAAATAAACGTACCAAAATTTCAAGGTTATATAAGCAATTTTGAAAGCGCCTTTTTTTGTGTCTCTTTCCGTTAGGTGCAGAAATTAATATCGTCGTGGACTAAATACGTAGCTTCCATGCATCAAACAAGAGATGTTATGAAATTGTTATCAACTTTAAAATCGTGAATGTCAGAGTTTAGTGATCACTTACTTCAAAACTACATGTTTGGTAATACAGTAAACTTGGAAAGACTTTTCCCATTTTCTTTAGCTAACATTACCGTAAGAAGGTACTCTAGTTAGAGATCATTATGTATATAACTAAGAATGTGATTTTTCCAAAGGTTTTATAAGCATTCAGTGAAATATGAACCAACTTTGTTGCCTACTGTTGCACGATAAATAATTTGTTTGCAATTGTTCTACAGGGCACGGTACTTTCTCTGCTAGTAAAATATGCCCAAGCATTAAAAAAATTACGTGTCGTATTGTTGTTCTTTATTGGAAGTAATGTGAGCAAGTGTAGCTAATGCAACGTGTTAAATTATGGCAGATAGAAAAGTGGCTCCAGAAGTTGCAAAGGCTAATTAAGAAAATGTATACTTATTACATTCGGTCTTAAACATTAGAATACTTATTCTAATCAGCATGATGTGTTTGGCCAAGTAGAGGTCAAAATATTGTGTTCTTCCCATACTGAAATTTTCTGTTTTTTTGTAATAATTTTCTCCCTAAACAATCGCTGTAATATAAATGTAAATTTGCTCATATTTTGTATTTTCCATCAGAAATTTGTAAAAACAAATACAGGACATATAATTTTAGAAAAAGTTTCCTTAATAACTCAGAAATTACTACTAGTATTTGGTGAAAATATTGATAAGTAGCTTGATAATCACAACGTTGGTGTTAATTTACACATTGAGGTATGTACAAAAACACACACACTCTAAATACCAACAATTTAAATAGTGTATTTTACTGATACATTGTAGGTGTATAAACACTCGATCCCATTGAAGAAGTACATTTTCCGTTATGTAATTCTACAATGACCGTGTATGTGTAAACTATCATTTCCTTACGGACAACCCGTAAGCGTATATTTACACATACAAATCTTTGGTAATTTGACATATTTATGTGCATTTTACTAAAACGAGTATAGTGTTTGTAATTTTACACTGATGTTCCTACGAATTAAAAAAATGACTACAAGTATTTGTCTAGAACATGCAATCTAGTGGAAAGGAGTATAGCTACATCGAACTCTATTTGTGTGTTCAAAACGGATGATGGGATATTATTACTGTTTGCACATACTACGTATTCTATATCTGAAGTCCATCGTTATCTACATTTTGGAGATAGTTTTTTTATCACTCTGTTTAACTTTCAACGGAGTAGAACAACGTGAAAGTTGTGAAACTACTAATATATAGTAAGTGAACTAAAACGACGTAGTTGTAAAAGAGCTAGTACTGACGGTAAAATTACTTGGTATAAAGTGAAAAAATTTACAAAAATTCTGAATTTACAATGACATTGAATATTTGATTTTAACTGTGTGTTAGTGAAGAAATTACATCGCAATAACAATTGCGATGACTGTGTAAATATTTTTGTCGTGGTTAAAAATACACAAATGTTGCATTTTATTTTTTGCTACACGGTAATAATAATTTTACGCCATTCTATGTAAAATTAGTAGTACAATGTAAATGTTATTTCACGAATTTCCTTGATAAATTTACTTTACGCAGAGGATATAAAAACATTGACACGTGTATGCGTAAAATACACCGACTTCGGTGGAGATATCTCTACCACATATATTTATGTAAAATTAAACAATTTTTTTACAAGTTGTATACATATATATGTATGTGTGTGTGTGTATATATATATATATATATATATACCATTGTTGTTCACATTTCACTAGTATCATGCAGTGTATTTTTTAAAAACGTTTTGTTTGTGCACCACATATTAATTGCAGAATGGCGAATACTGTATTTATTGGCCCGTTACATTCATTATTTTTCCTCTTTTTTACAACGGCACAGACATTTAATTCTTTTCTACTGCGAAGTAGTATTTATAGCAAACGTGCTGTAAATTTACACGGAACAATTTCATTTTAATGAAATATCAACGATTTCACTCTTAAGATTTTCCTTACAAAAATAAACGGTATAACCCAATAATATATTTAACTTTGGGGTGTAAAAAGACCACTTAAAAACCCCTCAGTTTTGTGTTAATATTTCTGGATACACCTGGATGTCTCTATGGTTTGATATGAATACTTAGATTCAAAGTAAGTGGCGAATATTTTGAACGTAATTACTAGACACTACATTCTTTGCGATATGTTGACGTAAAGCGTAAAACATGCATAATGTTTCGAACCTTTCTAGAAAACAATTGCAACAGTTTAAGACTAAATTACCCGTGTTGTACAGTTAAGATAACAATATGTAACATATTCCTTCTCGTCATGCTACAGGATATCATAAAGCATTTTACACTGGAAGGATGTCTGAAGTTTCCTTCTCGATCCTTCGATGGACTGATCAACTGGAATACCATAATATTTCTCTTCCTTTATCTTTATCATGTTTCCTGCCTTTTCTACAATGACAATTTCCATCAAATCAGTGCTTGATATTAGTCACAATCCTGAAAAATTTAAGGACTGCAAGGTTACACCAAGACTTCCCTGATCTCTGTTGCTTTTGTGACATTTTAAAAAATCTAATATTGTTCCAAATATATCTTATATGTCCTTGACAAAATGTTAAGGATATCGTTTTTACACGCACTCAGCTCAAATACATTTTGATTTTTCAATACATTGTTATGTACTGAAGAAATTATTGACCTATTTTCTTAAGCTGGTCACATAAAGTGCTACAGATAAAAATAATAAAAACGTTTTCTGGTCTCCAACGAAATCCTGAATTGTTTACGAATAACATAAAATCGCAAACCCTCTCCGAAAAAAAAAAAAGAATAAAATTATTCTAACTGCGTGAATTTGTTGATTATACGCCATTTGTATTACAAGCGCGACCATTATCTCTGCCGTTTACGCCTCCGAATACTGCCTAAATATGGTATTCATAATGGGAATGTTCTACGGAGGCTACATAAAGTAACGCTAAGAACGTGTTATACGTGAATTCGTTGTAACCTTAAGATGTGTGCTAGTGCTCAACGTAGAAACATGGCTCATCCAGGTTATTGGTATGTTATTCCGTCATGATTCCAGCCTAAACAATCTATAACTGTAAATCTCCGATGGTTGCATTCACATTTTCTAATGTCATCTTCCAATTTGCCACTTACTTTGAGCAGTTTCACGTATTGCAGTCGGAAATGTTACGGCACGCCCTGTTCCACAAGTGTTGTGTTCATTCTCTCCCCAGCTTCATTAACGCCCGGGTTTACCCCCGAGCCGCGCTATTAACTGGCCATCTCCATAACGCGCGGGTCTAAGCCGCTGGCTGGTATCGGCGTGGGTGCCAGCGAACGGATCACTATTCAACACCTTGCGTAATAAATCAGCCGTCGACCGCGCGCTCAGCGGTGTTTTTTTTTTACTGTCCGTATTTACATACACCACTTTCCCGGCCCTGTTTACCGACCGCAACGCCGCCATTTGCATGCGAAAGCTATCACCGTATGGACGCGTTCCGATTTATCGCCCCCTTTCTATCCCCTCTCTCTTCAACACTTACTCTTTCTCTCTCTCTCCCCCTCTCTCTCTCCAGCGCTGTAAAGGAACCGCGCCCGGAGCACTTTGCGAGCGGACGGAATAACTTTCGGCTATTGACGAAGATATTTGGCCGCGGAATATCCCCAGCGGGACTAGGAGAAAAAAAAATCACGGAGTCAGGTATTCCAACCAAGCACCTGCAAATGCTATCAATGATCGCCGGGGGAAAAGAAGATGCTTAAACGAACCCAGTGATAGGTAGGCAGTAGTGATTCAGATAGGATGGCTGTCGCGTACTTGCAAAACACTAATGGTAATACTTTAAAATTAGTTTTAAAGGTATATTGTAAAGGAGGTCTTAACTTTCACGTATTTAAAAAGAATTGATTTATAACAATTTAAACTGTTTGTTCATACTAAATTTAAGACATATTCCCATTAGCCATCTTGGATTTAAGGAATTTTTGACAGCTCTGGAAATACACTTTTCTATAACGGTTTTTTTTTGGAACGACATAGCATAGAGCATTGCCTTATGTCAGTGTTTCTTGATTATTGCTGATATCGTCACCTTTGTAACCGTTCGCAAGAAATGATCTCGCTTTTTGTCTCGACAGTTGCCAGCTGAAAATTAGGAAACGTAGCGAAGCTGTGGCAGTTCGATAAAGTTTGGGAAGCTCTTATTTATGATATGTCGCGAGGTAAATTTCAATACACCTTTTGAAATAGAAGCTTTGGCGTAAAATCGATAAATCCAAGATGGCGGGTGGGAATCCGCCTTAAGGTCCCCGTCTACTTGGAGCTTCAGTAGCGTTGCAGTGTGTTAAAATGCAGGTTTTTTTTACGAAACTATTGTACGTGACTCCATGAGACAAATGTACGAAAAGCTAACACACTTCAGGCGAGGTACGTGTAATACTCTCAATGCACCACACAAATTAAAAATATTATTCCCCAGCCCTCCATCATAGACAAGAACGGCTTTTTCACGCTGCTTTATCTCGTAATCTACTGGTAGGAAACATGTGAAATGATTATAGGGACCTGCACTCAGACTTTCCACCAATAACATAGGATCACGGCTTAAAGTCCCATAGTTACACGCAGCACGACGGAAACACTGCACGTCAGTAGAGTGCCTTGCACGTAGGAGTGATGGGTCCCTAGATACGCGTATCAGTGTCGTCCTTATCGCATCCCCGCTTCCCTATTTCAAGCTCGCTAAAAAGCTACGACTAACCGGCGCCCTTAACAGTCAACAATTATCTTGTATTTAACTGAAGAGCCTGACTACCTGTGCCAAAATGAATTTTCATGGCTGCTTTCTGTTCGGCGAGACTGCTCGTCAGTTATTGCTTTGCACATAGAGGCGAAAGTGTATTTGATTTGTATGTCATTGTGGTACGCAGTACTATCAAACGTTCACACCGATTGTACATATGTCTGTTATACATTTGATTACCATCTCTGGCCAGTCACACGAACCGAGCTTGTGATATAGCAGGCTGACAATCACTGCCCTGAAGTGGTCAGACTACTCGCCTCCCACCTAGGAGAATCGGGTTCGATTCCCGGCGGGATTGCTCCCGGATTTTCGCAAGTGAATCGTGCCGGACGATGCCGCTAGTCGGCGGGATTTCTCGGGATCTCCCGTTTACTCCGCCCCTTCATTCTGGCGCTGCCCCATACACCCTCGCTCGTTCACCTTTATAGGCTCTTACGACCTCGGTGTTAATAGCCACCCAAATCTCTCCGCTCCTCTGCACCCCACACCGAAGCCGTCACTGAAGACGTCGTTACGGCTGTGAGAAGTGAGTGTATTGGCTGTCACTGAATGTGTGTGTGTGTGTGTGTGTGTGTGTGTGTGTGGGGAGAACGAACAAGGCATTGTAATGCCTTTAAGATGCCGTCGAACGGACGCAGAACTAATAAAATAAAATATAGAGGTTCTTTACTAATATATTTTAGGTATTTAAAACTATATCAAGTACAAAAATTATTACTTATTGCTTAAGTCAAGTTGGTCTTGTGGTTAAAGGTGCGGGCTAGTAATACAAGAGATGGATGTTTTTTTTCTCCTTTTAGTGAATTATGTTTTGAAATATTTCTTTCCTTTATCCTCTGTCATTTGTAATAATACAAGTAGGTATAGGTTTTGCATATTTCTCAAGGAAACTGTTTATAGTTCTACTAAGGATTTTCTTCGCAAATCGGTTTCCAAAGATTATTCTTGTAAAAAAATGTTAGTGTTCGAACATTCATCGAATCGATGCTGCGTCGGGTTCAGCAATGTATCGCCCGACATGGATGTCCCACAACACACTAACTAACCTGTATTTTATGCCACTGGGACCTTGTATGTACGTGAAAATTAAATAATTTGTTCTGCGCCTGTTTGGTTATCTATGCGTTCAGTTTGATCTGTTTGATAGAATCCCTTTATAGTGTCCCATTTGTTCTGTCAGGCAATGTATTTTGTAAACTATGATAACAGAAAAGCACTTAAAATTTTTGTTTTATAGGTTTGTTCTGTAATGATTCTCTTATTTTTTTAAGATATATTTCTTTCGATTAAAAACAACAATATAGAACTGGATCTTTGTTATCATAACAGTGAAATTATGTCTCATGATAGCATTCGTTTTATAGAATATTATTTTCCCAGCTGTGTCTTTTTAACTCTTGTAGGATGTAATAAGTAGGTATGTTGCGTGTGAATATATACATAGTAAGTTCTAAAGAATAACATAATATATTTTCATATTTATAAAACTTACTAGAGAGTCACTTTACGGTTACCCTTGCGCCACGTTCTGATTTACGGAAATTAATTTTTCAGCAAAAAACGAAACCCAGTAAAATTGTTTTAGCCATACCTGCGCACTTTACAATGTTTTCATAACACATGATGCATTTACATCTTTCTGTGCGAAATACACACACACACACCCACACACACACACACATATATACATACATACATACATACATACACACACACATATATATATATATATATATATATATATATATATATATATATATATATATATATATATATATATATATATATATATATATATATATATATATATATATACAGACCGATATGATACATAATTTAGGAAATAAACATATTATATATATTTATCTGTACAAGTAAAAAATATATATACATAAAAACAAATGCCAGTCACAATACTTTCGTTTGTAATATACAGGTCTCTTTAGGTACTTCGTTAGACTTGTCGCGTATCTCTATTTCTCTCTTTCTGTTTATTTACCCATGCATATACACATGCATAGACTTGCATGATCCATACGAAGGATGGGGCTGAATTCGATCGACAAACCGCTTTATGGTGTGATTCCGCATGTAATATTAAGAAATATAATATAGGGAACACTCAAGCCTAAAATTAATACTTAGAGAGAAAAACTACGCTTTGAATAAAAGGCATTAAAATGACGATACTAAAAAATATCGGAACGTGTTTCAAATAGAAGAGGAAATGTTTCGGGTAATGTAGTGCTGGCAGCAGATCCTAAGCTTTCTACACTTTAAAACATAAAATTACGCTCCGCCATTAATAGAATAGGGAAAGATCTTATCATCTCGAATGCTTGAATTAATTACATGTCTAAATGAACAACAGACGTAGTCTCAGAGCAACACTCTCGGGCTAACCGACATCGAGCAAACAGCTGAGGAAGTTTCTGAAGTGTGACGCTACAGACTGTGCCAAGTATAGGCTGTTCACGGTAAAATAAGAACTTTTGAAAGCCCTGCTTAAAGTCTACTTGTTTGCACGTTGTTTATTTTTCGCCTTATGTAAGATTAACATTGTCGTGAGCCTCATCACTTTATGCATGCATCGGTCAAGTGAAACTGTGAAATTATTTGAAAAATATATATCTAACAAATCTGCTCATTTTTACACTTCGATGCATTATAAAATAAATAGAAAACGAAAGAAATAATTTAGGTTATCAGAAATGGATACGTAACACTTTTTATTCGACGTTAAGATACGGGACTACTTCCCATCCATCGTTACCAACCTTACTCGGCGTATATCACTCAGTGCGCCCGTTGAAATACATTCAGGTAGGAGCAGTGACTTTTTTATAAGGTTGATTTCAAAAATGCTCACTTTATCGTGAACAGCCTTTAGGCAATATTCTGGTATGGTACTAGCATCACTCTAGGCTCCAACGTACCCTACTGTGTGGGATACTAAACGTTGGGGCTCGTGGTGCAGCAGTAATGAGTAATGACATTCGTACGCCGCGTCTCAGTGCGAGGGTGGCAAGAAACACATACCAACTACACACACAGTCCTGGCATTCCATAGCTCTTATTGAAAACACATACTAACAAGTTGCAGGGAAGTTTCGATTACTAAGGCCCCCTTGTTCGGCAAACAGTTGACATCTCCACGCAAACTATTGTCAAAGAAAATGGAAGAGTGAAGATACTTGGGCGGCTCTCTACCTCGGGATCTTGAGAGCCGATGTGGGTGAACCAAGGTGAGTATAAAGCACAGCTGGAATACAAGGGTGGGGTAAACGGGACATTCCCGAGAAAACCCGCTGACCGGTTCGCCCTGGTGGGAGACGAGCAGTCTAACCGCTCAGCCACCGTGGCCCCAAAGACGGCGGAAAAATAATGCTCCTCGTCCTGGATAATCGCGGCAGCTGCAAGGCCGGTGAACTCGTTTCATTGGAGAAATCTGTAGGTAATATTTCAGAGAAAAATTTAATTTATTCTGGGTTATTTTCACTTTTTATTTCAGGTATATTTTGAGCTAGCATAAAAACGTGCTTTCTCGCGGAAAAAAGTGTTAAGAGACGTGCAAATGATCTCTCCGTATTTCTCATGTCGTACATTACAGGCAATCCTTTTCGTGGAATTAGATAGATGACAGTTCCGGTAGTTTCCACCCACAAAAGGGTACACGAGATAATAACACGTTCAGGTGCTTGGATTGCAAAGGATGGCGAGACTCTAAAATTCACGAACATGTTTGAGCACCTACCCTGCGTCTCAATTTTGCACAAGGTAGTTAGACCGTAACCCATTTAACAAAATGAATAATTGTAGACCAATACAATTTAATGTTCAATCAAAGCAGATTTTGTTTCCGATGCTTACGTTAGAATTAGTGATACACGTAATGCAGTGTTTCATTAGAATTTCGCGAGTAGATAATTTTTTTGCAGGTATGTTCCATTTGCGTTACGTTGTATTAACTTATATACCCCAACTTGACATTAAGCCAACCGTTCCAACTAAATGCCAGCCGTTGGGCTAATTTATGCTGCTACGGGGTACTTAAGAGGACCTTCTAGCAAAATATTGTCTGTAACATTTGTTATTAGCGTACGTTAGCATCTTAGTATATAAATGTTCTGGGAATAGGGTTATAATCCAGAAAAGGTAAAAAGCAACCATATACCAAAACCAAGTTTTACTTTCATTCTGTTTAATATACTCAAAGAGAAAAAATGGTGAAAATTGTTGGAAAGGGCATATTTGTAGGGCTTTCTGTGCAATTTCCCTTCAGGGAAAGACATAAGTGCAAACTGGCATCTATATTTTAACACATTGGCTTACATCGCGGATAATAGCACCCTGGTATCACAGCTCTAATTTATAAAAAAAAAATTCAGCTTCCCGCGAATGCATTTCACTGTCTTGTGAAGACCCGTTGCAATATTTCGTTATGACAAGATGGGGCCTTCAGGCGTATAATTGTTTTCCTGTAGGGTTGAATCATACTAATTAATCAAGAACGAAAGAGTTTTTGCACAAAACGGTTGTTTTTGGAGGACCGCTGTGGGAAAACGGTAGTGTGGGGAGGGGGGAAACCGACCTCGTCTTCCTCTTTGAACCCCCCTCCCCCAAAGTGGAATAAGGGGGGTATGTTTTCCATTTTGTGGCATTGTGGTGCGTCCCATATTTCACCTTATTGAGTAGTTAGGCTCTTCGTAGGCCTTACGCCTTAGGTCTTAAGTCTCAAGTTTTAAGTATTAAGTCTTAAGACGTACTTTCACCGTAATTGCTACTGCATGTCAGGATGTGCGAGAGAGCAAGTGCCAAAGTTCCCAGACGACATTGCACCAAAAATACTAATTCGTACGGTTACCTGCTTCAGCATTGATGGCTCAGCCCGCGGTTTCCGCGGGCCTGACCCCTGGTCTTAGAGATTCCTAAATTAACTACTGGGAAAGATGCAGTTACAACGAGGAGCAGCAAAGAGTGAAGTTCTGTACGTACTCCGACAAACACATCACGAGTATCAGCACTGGCGTTACAAATTCATCACTAATGGTGTGTCCCGATTAACTCAGAGTGCGCACCCAGGAAGCCGTGAAAACTATAATCGAGTAATTACAACGTGATTGAGCGGGACGGGGGTTGCCCGCTGTCCAGCACGCTCGCGCGCAAACAGCCGCAATGATTGCACACGACACAGCAAGTCCACTGCAATTCGTAATTGAAACACGAAAAACCACTGCACTGACCTGCACCCAGCAGCGAGGCCGCCTGCTGAGTGCGATACAGTGCAGTAATTGGAATGTGCCGTTAGCTCCCGCGAACTTTACAGTGGCGTCATTAGTAGGTATAGACTGTTCACGGTAAAATTAGCGCTTTTGAAGCCCTGCTTGAGACCTACTTGTATACACATTGTGTATTCTTCCGCCTTATGTAGAATTAACATTGCCATGGGCCTCGTCACTTTATTCATGCGTCAGTCAAGAAAAACTGTGAAATTATTGTAAAAGTAAATATTGTACAAATACGCTCATTTTTACACTTCGATGTATTAAAAAATACAGAAAGCGAGAGAAATAATTTAAGTTATTAGTCGTTGATATAAGGAATTACTTTCCCCTCCATTGTTACCAACTTTACATGACACGTGACATTCATTGCACCAGTTAAAATATTTGCAGGTAGAAGCAGTGACTTATTTCCAAGGTAGATTTCAAAAGTGCTCACTTTATCGTGAACAGCCTTTATTAGTTATCGTGTCGCTGGCTCCATCCAGCGTGTGTGATAGTACGTCGCCTGGCGGATCTCATCACATGAGAGAGGCGAGTCTTCAGCTCATACGGGGGCCGCAGTGGAGTAGCGGTTAGACTACTCGTCTCCCACCGACGTGAAGCGGGTTGGATTCCAGGTGGGGTCGCCCCCCGGATTACGCATGTGGGAACTGTGCCGGACCACGCCGCCCCTTCATTCCGACGCTGCTCCATACTCACCTCATTTCACCCTAGTCGGATATCAATACCTCGCTGTTAAGAGCCGCCCAAATCTCTTCACTGCTCTTCACGCCTCCTGCCCCCCCCCCCCCCATAACCACTCGAGAGAGGTGGCGCAGTGGTAACTCACTGGACTCGCATTCGGGAGGATTCGGGTTCGATTCGCGATACGGACATTATGATTTCGACTTTCAATGGTTTCCCGAAATCAATCCATGCGAATGCTGGGATGGGACCCAAACAGAGGCCTAGGCCGATTCCTTCCTAATACTTCCCCAATCTCTCCTCTCTGTGCAACTTGCAACGTCTCTAATGACATCGCTGTCGACGAAACGTTAAGCCCACTTACCATTCTCTTCCCCCCTCATCCCGAATCCAAAAATTGGGCTTGGCTGTGTTACGGCGTTTGTTTTGCGTGAATACGTCTACGTTGACGCGCTCGGACGCCTTGGTGTTCATTTTACGTTCCCGGCACCGCTTCACTCGATGAAATGGGGTCTTGTGGATATTACTGGATTGCTTTTGAGATGCTCTTTCCAACCGTATACGATATCTGTATTCGACTTGGCTTTTTGACCAGCATGTGTCGAAATTGTGTCAGGTTTTCTTAATTTTTTACATTATACTCATACAATTTCACCATCACCACGCAATACAAATATTTTTATACGCGCAATCGATTGATCTTGACGAGAGCTGTCGATTGGAACTTAAAACGAGCGTCGTAGCTTCTCCTAGTCAAAAGTTATACTGCGCAGAATTAATGAGAAGTGGCGAATCAAACTCAAAATTGCCCCCCCCCCCCCCCCCTTCGTATCTTGCTGGTGCTTCGCAGTCCTCACTCAACGTAACATATTCTTTCATCATTGGCATTCGAGTGGTGTAATAGATTCGGTGCTGCGATGTCAAACTGTATTCCCCTATTTTGTTAACATCGGATTTTCTGGATTGGCTCCCACTATGGTTGCAAATTTAAAGACCTATTCACGTAAAAAAAAAAAACCACTTTCCCTGCCACCAAATAAGACCTAAAAACAAGGTCCCCCAATGTCTCCCTACCTCCCCAGTCGACCTCTGTGCAGGCAAGGAACTTTGGTAAGGCGCAGGCAGGTGGCGGGTCATCACTGCACGTGACACGGGCGTGACGCGGCGCCGCGCCGTGGGGGCGGGCAGGCAGAGCACTGCCTAGTCGGGGGCGTGCGGTATTAACACGTCGGTGACCCTGGCGGGCGCCTTCCCAGGGCCGCCCCCTCCTAAACCCCTGATTAGTGCGCCGCTTCGTGAGCCCGCGTGCGAGCGAGCCCCCCAATGATAATATAATAATTTATTACCGCGCTCTCTCAGGCCGCCGTGAGTTATGGCGACAGCCCGTTTACAGGCCGCAGCCGACGATACATCAGGCGCTCGTTTTCACACCTCCGCTACGCCTACCGGCAACCCCTTCCCGTCCTCCCCCCCCCCCCCCCCAACAACCGGCTCCTCGTCGACCCTTTACCGGAGCAGTATCCGTGCTCTATGCCGCCGCCACGTTGTAGGAACCCGCCTTTGTGCCGGCCGTTGCGCATGCGTGGTTGCCACACCGCCCTAGTCTTCTCTCTGCATGCATGGCGACTTCCGGTAGAGCTCCCCATCCTTCCCGCCAAGACCAACTCACAACTGTTCTGAAGCAGATCCGCGAACCTTTACCACAGCTCTTCAGGTACGCGTGCATGAACGCGTCGGCTGGTACAGTTTTTCATGAAAACTGAAAAACCCGCGCTCGTTCGTGTGTATGTTAGTGTGAAATGTGAGCTCAGGGGGTCAGAGAGGTCAAATCTGTGATCTGTGGTTAAATGTGTGTAGCCCCACCCTGCTGTAAATCATCGATGTGAGTTTTCTTCAATTAATATGACCTCAAATGTTTTCATACCGAACATTTTCTATAAAAGGTAGTCACTTCGCCTCTAGGTTTGAAGCAAACATTTTGTATATGGATACGAATTTTTTGGGGGGCAATATTCCCCACCCCATAAATATTTGGGCTTTGGAGGCAACATGTTTCTTCCTCCCTTTCCCCCCTCCCACAACATGCACGCTCTTTTCAAACATTGTAGTGTGAGAATTTAGTGTTTTTAATGTTAAATTTTCTATTAGTCAGTTAGTCTTGGTTACTTTGTAGGTTAAGGAGTTACATGTTTGAGTAATGAAAGGGCTAGATACAATACAATATCAGTAACTGGAATTTGGTTCACTGTTTAAAAAAATGTCCTTCATTTTACGGGAAAGTGCTGGTAAAAATTTATCCAGAAGTGTCCGCAAACTCTCCGTTAAATTACGGATACATTGATTTTCAGAAACGGACTTTTCGTAAATTTCACGGAATCTCTCCGTTAATTTCCAAGTCAGTTTTCTGTACGTTTCGTTTAAAATTTAAAAAAGATAATGCGGGCGTTCTACAGTGTATAAAGAGTGATATTAAAAAAGTTAAAATATTTTGTTCTTAAGCGATGTTTTAACCCGAGTCAAAAAATTACTAGCTCGTGACTCTAACCATTCACCTACAACTCTCACGCTATAATTGAGGTATTACTTTTATATTTAAATAAAAAAGGCAAAAGTAATTATCCAGTTTCTATTAAATTTAGTGTACATTTAGTGTTGCGAAATGTTACATACGCCTGGTGCTATTTTTGATGTTTGAAAGAATAGGTCATAGTAGCGTGGATAACCTTGATTGCCGCAGAAACGATCATTTTCTTGTTACAGTGGTGAAGAAAGCTTCGTGTAGGATCGGCATTGTTCGTCCCCGTAGCTCGAAGGCAAAGGGACTACGGAGACTTTCCGTATTTTGTATTTACGGACTTAACTCCGTTTTTCGTCATTGCGAGTTGCCTTTCCGTATATACACTGTACATTTCCGTAAAACATTCCGTAAATATACGGACATTTTTAACAGTGTGGCTGTAGCTTACATATAGTACAGATAGTCAAAATATTACCAGTAACCTAGCTTAACAGTGAGAAGTAAAATGATTCTTTGTCGTACCATATCGTAGAAAAAGCGATGACTGGAATTTGCGAAGGGAAAACTAGATCCGAGGTTGAATCGATGGGCTTCGCAATAATAGTGTAAAATAATGGTCATTTTATGTATATTGCGGAAGTTATGAATGGCCAGCTAGATAACGGCAGCACGGAATATTGAAAGAAGTGCTCAACAATGAAGAAGCATTCTGTACTGGAATTCCATCCTGAATACATTAGAGGAGAATAAACAGCATTTTTGTATGGAAATTGTCGCAGGTGAAATTGAGAAAGATGGTTTCTCCAGTCATTTGTTCGCAATCACAAATCTCCATAACACTGCGGAATAAAAGGAATCACCGTCACAGAAATTTCCCGAAATTGTTCTGGAAATACGGTCCACAAAAACCAAAATGATCCTAAAAGTTGTTTATGATTTACTGCTAATGAGCCACCTGAATATCATTTTACACTAATAGAAGCTGAGACGCCATTTCAACACACTAACAGTCTCCACTTTCGAGAATATGCTTTAACACGAAATAACGATCTTCAGTCAGCTATAGTGTTGGCAAGCCAAGGACAACCTGGTGAAGGTAAGTGTGGGAGCTGAAGATAAGTACAATTTATGACAGAAAATGAAAAGATTCTATACCTAATCCTAAAAGTAATAGGTGTGAATACATATTTTCGAGTTTAATAACTATAAATGTTTACTGCAAAGGTTTATTCTCCCATTCCTTCCTTCTCAAAATGATTCGAACACTTACTGTAAAAACTCATGTCTGCAATGTACCATCGAAATGCACGAAGAAGTTATTTTATTACGTGTTTGTGAGAAAACCAACTTCAAGTACGAAGTGTGGAATCTTAAAACGAATCCTTTATGTCGACCTGCACTATCTAATATAACTTCACTATCTAATATAACTTCACTATCTAATATAACTGCACTATCTAATATAACTTCACTATCTAATATAACTTCACTATCTAATATAACTTCACGGTATTATCTATAACGTATAATTTGTACCTGAAAGAGCTACAATTGATCCTCAGTCTTGCAGCCTGAGTGACCCCTTCAACCAGTCGCAGCTTACTGATTATTACAGAGTTACACTGAAATCAGGAGACACTAGCTACTCCAATTCACTGGTTCCCAGTCTATGAGGATTATTCACCAGTCAATAGTGTCTCATTTACTGATTTCAAGTAACGGATGTTTCACCACTATGTCACTAATTCAGGTTTAAAGAGTATCAAGTTTAATTATTTATTTATGATGTATTAAATTTAAATTTAAATAAAATATTTGAACAGTACCTGAATACAGAATAAAAAATAAAAAATGCTGTAAACTATTCAAATAGTTTAAATTTACATAATTACTATTATGGAATTAAACTTTTTAATTGAGCTCTATAGAATGGTAATTACTTAGTTGTCGAACTCTGGATAAAAACTGCCGACATAACTAGAAAATTTCATAAATCACTGTGTTGGCGAACTGTAAGATCGGGCCTCATTATGATAAGGAAGTTCCGTCATCATATCACCAGACAATACGTATCCATAAGAAGAGAAAACCCTAACTCTGGTTTTAAAGTTTTGAATGAGCAAAAATCTGGAAAATTATGAAAATCAGTCCAAATGTAAGTTTCCAACCTTCTAAAAGACTGGTTATTTTCGATAAAATGTTCATATCTCGAAAAAAAAAAAAAAAAAAAAAAAATTGACACCTCTTTTAGATGTATGCCACGGTGTGTCTTTTTGAACGATATCTGGCGAGTACCTATAGCGGATGATATAAAATAACGTACCTGAACTAAGCCAGCAAACTGTATTTGCCGAGGCACGTTCTGAACCATTTGGATAGTAATGCAGTTTTCCCCCCCCCCCCCCCCAAAAAGAGTTTATTTTGTTATGAATATCTGTTGCGGTTAAACATTTTACTGCAATAAAACAATAGCCATTCCACTTGATTACAAGAGTCTCAGTGCTTGCAGAGAGTATAAGTAGCAGCAACGTAGGATCCCCAAACACACTATCAGAACGTTACCAGTAGAGTAAAAAATAAACTTGTAGGCGCTCATTCATCTAATCAGGAAATAAGGATAAAGAACCTTACATTTTGACTGACCCTTATATTTACCAACGGAGTTGAGTTGAGAGATTTGGGCGGCTCTTAACAATGATGTCTTAAGAGCCGATGAAAGTGAAATGAGGTGAGAATAGAGCAGCGCCAGAATGCAAGGGCGGGGGAAATAGGAAATCCCCGAGAAAACCCGATAATCAGCGGCATTGTCCGGCACGATTCTCACTTGTGAAAATCCCGGGAATTGAACCCGGTTCGTCTGGGTGGGATGCTAGTAGTCTAACCACTCAGCTACCGCGCCCAATTTATCAAAGGAGACTAGATAAGGCTACCACATGGGAATTATTCTGGTTGCTACACTACTCCAGAAAGCATTATCATAATTGTGCCGGTAAACATTCAGACACAAGTGAAAGACACTCGGTTTCTCCGTCCTTCAGTGGAAATTATTTTGAACTTTATGAAACATTTGCTGCACAGTCTCACCGCGCAAGCTTCAGGAGGCGCTACGGGAAAATGTTATCCTAAAGTTGGTGAAAGTTGGGATACACATATTTTCTTTTCTGTTATATTTGGGGCCGAAAATATATTTTCATTATAAAAATATTCTTGATATAATTTTTGTACAAAAATATACAGAAAAAAATATGTGATTAACTTGATTAAAATGTAAGACCATGATAGTCATATACAATCTGAGTGTATTAAAATTGGAGTATATTAAATGTTACAAAACACAATATTTCTGAAGTCCGTTTACCCATAATAAAAAATAGCACTTATATTTGGCCACTATATAATTTGACTAGGTACCCATGCCAACTCCCTCCCGGATGAACATAAGTTCCGGTAAACCTGCGTATAATTGTCTCCCGGTTGTCTCTGGTCGAAAGCAGGAAGACACCCATATTTATTCCAAACACCGTTCGCGAAAATAGTATCTGAAGCATTGTCAAATATTATTGGGTGCCTCTAGTGGTTCTTCATGACGTCACAGCCAGTACACATACCCCACAGAAGACTTGAGAAGGAGGGAAGTGGAGGGGGAAGGTCGAGCACAGTGCATATGCATACCAGCTCGTCAGCGGGCCGCATGCAGACAGACGTGCCCCTTCGTAGACCGCTGCGCATGTATGTTCGCAAGTCTCCATCCCCTATTAGGTGGAAACGCAGCTCGTAACTTGTTAACATCCGTGTAGGTAAAGTGGAGTGGAGAGATTTGGGCTGCTCTTAACATCGAGGTATCCAGGGCCGATCGTGTAGCTTAACGTTGATGATGTGACAACCGCCACATCCCTCGTCCCCTGAAGAAGATTGCGGCAGTTTTCCACTCGTGTACAATTCCCAAAACTCCGGGTGGCGAGTCTGTTACCACAGCTCTCGTGCACGTAGAACACCTTGCCTCGATTTCATTTCAGAGTACGTTAATGCAACAGAGCGTGGATATCCAAACAGATTACACAAAATACCTCATAGCGGTGGGTGCATACTACTATATAATCATAAATCCTCTCAAAATCTCATAGTAATACTCATAATAATAGCATAGCAAACATCTCTGAAAGTACAATTGTTTCCTGATAATTTAGAACATGTATATATTTTATTATACTCAGAAATATATTTAATTCCATTAAGGATGAATATTGCCTTCCTGTATTACAGCCCATTCAACTTTTCATTTAAACATAATATTTGAGATACCTCAAATTACATCCATAAAACACAAATGTAGGATTGGGAAGGGGGGTTTAGGCCACTTACACAGTACTTGGGTTTCCACGATAACTTTACACTGGCTTTCATGGACTTTCTTAGTTTTGTTTGGAGACTTTGGGTCTGACACTAATAATGTAACCGGTGTTAAAAACTTAAATTACTTTAAATGGCTTTCTTCATTTAACCAACTACTTGGCTTTGAAGTAATCAAAGCACCTCACAAAAAGTTTGAAAAATAGATAAAGAAGGCAAAAAAATATGAAATATACATATGTATAAAAAAGCATCGCAAATAGACGTTACAAATTGTACTGATAAAAATCATGAAATTAAAAGTATTGCTAACAAAAAAAAAACCTTCCAATATCGCAGCCAAATAAACACCAAATAACAACAAAATAACGTAATGGTGTCTTTGACTTGGAGGGGGTTTCTTTCTTCCAACTGCAGCTTAGTAGCGTGTGGTGTGGCTTCCATGTGAATTGTACAGCTACCTATAGGAGGTTCACACACAGTAAAGTGATCAGTTTTGTGGCCCTAGTTACTTTTTCCTTTCAGCAATCTTTTATCATCTAACCACCTCTCTAAATCAATATTGTCATATAAGTAATAACCAGAGTGTGTATACTCCTCCGCACTTGGAAGTTAACATCTAAGGCTAAAACCAAATACATTTATTGACTATTATTCCAAATGAGAGGAATTTCAAAAATACTCACTTTACCGTGAATAGTCTATACCATGCCGTGTCATGCATGTAATCAATGTGTTGATGGAATTATTCCGGACGAAGGCCCCGTTCCATGTGGGCAGATATTATGAGATCTAGAGATGTTTCTGGAGGTTGTGGAGGATTATAAACTCTCTGTTTTCAACTTGTCCCAGGTATTTTCAATGCGTTAGTGCGCTCTCTGTTGATCATAAAAGAACAAAACAACTCCTACCACCCGCACTGCCTTATCGCACAATATTCCGAACTTTTTATGAGATGTATATTTTCGGGCTAAGGTGGCGACCCTCGATCAATACAAAATCATCAGATTTTAAATTTAAATCTTTATAGGAATTATTTGTTTTTGTACTATTTTCTCGTGATACGTTATCGAATTACCTAACATATTTCTTCCAATTTATTCTCAATTTTTATACAACATAGCCTTTAACCAAATACTTAGTAATGATCATGCATTTATTGATTGGTGTGGCAATCTTACTGCCAAAAATCTCTGACGAAGCATAATAGTGAGCACTCTATAATTTCGTCCAAGCTATGTTAAGTATCAGGTTGGAAACTACGTAATGCAATTGTTATATTCATACTAGCTTTTACACCCGGCTCCACCCGCGGCCCCACTATCGAGTTCTCTTAGCCACTGGGCTACTGCGACTCCACTATCGGGTTCTCTAACCACTGAGCTACCACGGCCCCCTTATTGGGTGCTTTAGCCACTGAGCTACTACGGCTCTTGGAACGCAATTGAAGACAGTCCATGGACAAAAAAGATAGGAGAAATGATGGAACCTTTTTTTAACAAGGTTTTTTTATGCAGTAATCCTAAAGAATGTTTAATCCAGTACCTATGTACATATCTGATAGTCATTTTTTGGAACCGTTTGAGATATTTTCGTGGGATAAAAAGTAGCCTTTGTCACTCTCCGGCCCTCCAACTATATCTGTTCAAAAGATCACGTTGATCCGTTGCTCCGTTTTGACGTGAACGAAGGGCAAACAAACACACTTTCGCATTTATTATAGTAGTAACGATTTACAGGTTTGACCAAATTTGCCTGTGTATGATACGGGGCAGTTTGTATCATTTTCACCCATTGCCTCAATATAAAATTTAAATCCCTCTACTCACTTGACCCTAAATACTTCACGTATCTGTCACTACAAACACCGGCGAACCAAAAACACAGCATAAACGCTGCATTACAGCTTTACTAATCTCAAAAGTCTTAATGTTTCATAAAGGAAAGAAAATCAAAATTTACTAAAGGTTTATTTGGCAACTAAAACATAAACATTACCAGTTGTACGCCTGGCCAACGTGCCTATTACATCCAAATATAAAGGTTTTCAAGGGTATGTAGATATGAAACTTGCATACTTCCCTTCAAGATGTTGATTTACCGGCTTGGCCTAGCGGCACGCTACGCAAACTTTTACACAACTATCTAGATATCGGAAAATTCCAGGCTACGTAAAACTTTCCAATTAGCGGAAAATTTTTTTATCCCATCCTAGTTGCCCACTAAAAACGACTCGTGGTAGTATTAAAAAAAAAATTGGTCTCAACCCTTTCGGGACAAAATCTCTATGTTTGCCGTTCTTCGTTCACTCGCCCAAAAAACCCTTAGGTAATACTTGGGTGGGTTTTCCAATTTGTAGGAACATCAAAAATAATTGGTTGGCATTCTGAACCAGCAATTTGATGATCTTGAATGTCAACGAATACAATCAGAAATTTTATAAGGGTGTTGAGCTCACGTGCACTTATGCTCTCAAAATTGTCAACTGTCAACTGACATTTTACAATAACCTGTTCTCTACGTCCTTACAAATATCATCGCCGCAAAACAAGCATGACTGAACATCCGCGAAGGAATTTTCCATTCCCTTCACATGGTAACCTTCGAATTTAAAAAAGAGATAGCCTAACTAACAAACGGCCTAACTGACCAGCAGATTTATGCGCTTTCAACAACCAGCTCATCACTTGATTACCAGTAAACAAGGTAAATGGTGCATGATCCTAATAATCTGTAAAACATTCCAGTGGCCATATACAACTGAAGCATTCTATTTCATATATGGCATATTTTCTTTCGGCATTTGTTAACAGTTTGCTAACATATGTTTCTTTAAAAAAACTGCCGAATTAATTTGATTCAGAATTTCACATATTGCTATTGAACTGGGATAACAATGCAGAAATAATTCCATTTCACAGTTAGGCAAATTTAATACCATTGGACTGGTTAAGAACTTCTTTAATCTTAAAAAAAAAAAAAAAACACCTGCTGCTCTGTATGCGACACAGAATATGTTTTTCCTTTTCAATACATTCAAAAGTTTTGACAACTGAGAAAAATTAGGTATGAATTACTCTTAAATGCAACCATTTTCAAAAATATTTTTACCCTTTTCAGATTTTTCGGGGATAGGAATTTTATCACAGCTTTCACCTTTCCATGGTCGGTATTCAAATGCCCTTCTGAAATTATGAAACCTAAATAATGGATGTGCCGTTCCGGCCAACTAATTTCCTGGGTTTACCGTTAGCCCTGCTTCGCTTAAGGCATCTAGCATCGTCCGAAAATGGTTCGCGTTGTTATGGCAAGTGAGGTGTTGTTGGGTGCCAACTTCGATACGAGCGGCAGGGTGCCACTCAAGGAACGACGAGAGGATGGGAATTGGGGACGCGGCTAGACTATATAAACGAGGTGGCCAGAGTGTCGGCCATCTTTACCCTTCAGCACACTCTGAGTCACTGACGGCGCCGGGTGCTGCCGCCGCTGACCGACTTCGAGCTCCGGTGACGAGAGACGACAACGCGAGAGGAGACGATCCACCACGAGGGGATCCTGAGGCCTTCTCCGCGGTGCGGGCCTGACCGACCCGCCAATATAATATTCCAGTGGCGAGTCCGATTGGGATAGCTGTGGATATCGAAAATATTGTTAGATTGCTTCAGTGACAGCTTTATTTGAGGAACATTTTCTATTCAGGGTTGATAGCAATTTATCACAATAAAGTCCCAAAATAAAATGACATTTTACACGATCAGTGGAGAGTTATTTATAAAAAGAGTATTCCTATTGTAATAGAGTCATTGTCAAGTGTGTTTTGATTCAGGACCATAAGTCCAGTTCAGAAGAGCTCATAAGTAAATTATAGCTACGTCCCTAGTACATTCCCTTAGTGACACTTGTGTAAGAAACGGTGATAGAACAGGGTGTTCCTCTTAGGTGTTTCTGTAAATGTATACTTCATCTACATGTGTTAAAACAAAATGTTTCCCAACACGTGATTCAGTACTGCGACATTGCTTGTGGACTAGAATTTATACTAATGGACAAACGTGTCCATTGATAAAACACTCACTGTGTAACATATGCTAAGTCTTCCTTTGAATGTCGGTGCAATTCACACTGTACGAAAGCTCAGTATAAATCTGAAATGATAAAATAGTTTGCTTTATGTTAACGTTGAATAAATTGTTTCCATAACTGAGAATAGGAATAGGTCCATGTTCTTGTATCCTTTGGTGTTGAATTTAGTCTGTGGAAGATGGTGATCTGTCAAAACGAATGCTGGTTTTAGTATGTCCACAGAAATGGTTTGTTTGCACGAAGGAGCATCAAACATTAAAGAAGCTACTTTGTAGTGCATGGGATGACTCAGTATTGTCCATCATAAACTGGTTGCAGTAGTCTTCAAATTGCATCATAGCGAATAAAAATATAATCACTTTTTATTCATTCCTGAACAAAAACTGTTTTTGTGGAGTAATGTTTTGTTGGAATGTGTTTTGAAATTCTCATTTGTTCTCTTAACGTGCATATGAGAGATAGGACGGACATCTTATGAGTTAGGATGTCTCTCGAAAAAATATGTAGGAAGCTTGATTGATGTACCAAATGTCATTTCTGTAGTGGTTACTTGGTAGTCAGGGATTACATATGATTTCAGACTCAAAAGTACCAATGGAAGTCATATGTAAGGTGAGCTTTCGGGAAGGATTTCATTTGCCTGTGCCATCATTAAATCATTCCATTTGCTGCATGATGATATGCTGTGGTTTTGATGGCTCTAGTACCAAGAGTTTGAGTGAGGCATCAGAAAAGTTCACACTCGAACTGTGTTCCATGACCTATAGTGGTAGTTTATGGTACACCAAAATAAGCTATCCAGGTCAATACAAAAATACAGGTGCTATAGTTTCAGCAGTGATATCTTTAATTGTAACTGCTTCTGGCCACCGAGAGGACCAGTCAATAATGGTGACAAGATAAGAATATCTCTGTTATGGTGGGAGTGGACCAACATTGAATCTTTCTGTGGCTGCTCCATACTGACCTATAGCACTGTTTGCATTTCGCCAGATTTAGGATCGTTGAGATGGAATACACGAAGATGCCTACAACTTGATGTCCTTTTTCACCGATGGTCACACATATCGGCATTTAATGAGGTCTATTAATCGTATGACTTCTGGGTGTGAGAGGTTGTGGAGAAACTCAAATATGCTCCAACAAATTCTTGGAGGAATATGGAGTCTAAAACTGTCAGTTGAGTTGTCATATAATAGTTTAAGATTACTTGGTATTCAAAGTGTTTCAAATTTTAGTGAACACGTGATTGACGTAAATTATTCAACTCTTCGTCTAGTGTCTGGGAACTGGCGATTTCTTCAATAGTGAAACTAAAAGGAATAATAATGGAGTAGATCCGTGAGCAAGCATCAGCTACTTATTGTCCTATCCTTTTATATACCTTATATCGGTGGTAAGTAGTCCAATGAAGTTCATGTAGCATAGTTGTTGTGATGTAGCTTTCTCAGGGCATTGTTGAAACATAAAGGTTAGAGACTTACAAATACTGTAGATTGGGAAATCTCGTTCTTCAGTTATGTCTTTGAAATGTAAGACAGCAGAATACACTGCACGAAGTTCTCTGCCATAGATAGAATAGTTCTTTCGTGCATAATTGAGTTTCTTGGAGAGAAATGCCAAGATGTCCAAGCAATATACATTGATTTGATGAAGAGTAGTGCCTAGAGAAAGATCTGAGACATCTACCAATATCATCAATGACAATTCTAGCGAAGGGTGATCTAATAGTGTTGCATTTGCAAGGGATATTTTAACTTCATTGAATATATTTTTTAGTTCATCAGTCTGCGACTTCTTTGTTCTGTCATTTTCGTGTGCTCCAAGAGTAAGATCAAAGAGTATATCCTGCAATGAAGCTGCCTGAGAAATTGCACGGTGTTAAAAATGTATTAGTCCTAGAAAACTTCATAAATCTTGAACTGTCTCTGGACGTTGGTAATCAATTATAATTCGTACTTTTTCAGGTGATGGAGTGAGTGAAGAATAAGTGAACAGATTGAGGCGGCTCTTAACAGCGATGTCTTGAGAGACGATGAGGGTGATTGAGGTGAGTATGTAGTAACACCGTCATGAAGTGGCGGGGGAAATGGGAGATCCCCGAGGTAACCCGCCGAACAACATCATCATCCGGCACGATTCCCATATGCGAAATTCTGGTGACCTGGCTGGGTATTGAACCCGGTTCGCTATGGTGAGAGGTAGGCAGGCTAACTGCTCAGCCACCGAGGCCATCAGGTGCTGGATGTATGCCTTTCTCACTGATGATGCATCCCAGAAATGGGACTTCATCTAATACAAAAAGGCATTTGCTGATGTTGATTTTAATATCATGTTGATTCAGATGTTCAAATAAGTGACGAAGGTGGTGTTAATGTTCATTTTCACTTGGGTAAGTAACTAAGATGTCATCAATATAACAATACAATATATCTCTTAAATAATTGAGCTTCATTCTGTAGTCCAAAAGGTAAGAGTTAAAATTCAGACGCCAAAAGGCGTTATGACCGTTGTCTTCGTAATGCCATCAGAATGCGTGGGTATGTGATTAATAGCTTGGATTAGGTCATTTTTATTCAATACCAGGTGTAGAGTACCTGTCCAGCAACTATTGGATGGTCGACAAATTCCCATGTCAGTCATATCTTGGAGCTCTGACTTGGAGACTGTAAACTTTTAAGATGACAATCGACGAGCTTTAGCCGTGACTGGATGACAAGTTGTGGTAATGGTGTGCATCACATTTGCGGGAGGTGAGAAAAGGAGATATTTTGAATATGAAGATCTGGAAATTCCTTTAAGATGTTAGAGTATTTCTGATTTGGGAGTTTGGTATGAATAGATTCAATCCCAGGAATTTTTACCTGAGTACCTTTTGAACAGAGATTGGTTTTACAGTCTAAAATTCATATATTCGTAAAATAAATCGAAAGATTTAAATTATGAATAAAATCAACTCTAGTAATGGTGTTCGTACATCTGCTATTACAATATTACAAAATAATTTTTACGTAATCCTAAATCGAGTCGTAAAACGCGTTCTTCATGCGTCTTAATGGTAGTCCCATTGGCTTTGTGCAACTGTAGGTCAAAGAGTAAGAATTTATAGTTGAAGTCTTGTCAATTGAAGTCACCACAATGTCACAGCGAGCGATGTTATGCGGTACGGAGGCTTGCTGATCCATTAATAATTTTTTTTGGATATAGTGCACAGTAACAAAGCATGTTTCGTATAACTACGACCATAGCCTCAACAGCTTCTAAGGAAGTGTAAATGCTTATGAGGTAACTGGCGGTGAACAACACAATTTCGAACTGAAATTAAGTTAACTTAATTTATCAGATTTGTCACAGAACAACATATATATATTTATTTATTTATTTATATATATTTACATTAAATATATTTTCACGTGAACAGGCTCGTGAACAAAAGTACTGCTAACTATTTATGGTTAGCATTATTGTACTAGCTGATGAAGGTGAGTTTGGATCTCCAGTCTACTGCAATGTCACATTCGGCCGTCAACGAGAAGGCCGAAATGATGATAGACCAAAACCCATCTTCGGCAAAACTCAGAGCTTATGGACACCAAGTTTTTCGTCAAATTGTCCTTTTATTTTTAAGCTTGCTAAAATCTCTATTGGAATTGGAATTGGAAAGGGCTTATTACCGTCCCCTGGTGTTGTGCCTGAAGGATTATCAAAGACGGCTTACAGACTAACTTATGCCCTAACTTAAACTAACACCTATGCCTTACCTGGGATTCGAACACGGAAACTCCCATACCTCAGACCGGCGGCGCACCAACCGACTACGCTACAGGAGGTCGGCATCTCTACTTTTATGCAAGAAGAACACTTAGGGGGCGGCCTACAAACTAAGCTGGAATAAACCTACTTCTAAAAAGGCACGCGTATCTACTACTTCAGCTTCTGCGGTCTAGTGGTCGAAATAATTTACTCAAGGCCAAAGTAACCCGAGTTCGATAACTGCCTGGTTTCTAACTTGGAACCACGTGGTCGGGAGCCATCTCTAACGTTCTGAATTACGGAAGTCGCCTATTAAATGGTCAGTATCCTACAATAACCAAGAGGTTTCTTCGGCTTAGCCTTTCTGTACAATCGTTCGTCGTAACACTGCTCGTTAGGACTTTGTGGAGAACAATGGACGGGTTGGTAATGCTATGCAACCTATGAAATAAAAATGCTCTATTGTTGCAGAACACTAATATAATATTTTCATTTTTAATATTCATAAATATTATTCCTGGGCTATGTATGCGTGTGTATTAAAACACATTTGATAATAGCATCTTAAAATGCATGCCCTTGTTTTATAAAGCCAAAATTATTGTCATGTGATAGACTATAACTCTTTATTCTTAATGGCGTCAAGGAATGAACGTGTAAGATTTCGGAGTTAACCAACTCTCTCATACTCCCCGTGGTCGTGTACTCGTCAGCAGGCAGGTTCCATTGCAGAGGGAACAAGTAGTGTGTTAGGTGTCGGCGTCCGAGATTCGTATCCTCATGCATGTCGTTGTAGGGCGGGCCTAAAGGCCTGTCTACATTGCGCTATCCCAATCTGTGCCTTAAGACAAGGATTTACTGATTGGTTCACGTGACCCTATAATGTTATGGCGCTGGCCCAACCTCCCGTGTCCAAAGTTAACCTGTGTTTCTAGCCAAAGCATTCAGAAAACTGAACTTTTGTCCCATGTTGTCTCGTTTGACAATAGGAAAAGGAAGACTTTCTCTCCTTTTGCGTGAACTCTTGGAATGTTTTTGTTGTAAATGTAAACATGAGGTGTGAAATATTGGCTTTCTCAAAACGAACGTGATGAAGTGCTAATTAGTCTTGTCTGCGTTCGGTCTGAACTAATAAATGTGAAGGATGAAACTTTAATAAACGTAAATTTCAAAGAAAATTCTTGGATGTCAGTTGGTTAACTTCTTAAAAATCAAACATTTAGGGCCTATGCCATAAAGGTAAATAAATATTAAATTCACCCATCTCACATTAAATTAAATAATCAATAATAAACAATATTTGAACATCGCTACTTAACACCAAATAATGCGCCGAATTTACTGCGATCTAGTGTCATATTCTGAAATTCAGTCTCTGTGGCTGAGCGGTTAGCCTGCTCGCCGCCCACCAATGCGAACCGGGATCAGTACCCGGCCGGGTGACTACCGGATTTTCGCAATTGGGAGTCATGCCGGACGATGCCGCTGGTCGGCGGATTTCCTCGGGAACTCCCATTTCCTCCGCCCTTGCATTCCGGCGCTGCTCCATTCTCACCTCATTTCACCCTCATCAACTCTCAAGACCTCGTTGTTAAAAGCCGCCCAAATCTTCTGACTCAACTAAATTTCGGACAATGCATCTGTAGACCACATTCGTACTGCGTCAATTTGACGTCACTTGACGTCGAGATTCGGACACGTCCAAGTCCACAGGTACGGCCGGTGGTAGAAAGGCCTTAAGAGTGGGATGGAGCTGCGCGTCCAAGGTCAAGAAGCGAGGGAGCGATACGGGCGACACCAACACGCACGCCTAGCGCCTCATCGCACCTACGCGCAAGTCGTGCAGTGTTTCCGTCATGGCGCTGCAATGTGTAAATTACACCTGTAACAGTGGGACTTTATTACACACGAAGAAAGACTACAGATTAAACTACGCCAGTATATTTGCACTTTTCTCTTGACGCTTAAGGAAACTCTGCTTTAAAAATGCGATATTTGACATTTTTTACGATTTTCGTTATCCAAGATTATACTTAATATGACAAAAGTTAAAATAATAGGGGGATAAATAATTGTTATTTTTAATATCTTCTGACAAAAAGTCGTATTTGTAGAACATTTATTTGCCGAGATAGCTGTATTCGCGCAAACAACAATTTCACATAAAACGCGCAGGTTCATCGCACTCTTAAAGAGCGACTAGACTGCGAGAGGCTCGCTCCGCCGCCGACAGAGCGCTCTGGCGTGCGCAGTGATGGATGGCGCCGTGGCGTGGGCGGTGTTACCACTTGTGCTTGCTCCCGCGCCGTGCATCGTGTCGCCCCCGTGAGGAAGGGGGTCGGCTGGTCTTATCTGCGCACCCGCCGCCGGCAGTATCGCACGAGAAACAGGAATTACCAGCCCCGTGAACCGCCCCCTCCTGCGGGCCGATCAGCTGGGCTCATTACCAGCCCGCCCGACACGACATTCGTTGCTTGACGTCTCCGTCAAAAGCCGCCGCATGCAATCTCAGCCTGTCACGAGCCCGATCAACTGCCCTCGCCTACTTAATTATTTCTCCAAAACAGCAGGCGAGCGCTTTCCCCTTCTCTGTAGTGGCTTCCGTAAAACTTTACATAACAGTCTTGGTTTCCTCTCGCAAGGTCGGGTACTACTATTTTTTATACTTTTTAACTGTAGTGGGCTACAACCAAAATGTTTAAAGACTGTTCACGATAAAGTGAGCACTTTTGAAATCGACCTTATAAACAGTCACTGCTCCTACCTGCATATATTTTAACCGGCGCACTGAGTGACATGCGCCCAGTTAAGTTGGTCACGATGGAGGGAAAGTACTTCCATAGAACTACGTCGAATAAAAAGTGTTAGGTAATCATTTGTGACTACTTAAATGATTTATTTAGCTTTCTGTTCTTTTTTTTTAATTCATCGAAGTGTAAAACTGAGCAGATTTTAAAAATATTAATTTTTCTAATAATTTCACAATTTCACTGGACCGATGCTTGAATAAAGTGACGCGGCCCATGGAAATGTTAATTTTACATAAAGCGTAAGACTACGCAACGTGCTGCGCAGCTTGTGTCTGCGAGCCAGTAACAGTATAGAGTGCGCCCTAAAGTTTAACGACGAGTTGTTAATCTCCTGCCTTGAGCTCTGTGGTAACACCTCCCCTCATTTTTCCCTCCGTCCTCTGTGTAACTCCCACCTTCCACGCATGCGCGTTCTTACTTAATTTTCGTTGGTTGTGACGTAATTTTGGAGTGGACGACCTTAGCATCTGCGCTGGGCTCGCCCACTGCGTTTCTGCTCTCATATCTGTAAGCGCCCTTCAGGTGCGTGTCAGCTCCAGGTCCGCATTGGACTCTTTCAAATTCGTCAGCATGTTAGCTGACCGAGTAAACACCAGTGGTTCAAGGTGGGTTGATATGGCAAAGTGAAATAGAAGTGATTCTAACTTAATGCTAGTAGGCGTTTCTTAGGGTGCATTCAAAATTCTATTTGATAGTTGAGAGTTTTTAGTCTAAATTCGGTTTGGAGTAACTTCTAGCTATGGAGTCCTACTTGTGTCGAAAGTTGGTGTTGGTTTTAGCCATATTAATGATCAGCGAACGCGACGGCCTGGAAATGCGATGGCAATTTGAAAGGGCCCCGCATATGTCCGCGTTCTTTGCTTAGTTAGATTGTCCTTTTACTCATCTTGTATGTTAGCCACAGTATTAGTTTTGTTATGGTGCTTATTTGTAACTATCAGAATTAACTTCCCGTATTAAAAATATTATTTAGGCTGTGTGTGAAGTCTCAAATATTTAACAGGGTCGGGCTTTGGTTAGGTCTTTGGGAAGCCCCGGCACATGCAGGTGCTCTTATTATTTTTCTAATTTGATCAGCAAGGATAATTGGTTTATTTCTCCTATTTTCAGCCCAAATTCATTTCATAATCTTTGTTCGTATTTCATATTATGTTGCTGATTAATGATGGAGTAGTGTAGTGGAGAAACTATATTTGCTTATTTTAAATTTATTTTATCAGAAGTTTGTCTTTGAAGGTCCTGCGGGACGCATGGGGTTCCTTTTACTATCTTCAGTTTTTAAAGTGTACATGTACCTGAAAATAAAATATCTTGTGTTATTAGAGTTCCTTTATGCAATAAAAGTAACATTGAATTTTGTTTATTGCCTTGTCATTGATCTTGCGGCGATAGTTCGCTACAGTGCATACAAGTAGATCTTAAACAGGACTTTCAAAAGTGCTGATTTTACCGTGAACAACCTATACCAATACCAGCTTAAAATTTATTCATTTATTCAGTCACCAGTTAGGACTCTTCCCCAAAGAAGTTAAATGACTTGGCGATCACATGCCTATTTGAATAGGATATGGTTTTATAGGTGGTTAAAAACATACGGCCGGCTAGAGAAACTGTAAGGTTTTTACTATACTAAATATTCGTTTATTTATAAACAAGGACTTAAGAGTTATTGTATGAATTTACTCGAAATTTTTTTAACGGGTCGGCTAATTGTTATGCGGAGAAAGTGCCGATAGAATGCTCGTGCTCAAATCACATACATTTTCCGTTTTCATTAAATTCGGCGGTTTCTTTATAACCTATCCTAATTCGAACGTAAGTCCCAGGTAGGGACGGGACACAAGTGCGTCTCAGGGCTGAGCCCCATACGCCTACAGGGGAGGGAATTCATGCAAGAGGGCATGCATCGCAGCAGAGGGGGATTGGGCAGCCATGGTCGCGTTTGTGGCCATGACTGCCTCCCTAGGCATATAGGCTGTTCACAGTAAAATTAACACTTTTGAAATCCCTGCTTAAGATCTATTTACACCCACGCTGTGTATTCTTGCGCCTAATGTAAGATTAACACTGTCACGGGCCTCGCCACTTTATTCATGCGTCGGTCAAATGAAACTGTGATATTATTAGAATAGTAAATATTTTACAAATCTGCTCATTTTTTACACTTCAATGAATAAGAAAAGCAGCAAGCGAAATAAATAGTTTAATTTATCACTAATGGTTACCCAACACTTTTTATTCGAGGTCAATATAAGGAACTACTTTGCTATCCACCATTGCCAACTTTACTGGGCGCACGTCACTCAGGGCGCCCGTTTATATGCAGAGAGGAGCAGTGACTTTTTTCTAAGGTTAATTTCGAAAATGCTCACTTTATCTTGAACAGCCTTTAATTATATGTAACCTCTAACTAAGTAGAGAAAGGGGAAAACTGACATAGGTACCGTATAAACCATTTTGGCCGGAAAGAATTAAGAATTATTGCATGCATTAATACAAATTGCTACAGGATACAGATAGGTAGAAACCACGCTCTTACCATTAATTTCGTGTTATGTGGTCAGTAAGGTCTATGCAAAATTAAGTTTTTCATGTAGTGGACCAAACGTAACTGCTACCAAAACCAAAACAGCACGTGCTTCAAACATCATCAGTGTTTATACAGCCAATAATATATGTGTCGCTGATAAGGGAAAATTTTATTCTAAAATAAACGTAATTAGACTTTTACATTAATATGTCAGTATAAAAAAAACATGATATTGCACTTATCACTATTACTGCACCAGTAGTCATCTACTTAACGAGACTGAATTCGGTTAGAGTTATGTAAATCATTATTTCCTTGTTTCTGAGAAATTCAGTAATGAGCAAACAAGGAGCCCCATTTACGCATTGCTTTAGAGCCCAGAGATTATGATTAAATATGTAGGAACTAATGCTCGCTCCAATATGTCATCTGTTTCACTATGGAACATAACCGTAACCTGAGTCAACTGCTCGTACGACATTCATGCGGTTATTGCTGCAGTCTTCATCGGTGCGTTCTTAGAAGTCCATCATCGTAGGCAGGTAGGTACCACTTCGCCCCTTGTTCAGATACAGCTGTTTCTCAAGAAAGGCCTACTACAAACCAGGTATTTTAGCCTTCATTTCACTGCGTTTTTTGTACTCTTTGCTCCTTTTAAGTGTATGCAACTGTGTTTTTGAATACACGTTAATTTTCATTTTGAAATTATTAGTTATTATAACGTTGGTATTGCCGATTCAAGTTATATATAATCGTTTATGCTGCAGAAATTATCCATTGCATTATTGTTATTAGCCAAGTATTATACATATTATTGTTTTCATGTATCGGTAGCTGAAGCTGATTATGATCGTATTTTTAATGCTGTATTTTGGCCGGCAGGCTGTTCCTTTTCATGGTAGTCTTCATTATGGCCAACTGTTTGACACGACGCGTGCTTTAAAGTCTCCTAGCATTATAATATCAAGTGTAAATCAGCCAGTTGTCATCAGTAATACATCACAAGAAGTAATACAAAATAGTGAGATGGCTGGAGAAGTCGCAAATGAGACTACTTATGAGTAGTCTCATTTGCGACTTCTATTTTGTACAAACGTAATATCCGGGCTGTTTATTGGGGCAACCAGACGTGCCATTAATTTACATATGTGTTTCTAGGGAAGGATGATATTTATCTATATTATCAACCTGTAAGAGGTCTTCGTGTTTTAATCTGTTTTGTTTTCCGACAGCAATAACAGTGTAGACTATTCAGTCATTTGTTTAACTGAAACCAGGTTTAGTGATAATTGTGTTGAATCTCACTATTTCACGGAAAATTACTATATATTTCGTAAAGATCGTGATCCTACTATCAGTAACCTTTCTAGATAAAACGGTAAATTTATTGAAATACCCTTGCACGGTAGAGAAATTTGATTTTATCTTCCTCCTCAATTATCTGGCATTGATTTCAATGTTTACTTTAATTTCTTAGATTCTAAATTGTCTCGTTATACTCATCATGTAATTTTAGACAGTGATTTTAATGTTCCTGACATTGATCCGAGTAAATTTCACACACTAAATATTTTTCATAACTACAATAAACAACAAGGGCAGATCCTTATATAAAAAAAGAATTCTCTTAATTCGGAGAAATTTAATTTCAATACGCCATATTCTGAATTACTGGACTTAGTTATTTCCAATTTCTTTATAGACCAGATTGAAATGTCTGCAGATCCTATTGTGGATGGAAATGTGTATCATCCTGCTTTAGTCTGTTCTTGCAAATTTAGTTCTGATAATTATAGAGAAAGTATCAATACATAATATAACCTTATTTATCACAAAGGAGACTACTTATCATAATTTTTAGCATTTAATGCCTTCTACTGGAGTCCTGTATACAATATGCAAGATGTCAATCAAATGGAGGATTACCTTTCGAGAAATTCTCAATTGATAACCCTACGGTAAAAATTTTCAAAAGTAAATATCCGTTACGGTTTTCTAAAGATCGTATTAGACTTTTAAAAATGAAAAAGCGTCTATTTAGGTCAAAGAAAAGAAACAAAATGGATTTTAATTACGCTCGTTTTTCTTCTGATAGGATCACTGTTTTGAAAAAATTAACTAGACAAGGAAAAATTGCAAGCCAATATCAATAATAAATTGAAAAGTATTCCATCTAATATTTGGAAATATGTAAAAATTATGAAAAAGGCAACAGAGAGAAAATAATTTTGCTATCTGACAATACTATGGTTCAAGACCATCGATCTCTTGCCAATATTTTTGCTAAGCATTTCGCTGAAGAGTATGTTCAATTAACTGACATTGCGAATCCTGGAAATAATTGTAGGTATTGGAAATATTTTGCACTTACCAATTCCAGTAATTACCCAAGGATTGCTATTGGGGGCTATTAAACGAATTAAAAACAGTAAGTCTACAGCGATCGAAGAAATTCCTAACTTTAAAATCAAAGTATATGCTAATACATACACTCCACTTTTAACTCATATTTTTAATTTTAGTCTTTCATGTGGTACTTATCCACGTTAGTGGAATAAATCCTAATTTGTTCTTATATTACAAAAGGCAATGAACACGATGTTAGTAAAAATTGACTGATGTTATTATGTTGTTTTTCAAAGGATCTTGAGAAAGAAATTCACAACCATATAAACTTCAATAAAAATAATTTAATATCAGATAGCATTTATTTCAAACAGGTAAAACAACTGCTAATAATTTATTCAAATTTCTTAATGATTCACATGGAGAAGTATCATCAAGAAATCAGACAGATGCAATATAGGTACTTTGATTTACGTATAGCTTTTGACACTTGTAAACAACGCAATTTTGAAAAAAATTACAATCAATAGGTTTAGATACTGATTATGATATTGGTTTTCTAGTTATTTTCTGATAGAAAGTTTGAAGGGAAAAATTAAAAAAATCTCTTTTTAATGTATCTGTTGGTGTCCCACAATGTGGTACACTATCAAGAATTTTATTTGACATATATATGAATTATATTATAAGTGTCGTAAACAATTTTCGAGCACTTCTCCCTGCAGATGATTTGAAAATCTGTAAAAATATCACAGATTTCACTATTTGTGTTCAGCTGCAAGAAGACAATTCTGATGTGTATGAATGGCGTACTTGAAATGTTATTTCACTTAACCTAGAGAACATAGTTTGTATTACATTAACAAGAAAAACTAGATTAATTGGGTATAAATATTTGAATCAAAATCTTGTTATTTATAGAGTTTATTGTTCATGATCTCAGTGTTATACTTGATTATAAATTTTTCTTCCATTATCATGTAGATTGTTAAATTAGTCATCCTACAAGAACCCTAGCTTTAATCAAATTTATCACTTATTCGGCGTCAACACCTAACTCAGTATTGTGTTTAAATTGTTGGTTAGTACGATCTAAAATGGAATACTGTTCAGTTATTTGGAATTATATTTACACTGCATACTCAAGGCGACTCAAAAATGTAAAAATTAGTATTTTTTAAACAATTTTTTTAAATTATCTCAAAACAATATAATTTTAAAAGAACTTGGTGCTAAATAAATATAACACCCTGACTTTGAAAATAAGACGTGATATTATTGATGCATTATTATTAATAAAGGCTTTTATTTCATATTTTTTCCTGTTCTGTTGTTAATAACTTGACGTGTCTTAAAATCTTTAATTATAATCATAGAATTTTGAAGACCATCTTTACTCTAACAAAAAAAAAACGAATTAGTGGAAAGGTGAATTCTATATTATGACTATTTTTTTCATGAGATTGATTCCTTCTCGGGAAAGAAAATTACATGTTATGATCTATTCAAACATTATAATTGATAAAGTACTAGCTCTGCACATTCCTTATTAGATATAATTTTTTTTTTCGGTTAAATTCAATATTTGCCATTTGTATATTGAAGTGGTTTTATTTAAATTTCTTAGGTGAGTTAAAATATGTCGTATGTTTGTGTAACTTATGTTGTAGTTGTGTTAATAATGTCGTTGTTGTGTAATAACTGTGTTGTATGTTTGTATAATTGTCTGTATTCTGTTTGTTTTATATGTGTTGTTCTGTGTTTGTGATTTTTTATATTCGATTTATATTTATTTTTGTGTATTTATCAATCTTTGCATGTATGTGTCATCCTGTTAATTATTTCTACTGTTGGGTGACACATTAAGCTGCAAAATAAATTATGCTCCAGAATAAATAAATAAACTGATTATTATTGAAAATACGGACTAAAGTAAAATGTGATTGTGTCAATTTACTTTAAAATAAACGAAATAATGCAGTGTAAGATATTTCAATGTACTGTTGTTTGATCATTTTGATCATTTGGAGCTGCGTTGTTCCCAAGTATTAATGGATATCACAGATCCAATCAGAGCTCCATTACCATAGGTACTATTCATTTTTGAAATCAATGATATAGTTTTATAGCAATCATACCTAATTATAATCCGAGATGTTGACATAAATATGTTCGGGTTATAACAGCACGTAAACGTAAATGATAGTAATGACAGTAACTTTATAACTACGGTTGTAGTAAACACTAATAATGAATTTTATTTGCTTCAGTTATAGAAATTATCTAAAGAGCAAAGTATACAAGTTAACATTTATAAGCATAACGTTAGTGTATTTCATCATAATTCTTTCAGTAGTTAATTAGACTAAGTTTTCAGCGAAAAACTGTTCAAAATAATCCCTATCCTACATTCTTTCATTGATTGAAAATTCACTAGAAGTAAAAATCATATTGTAGTTATTTTGAAAATATATTTGCTTTCGGAAGTTACTTCCTCGATATGTAATACCGTGTGTATTGTATAATTGTGAAAGCATCTCGATTGGTTATTATGTGGGCCACGAAAGTTTTATCTCGACAGAGTTATTTGTATGAAAAATATATGAGGTATAATAGTTGCATTTCTCACTACGCACGTTCAAGCCTTTCTCTCCGTATGCCACAGTACATCCTTTATGTGAAAGGAACCTTCTGGGTTGCAGACATAACAAGCTGTGTCGAAACGCCGCTGCGACCTGGTTGCCGAACACGAATTTGGTAAAGGGGGGGGGGGGGTGATTGCGCGATTTACGACCGTAGGAATGATACGAGCCACACACACTTACCTATCAGGCTCGGTTATCTCGCTGAGCGATTCATAAACCACGCCCTTCGGCACTTGTCCTCGGCGAGTTCGAGGGCGAGTGAGAAATCGAGGAGTTGTGTCTACCTAGTTAGTGTAAGCGTACGGCACTATTAATGTAATTTTGATTAACTTTGGTACGGCGTGTGGTTATTTTCCTAACAGGATGTCTCACGTTTAGCGTATTGTTATGATTAATTATATATTATAACTCCTTACATGAATATTCATAACTTAAAGGGTCTGTTGTTGCTTCCACGAGCCATAGTTTAATTACAGCTATAGGGGCGATGCAAGTTATTAATAAGAGCTATGTAATGAACACTATGTAAGAGGGGTTTATTTGACATTAATGTTCTATAATATTATTTCATTATAAACATGAGTTAATATGCACTGGAGGAGCTATACAATTATATTGAAGTATTTATTTATACTAAATTATACAGATTTGACCAGCCACATTCTGAGTAAAGTCTAATTGGGGAGTCCCTGATTCCGGAGGCTGATTAAGATGGCGTAAGTCGACGGCCGGACATACCCATCTTCAGTGGTCTTCGTTCCAATGTCCCGACGACAAAAGACCCCGCGAAGGGACTACACTGCCCTATATTGGCTGCGTTGTCCCCATTTACTGGCCCGATGAGGGGGTTTCTGTTGTTTACGATTTCATAACTAATTTTAACAATCACGGCCTGTGTCCTGGATAAATATGTGAAGGTGTAATCAGGCAGGCCGCTCAGCTAAGACCTGATCACAACTCATAACAGTATGGCCACAGAGTAGAGTCTAGGTAAGTACGCAGGGCGAGGCGGTTCTTTTGAAGTTGGCGTACCCATTCCCTGATTGGCTGAGCGAGAATCTCGGAACGGGCCTCGTATATGATTGACTATTGCGTGATGCGAAATGTTCCCTATTAGCTGGGTTGCAGGCTAGCCAGTAAATGCCCAGCGCTGATTGGTGAAACGCGTTTTGACATATCGCTGGCTGGTGACGCCATTTTGCTAACGTGCGCGGTTGGTTCGTGGAATGCGTGGTTGTTTCGAATCTGTACTCTTCAGTACCGTATGGTATTGTGGACGCTGTCATGGTGTGGTGGGATTCTCTGGAAACAACTGTGTCCTATTCATCTTCAGTCCGTCACCTTCATTTCGTCTCACGTCACCCGTTCTTCGTGCGGGCTCGGGTAAGACCGCCTGCTTAAGTTAACTCGAAACTCTTCTATAGGCTGTTCAAGGTAAAGTAAGCACTTTTTAAGGCTCTTTTAATTTTTTCCTTTCGTCCTATTTCCACCTTCCTGCTGCTTTTTAATATAAACATTGCTTTGTGACGAATAAACACAGTGTATACATTTCACCGCCCTCAAAATTTAATGCCTGAAACTGCAATAAGATATATTTAATAGTAGTTAAAGCGCTTTGGGAGGGCCTTAAAAAGTGGCCACTTTACCGTGAACAGCCTATAATAAATGTTGTCGACCATACCTTATAACGGAAAATACGGCCAGATTTATATTTTCTAAGCAATTCTATTTGGCAGGCTTTTCCCTTCCCCATAAAAAGTAGACAGTACTACAGTTATTACCAGGCACAGCTAATTACAACATATATGAATGATATATGCCTAAGTATGTTCACTTGGCTCGCCATACACAAAACTATGGGTTTCCTTCGTTGCAGTTATTATAGTGCGTTTAAAACCAGCCGCTACATGAAATGATCATTCATATTTGAGATCGCCAGTTCAAGAAAAAATTGTTGGCTCGGTAGACAATGTCACAACAAACTATCTGCTGCTGACAGCCAGTTGGTGCTAAGCGGGAGAGTTACGTAAGGAGTAAAAAAAAAATCGGTACACATTTGTGCTTGACTGTGCATTGAATAAAACACTGTTTCAAATGTCGTAAGCTCAAAAATTACCCCTCTGTTTGCTGCGGATGACCATAACCGTGGTACTTTTTAAAAGTCGGCTGAAAAAAAATTGTAAACCAAATTGAATTATACCTACTTGGTATATAACATAATGTTGTGAGTTTATTTTATGTATATTTGCAATTGTAAGTATTAATTTTGTGCGATATTTATAAGCCGGTGAATTTTTTACCTTCGAATTGAATGAAAATGAAACGCTAGCAAAGTTGTAAGTAGTATTACTATGTATGTCCGGGCACAATGGGTCCTCCTGGGAGGGATGGAGGACTCACCACCTGCTATGATGTCACAGGCGAAGGTCGTGCTTGGCGACCTTGGATGTCGAGTATCAATGGGAACCTATACCCCAAATATCTTGTCTATTACTTGCAAAGTCAAAATTTGACCAATTTCGTGCTCTACAAATTAACGAACCAAACCAAAAGAATTAAATGAACGAAGCTCTCAGGGGCCGTGTTAATGTTGCTCAAGAGAGGGCCAGTAAAATTAAAACTTTGAAAGTTTTAAAAACAGTTAAATATTGAAAAGTTATAGATTTTCCATATATGCGGCATTTGTGCGTTTCAAGCATACTTTCCGAATGAAAGAAAGGCTTGTGCAATCACCCGAATGTATGTCTTTGAATACGTGTCGCCCCCTTATAACTTTTAAATTCAACACCGAATTTCACCAAACTAGATCCACATATAATATTTGGTAAGCATATTGGACTTTTATAGTTTTCTATCACGCAGAGTACATAATTTTCAAAACTGTGGAAAATGTATTATTTAGGGCACTGTTATTTCTCGTTGAACCATTAAACCAATTTAAATCCATTTTTTAACGTTGACAGTGGATGGCATAAGCATTGAATTCAGGAAGTGATATTATTTTCGCACCATTTTGTAAGAGAGTGCAACGTGAAAAATAAAACTTTTACGTTTATCTCGGTACCAACACAGACTATTCCTGCCAAATTTTGCATAGAATTGTAGGCCATGTTCGTACATACAATTTAAATTGATATTCCCAAGGCACTTATTTTCAAAATGACGCCAATATAAACATTTCAGGTTCATTTACAATATGTACCATACGGTTTGACCAATTTCGACCAAATATTTTATGCTCAAAGAATTTTTTTCTATCATCAAATGTGTCAACATATAGCCTATTATTTCCAATTGTGTCCACCGATTTGTAAAACAGGGCCACATATAAAGTAAAGTTTAATTGTCATATCTCGGGAAACAATCAACCAATCCCATAAAATTTGGCACTCAAGTAATATTATGGTAGGTCCTGTAAACTGATATGTTTTAGTAGGTCAGAATATTATTTTCAAAATGGAGGCCATACAAACATTTTAAACTATTATGCTATATCTATGAAACCAAATAACAAATTTCAACTTAACTTTATATGCAGACAATATCTATTACAACCATCAAATCCGTTTACCTACGGCTTCTTTTGCCCACAAATTTGTAAGATAATGCTACATGAGTGATTGAAGTGTTGTTTTATGTCGAGACACAATTTACCGATTCCTGCCAAGATGGCAGACAAGTAGTTATACAGTAGATCATGTAAACATACGTATTTTTAGTGGGCCTGACAATATAATGGTGGCGATATACACATTTTTATTTAATATGCTATATCTAAGGAATAATGAAACCAATTTCAACTTAATTTTGTATGCTGGCAGTGTCTACGCATACCCCAAATAAGCTAATATATAAACTCATTTGTCAGCCATTTTGGAAGATAGCACCACGTGGAGAATTAAGTTTTTGTCTCCTATCCCGAGAAACAATTAACTGATACCCACCCGATTCAAGCGAGAAGTTAAACTTTTGTAGTCCATCTAAATATATATGACTTAAGGAGGTAGTCACATATTTTCAATATAAGAGCTATGCAAATATTTTAGGTTAGTAAGCCATATTTCCCAAACATTTTCAACTTACTTTAATATGCATAAGTAAAAATAACGAACATAGAATGTGCCAATACATAACCGTTTTGTTCTAATGCAATGAAGATAGCACCACATGAAAAAATTGAGATTTGTATGTCTTATGTCAGGGAGCAATAAACCGATTCCTATCGAACTTTGCATGTAAGTAGTGCAATAGTAGGCCAACTTTTGAGTGTGTCTGTCTTTATTTATAGTATAGGTGCCATATTGATAATTTAGACAAGTTTGTCATATACCTATTAAAAATAATTTAACCAATATCAATTAAAATTTTTATACTAAGGGTATCCATTAGAAGAATCAAATATGCTAAAAAAAAGATCATCTTTTGCCACCTTTTGTAAGATAGTACCCGGTGTTCAAATGCAACATTTATGCAAACTTACACAATTTAAAAGGCCAGTTTTTTTAAATGATAGAATATAAATTATGTAGTTAATTTTAAAATATCTATAAAATAATATTACAAATTTGAACCAAAATTTTTAAGTTACTATTACACGCATCAAATATGCCTACATAAGAGTCTGTTTGTAGGGGTTTTTGTAAGATAGCACCAAATGTGAAACTAAAACTTTTATGTCATATCTCGGAACCAGTGAGCCTGTTTACACCATATTCTGTACACATGTAGTACTACGGTAGTCCATTTAAACTAACATGATTTAACTTGTTTTACAAAACGATTCCCCTTGTAAATATTTGAAGTGGTTAAACCCAGTCTAGCAAAACTATATACTGCTGACTATATGCTGTTCACGGTTAAATGATCACTTTTGAAAGCCCTGCTTTAGATCTGCTTGTATGCACGTTGTGTATTATTTCTTCTTGTGTAAAATTAACCCTGCCACGGGCCTCATGACTTGATTCATGCGTCGGCCAAGTGAAACTGTGGAATTAATATAAAAGTAAATATTTTACAGATCTGCTTATTTCTACACTTCGATGCATAAAAAAAAAAGTAGGAAGGGAAAGAAATAATTTAAGGTATCACAAATGGTTACCTAGCACTTTTTATTCGACGTTAAGACATGGAGCCACTTTCCTTCCTTCGTTACCCCTTTTACTAGGCGCACATCACCCAGTACGCCGTTGAAATATATACAGGCAGGCACAATGACTATATCCTAAGGTTGACTTCAAAAGTGCTCGCTTTATCGTGAACAGCCTTTACCGAAGTTGATGCTCTGAATCCTACCTTTGAAATTTAGCCTACTCTAGTTGGTTGGGCGGCGGATTGCGGTACGAGGCAATCTGTGTTTCGAGTCCGGTGTGTTATTTGCTTCTGGCTGCATTTATATTGTTATCGCTATCAACGACACGCCAAGACCCACCTACCATCTAATCTTTTTAATACTTCATCAAAATTATTTTTGCATTTGTGTAGAGGGAAGTAGGCTCATTAGTAATGTCGGTAAGTTTTTGTTTATTTGTCATAATTCATCAACGGTTGATTCACACTTTTCTCAAGCCCTGCTTAAGTTGTACTTCCAGGATATTCCTCCGCCTCGTGCAAAATAAGTTTAATTAAGTCTAGAAAATTACACCAACGCACTGACTTCGTGTCCACTCATGTGTAATTATATTTTTCACGAGAACTATTTCTTACTAGGCGCTACCAACACATATGTTTCCTCACTGTTTTTATTCGCACATATTATAAAAAAAAATTAATTATAATTAAAATACCGGCAAATCTTCAATTTAACGAAATATGAGATATCTTCTTTATGTTAACAGAGCCTATAAAACGTTGGCGATGCATGGCATGTATAGAAAATAAACACCTAATATATGGGGTAATTTATCAAAGTGTGAAGAAACCGCGAATGGACTATATGCTTGTGTTGATGTGCCCCGTGACGCTTTCGCAAGCTGCAGTGTCAGCTCGGACAACGTTCGAAGGAAATGATAAAGCGAAGTGTGTGCCTACTGGTGCTCGAAGCCGACTTTCGCGAGAACAGTATGGAGGCTGTTCACGATAAAGTGAGCACTTTTAAAATCAACCTTAGAGAAATGTTACTGTCATTACCTGCATATATTTTTAGCGGAAGAACGTAGCGCCATATCTTAACAACTAATAAAAAGTGCCAGGTAACCATTCGTGATAAATTTATTTATTTATTTCACTATCTGTTTTTTTAATGCATCGAAGTGTAGAAATTAGCAGATTTACAAAACATTTTCTCTTGTAATAATTTCACAGCTGCATTTGACTGACGCATGCATAAAGTGACGTGGCCCATAGCAATACAAATTTCGCGTAAAACGGAAGAATACACCATGTGCATACAAGTAGAGTAGATCTTAAGCATCGCTGTTAAAAAAGTTTCCTTCATTTTACGAAAAAGTGCTGGTAAAAATTTATCCAGAAGAGTCCATAAACTCTCCGTAAAATTACGGACACATTGATTTTCAGAAACGGTCTTTCCGTAAATTTCACGGAACCTCTCCGTTAATATCCAAGTTAGTTTTCTGTACTTTCTGTTAAAAAAAAAAAAAAAAAAAAAAAAAAAAACAAGAGGTGATGAAAATGTCTTTAATGTTTGTTATGCGGGTGTTCTACCGTGTATAGAAAGTGACATTAAAAAAGTTAAAACATTTTGTACTTAAGAGAGGTTTGAACTCGAGTCAAAAAATTCACCTACAACTCTCACTTGAAAATTGTGATATAACGTTTATATTTCTAGTCAAAAGACAAAAGCAAAAATTCAGTATCTATTGAATTTAGTGTATATTTAGTGTTGCCAAATGTTACAGACACCTGATGCTATTTTTTAATGTTTGAAAGAATAGGCCATAGTCGCGTGGATATCATTAACTGCCGTTTTTTGTCATTGCGGATTGCCTTTCCGTATATATACTGTACATTTCCGTAAGACATTCCGTAAATATACGGAAATTTTGAACAGTGGGTGCTTTCAAAAGTGCTCATTTGACCGTGAACAGCCAATAGCAAGGGGGCGAGAACAAAGAACGATGAAGTTGTGAGCAGTCCATCTGCCGCGCAGGCAGCTCTCTCCTCGCTCCCCGCCTCAAACAACTTCAACCCTCATAAATTACTCACGCTCCCATCAATCAAGTAAAACACCGTGCTTGTTGCCCTACTCATGGCTCTCCTAGTTCGGTTAACATTTTTTTTTTTTTTTTTCGCATCTCACTAGTTAATACAGAGCACTTGTGATTTATGCCACAATTACGAGAAAACAACTTCATTTCTAACACTGGGCGATTGTATCGTGATTTCCACGCTCCACTCTTGTTATATATATATATACATGTTTTTTTCGAGGGGAACTTCCGGTTTCGCTTCTCTTCCTGGAGCTCATTAATTATGATGCAGGCCGACAGCGGTAAGTGTCCATATAATTTCTTCCTGCCTGTGAAAAAACCGTTCCACTTTAGACGCAACACGCTTCGACTTTTAAGTTTTAAACCACTTAAAAAATTCTTCTATTTTTTTGAAATTATTATTATTAAAGCAAGCGGCAGGCGTGGCTTATCAATAATACATCTTTAATGGGTTTATAATTTTATTATAAAATTTTTAACTACTCTACCAGTATTTCTCGGCCAGAACAGGCTCGAGTAATTACTTGTTCGGTTACGAGTAACAGGAATAGTTAGGTGCCATAGTAATGACTTAGTTAAAGACTTAATTTTTTGTTAAGAAAGAATCAGATATATACTGAGGTAACCTTATTTTATATTCAATTTTCCAAAATCTAATTTTTTAAAAAGTATATATATATAACTACCCGTAAGTATCGTTAGGGACTAGAAAATTTCGCGATTTCAATTTAGGACAAGCTGAACTTCAAACACACGTACACTTATGTTATGTCCGCAATTGGACCACAGTTTATTATCCACGCCCAGATGAACTCTGAGCCAATAACAGACCTGCAAGGAAACAAGCGCCGAATCATGTTCCACCTCATCTGTGTAAAAACTGGCTACTTCCAGGATATATTCCTCCATCTCATGCAAACATAGCTTAACCGAGTCTAGAAAATTTCACCAAAGGGACTACGCACCGCATTCTGGGGCACTCGGTGTAATCGCATTGTGCATAAGAACTATATCTTACTGTGCATTATTAACTCACCTATTTCCCCACTGTTTTGATTGAGATTGACTATAAGTGAAATAAAAAAAATTATAAACCAAATACGAATCAAATTTTAATTAAACGAAAAATGATGTACTATAATTTTAACACAAGTATAAAACGCTTGTGAGACATAACATAATTAGGAAACAATCTAATCCGTACGCATGGAGTGATTTTTCAGAGGTTTGATTCAAAACGTGTGAAGAAACCGCGAATAGACTATATCGTGAATATTTCAAGGAATCTTTAAAATCACGCTATGAAATATATTCGCAATTTTTAAAATTTGCTTAAATAGGATATTTTCACACGTATTTAATTGTAACCATCATTTTTTTCTAAAATAAGTTTTGCTAAGCATAGATAAAAATTATTTAAGCCATGACCTTCCAGTCCCCTTTGTTAAATTTTTTTTGTAAACGATTTCGTTTATTTTATTTGCGTATCCCCAAACATACTATAATTGTGAGTTTGACATGCCATAATACATAATCTTTGCGATCAAAAAAATGTTGTGCCAAGAAAGAGCCTGCAAGTTGAGCGGTGTTTCCTAAAAGAATATGAAGGCTGTTCACGGCAAACTGAGCCCTTTTGAAAGCCCTGCTTTAGATCTACTTGTATAGGCACAGTGTATTATTCCACTACATGTAAAATTAACGTTGGCATCGGCCTCATTTTAAGAATTCATTTTCGTGAGTTATATTTTTCTGTAGATATTTTGGAGAATTTTGCGATATTTTGGGTTCATTGTGAAGGGTACGGGGTCGTGGTTGAAGGTTAAGTTCAATGTCACCTGGATCCAATATGGTGGTGCGGTGATGTAATAACATGTTTGGCTTATTCTGTGAAGACGGGGGGGGGGGGGGGGGGGATGGTTCTAACCCAATTTTGATTAATCGGATTATCAATGTGATATCAAATTGATTGATAAGATTAAGGATTAATCCCATCTTAACCCAATCAAAACATGTTCGATAATATTAATGATATAAATTAATTTTGATTGATTGATCCAATTAATTAAATTGAATGAGTTAATCGATTTTTTAATGTTTTTAAATTTGTGAGAATTTATGAGTGTATAGTTTGGTGCAAGAGTGTTCTAAGGGTGTTTCTTTTATTTCTTTTGGGGGGAGGGGGAGAGGTCCTCACTCTCAGAGGTCTGGCGTTGTACTGAGATGTGATGTGTTCGGGAGGTCGTGTATATGTGTTGAGATTCGTGCAAGAGTGTGCTAAGGGTCTTATTTTTTTCTTTTTTGGGTGGGAGCGTGATTGTAGGTCCTCGCTCTTGGAGGTATGGAGTTGTACTGAGGCGTAATGTGTTGGGGAAGGGGTGTATATAGGTATTGTGTAATATTAATTTTTTATGATATTGAATAGTTCATCTGGCAGTCGACTGAGGGATAATACACGTGCAGCTATATCTGATTATAGATTGAGGTTATGGTGTTTTTAATGAAATTATTAGGGAATATGCAATGATTTAAACGAAAAGAGAGATGAATACGATTAATGTTCACAAGGTCAATTTCCTAACCGATCCTGTATGATAGTAATGCCAAACAAGTGAGAGACTCGTGGACAAACAGAAGATTTTAAGAATGATTGATGGTCAAATACACAAAGATTGTTAAAAAATCCCATTAAAACGAACGCAACTATTTGACTATTATGGTGTCATGAAGAAATCAAGTAACGAACTATTTCCCTACAGAGCCCAGCTATCCCGGTGTTATAAAGAATGTAATGAGGTAATAGATCTCAAAACACATACCAACATATAAACTAAACTTCTTGAATTAAACCGCACTAGACACTCAAGCACCTCTCCCTCATCGCCTCACATTTCTACACTGTTTAGAATATACTGCTATACTGTTTAGAATATGTTTAGAATGTACCTTACAATGTCAAATGTTTTTAAAACACATCTGCTCAGCTGTGAGCTTGGTGAAAGATTAACTCAAATATAGCATTTACGGCGAATTATAAGCTGTATGTCGGGAACAACCAGCGACTATGTCTGCTTCGGACGAGGTCAACTATGAATATGGCGGAAAATGCTCTACATTTTATGAATAAAAAATTTCCTGTTTACGAATTCACTGGTTTATATTTCTACTGTAAAGTATTCAAATAGTAGAGAAGGAAAAAATAAAGATTTCCAAACTGAAGAGAAAGTAGTATTCTGAATTATAGCTAAAACGAAGTCAAACACTTCCCTCATTTCCAAGATTAAAAAAAAAAATTTAACACAACTTCCATCGAAGCATAGCGAGACTCGCATCGCATGACGGATTTAATCCCGAAACACTTTATCCAAACGTAGTATATTTTAAAAATTAATAAATCTACGAACGATTTGAAGGAATCACTCGAGACACTTCGCCGAAGAAAAACAATGAAATCAGTGCTAAATTAAGTCTAAAAAATAATATAGGTGTACGTAAATGTCTTAATGGAATCGCAACAAACACATACAAAACAATTTAGTAAAAAAATCATCGATTACAAATAAAAAAAAAGGAATTTACTTTTTTCCGAAATTATTATACGTGAATTTAATTTTACGAAGTTAAATATGCGAAAAACGGATGAAAATATTTTGCACTGTATTTTACGAAGGATCCGGGCGAGGTTTGAACCCCGGCCAAACAGTTGAAGAAAGTGTTTAACGAGAATCATGGTTAGCAGTCAGGTGTACTGCAGGTTCGAGGTCTGCTGGCCGGTTACCCCTCCAAGGTCGCGTGAAATACCGCCAGATCCCAGCATGCGGTGAAGTAGATCTTATCAGCGGAGTTCTTCGATCTGTTCTAGTCAAGCGTTGTGGCTAAACTAAATATGACAGCGGTCGAGAAAGAGCTCTGCCCTCTCTGGCAGTGTGGGTGCATGAGAGGAAAAGTTATTGCTCCCGCCCGCTCCTCCCCCTTAAGCCTGGAGGGTGATGACCTGCTCCAAGCCTTTGTGCCAAGTGATGCTAGAAAAATTTTCCTATCTCATGTCTCAAGTGTCTGACCATTTGCTTTCACGAAATATAATTTAACAATTAAATATACAGGAAATCAAAGGGAAAATAATCTCCTAATCATGGAGAATTACAATCCAAATATTTTAATCCGAAAAATTCCAAGACATTTTAAGATTAAAGTATATTCCGTTTTCCAGTACAGTTATTAATTTTAAAGTTATGCAGAAATCAAGGTAACTACATCAGAGAATAATTTTGTACAAGACAAATCCAAGATATATTTTCACTAAACAAATAATACATGATTCAAAGACTATTATGTAATTTTGTATTTTAAATATTCAAAGAACACCATTTCCAAAACACGTATTATTCGTTTAAATAACAAATGTGTGTTCAAAAGTACAAGTATGGAAAACGTACATATTCAAACTTTCAAATACTTGTGAATAGCAGAGAAAAATTATGTATTTTGCATGCAGTGTTCTCTCAAATTTTACTTATAAATAAAGTCGCATGTATGTGTAAATAAAGTTCCCATGCGAGATTTTTTGGTACACCATCTACCAGAAGTGTGTATACTTGCACAAATATAATTATTAAAATTAAAAAAATATTACATTTCTACAGTATTATATGGAAGGCTACGATTCCAGCCTGAAATGATTTCTATCGGAAATCATTGACGATGACAGTGATAGTTTTGAAGCCTTCCCTTCAACAAGTGCTGTGAATAATGACTATACATTTTCAGAAGATTCCAACGAAATTATAAACAGACTTAGGTATTTGCTTAAGCATATGAAATACTGGAACATGAAAGAAATATTTTTGATTATTGCTATTCGTCAAGAACGTGGATACACGGAATGAATTATTATCTGCCAACACCCGAGAAGTATAAAGACAGCATATATTAAAACAAGTATGATAGTAAATATAGTTAACCCTACTACTTGACCAAAAAAAGTAATTATTTCAAGTAAGCATTGTGTGATAGGAGTATATTTCAATTTCATGTATTATGTCTTTCTCAAACAGATTAAATTGTTGTAATGGGAAAGGAGTGTTATTTGAGGAATACAATTAGGTGTTTTGAGGAATAAGGAATGGTTTTGAGGAGCAAGAAACTGTCAATCACCCTATAATATATAACCTGTATTAAAATGTTTTCTATCTATGTTTGTGAAGCATCCTATACGTGTTTGTGTTATGATTTTAGTAACATCATCTACTTAGTTGTATAATGGTGTGTATATATTTTGAAACATCCTGTACTTACTTCTATGCATTTTGAAACAACTTGTGTTGAAAATGATTAGCTAAATTTGAAACTGCTTGTGCTTAGTAGTTTAATGGTGTGCATATATTTTGAAACAACCTCTAGTAAAAATTATTTGCTAATTTTTTAACCAACCTGTACCTGTGTATATTTTTGAAACAATTTGTCAATAAATATGTTTTAAAATTAATTAATTCATACATTTGATTAACCTCACCTATTAAACAAAGTGTGAAGTGTATTTGTTTACCTAATAATTGAATAATGTTATTCTTGGTTAGTAAAATGTCTCCACAAAGAGATTCTTAAATTTCCTAAAAAGTATGTTTCAATGAGTTATAATATATTTAGGATTTCGGAGTTTGTATAAAGTATCTGTGTTATAGGAGCAGACATCCTCATATTGATTCACAGCTGTAGTAATTTGTAAGTAACAATCGATTGTTATTACCTTTTCATACAAATTTTTTGTTTCTGGCAAGCTAAAGTCGATGCACGCTGTCACTTCGTGATGTAGGGTGAAGGACAGCCTGGAACAGCAGTAGTCTGTAGCCGTGCTGTGCAGACAGGAGTCCGTATACCAGGATGGGTAACGGTATAGTACACTTTCCCCTTCTGACAAGCTTACCCTGCGTCACCATTGTGTTCCAACCAAACTCCCTCATTCCTTCTCATATTCACAATTCTTGTCAATTTTTCAAAGCTCTTACATATTCGTTGGTTTCTTAAATCCAGTGTTAAATGTGTGGTTTTTTTACAAAGAACTTTACAAAAAAACAAAGTTTTAAACATAATATAAAATACCTTATTTGTAGTGTTGAGACTATCACTTCATCGTTCACAAATACTCTTATCATTCCAAATACTTCATCATTCACATCCTTACAAAGTTTAATAGTGTAAGCATATTATACAATATAATTATGCGAGGAATTAAATATTATTAAATAACACATAGAAAAAAATTATTTTCTTCTCAATATCATCCTCAAAACTATATATGTATATTTACAATCTTCATAAAAGTTTACAATATCTTTATACAAGTTTACAGTGCTTCAAAATACTTATAACTATATTGTACAACAATTCGTATATTACCAAAACATTCACACACTCACATTCATACACATTATTTAAAAACACTATTCTGATGAAGATATTTACAAAACAAGAAAAAATATATACAAAAACAGACAAATGATTAGAAATTAACAACAAACAATTTACAAACAATCTTGAAAGGCGCACAGAGGGGCGTTCGTAAAGATGCACAAACGGGCGTTCATACATCATGTCCGGGTCTTGATTTGCCAGATACACAACCAACGACAGCCTACAACACACACACATAGCACTTTGTATTCATAGTTTTCAAATGATGTTATGTAATACCACACAGTGAAGAGAAGAATGGGGAGGGAACACAGATAATTTCTTCCTTAAATAGTGATGAGGGAAGTTAGATTGAAGACACATTTGATGCAGTTATGAAGTTAGCTGATATCATGCCTTGCAGTTAGGCAATCAGACAGGAGTATTCTCTCGAGTGGAGAGAGGAACATCGATTCGATGCTTCTGAAGCAGATGCTGCAGACGGCTTTGGTGTTGATGTTGGTTCAGCCTGTGGTGTTGGAAGATGGTCATCATTGGTGGAGTGGTGCTGCCAGATGATAGGGCTGAAGATATTATCACACTAAGGGTAGTGTTGAGCAAATAATTACAGGTATTCTATAATGCCCTACAGGATAAAGTTGATATGTCTTCCGACTGAATGAAGCATTGCAATACAAGAGGTGCAAAGCTGGAGGAGGAAATTAGACACACACATTGTACTGGCATGAGGCAAGGCTCGCAGTTCAGCAGGTCTACACACATTCTGGGTTCTGTGAAACAGGAAATTCACGGATTTCCAATTGCATAAAAACCTTGAAGCAAAAAAAATTATTTGTGTATCCGAGCGAGTGAAGATATTTAGATGACTCTCGAAACCGAGGTCTTGAGAGCCGATGAGGATGAAACGAGGCGAGTAATGAAGCAGCGCTGGAATGCAAGCCTTCTTATCGTTAATAAACTTTGATTGCTTAGTGCATTTGCCACCAGCCGTGAATTACCTCTATTGTGAGATATAAATGTCCATTTGTGATATTAGTTGTAAAGTCCACCTTTTCCCACAAGCACTGAATTCTTCTAATCTGCTAGTTAAGTAATGCTTAATTGTCTCGTCATAAATTAAGCCAACATCGGAAGAATGCAGGACAGGAAGGGATTTGCTTTGAAAATATAAAGTTTCCGTAGTGCCTTCCTCTACCATGAGGGATTTCATGTACTTACACACTACTGTTACGCTAATCCTAATAGGCCGGGGTGATGCCAGTGCTAAGTATAATAAAGGGGCCTTACATCTCGAGAAAAAACTAGAAAAGTCCGAGTCAGTATTAAGCATTGCATTAAATATCCGTGCACCAGTTAGCCTACCAGCGAACACCACGGCTATTATCTTGTATGTGAGATCTGGCAATAAACTCTTCACTGAAGCTGGGGAGTTGGAAATCGAATTACTTTTCATCCCTAAATCAACATATAGATTTTTTTGAGGAAATACAGTGGGTGGAGCAGGAAATGCTAATTGCTGTACAGCAGGTGGACACTGTGAACTCTGTGGAGCTAACTGTGATGCTGTTTGTGGCATTGTCTCAGAATTTGGTTCTGGGTTTTTGTTGCTAAGTGGGGTATTATGTGAGGTGCTAGGTGATGTGCAATATGATGTATTAAGTGAGATGTTATGTGAGGTTTTAAGTGGGGTGGCAATTGAAGTGCTATGTAAGGTGTTGTCTCAGGATGTGGTGCTGTTTGCATAGAATCAGTGTTGCAAATTTTATAAGGTCTCATCAAAATATCACTCCAAGAAAACTGTTTGTGGCAGAGTTTGAATTCAAAAGTCACAGTCGAAGTGTTTATCTTGCAGGTTCTTATTTCATTCCACTGCACACTGCGTAGAGCTGTAAATGCTTTACCGCAGAAGCGACACAGAAGAGGCATCATTCCTTCCATACTGTTCTAAGTCTAGAATGAAACTGATATGTGCACACTTTTTATAGGTAGTTATTGGTAATTATAGGAATTGTAAACACAAGCAATAGGTAAATTCTAGGAATTGTAAATTCGATAGCATTATTCGTTTTTAAACACAGTACGTCTGGATCCGGTATATTCATTAGTATAACAGAAAGCGAATCTAAATGTGTCTAACTAATTGTTTTGTCTCGCACAAAAGCACACTTTGTGTCATAACATATGTATGTAGTGCTGAAAAGAGAAGAAAAAAAACACTTTAATGTGTCGATGTACCTGAAATGAATTTTTCTGTTAGTAATGTCCTAAACAGTTGAAAAAAAAATTTTTTTTACCTAAATTACTTTGTTGTAATTTTAGATTTAAATATTATAAATTTAATGAGGGAGGTAAGTTGTGTGTGTTAAAAAAAGCAATGCACGCATGTAGTTTTCAACAGTGTGCGACGTGTTTACACAAGATACCAGGACATAGGACATACAAAGCCTCATGGCGAGAGTCAGGTAGCGAGGTGATGGGGGAGCCGGCGAGAGCCTGGGACATGCGAGGCAGTGTGAGATGAGTGGCCTTCCCTGCTGAGCTCCACCGCACATGCACTACAAACACCTGTGCGGTGCAGGCAGCAGGGAGGATTGACACTTCCCCTCCACCTCCCCTCCGCTGACTACCCACTGCATGTCGCCCTGGTCGACAATGCCAGTTCAGTAAACACCGTACTTCCCGACCCGCCTAGGCTGTCTTTCCCAGCTTGCGAGCTACACTTTTCGTACCAGGCAAGCAGACAGCGTTTGGAACACAACAATGTTTTGAATTTCAAGCCAGTTTTTTAGTATCAAAAGATTTGTTTAAGAGAAAACTTATATTAATTGACGTTTTTCGACTTTAAAAAGAAAATATTTCTAAAGTCATTTAAATTACATTTCAAAATAAAATTTTTTCCAAAAAACGCGTTTATTAACCATTTTTGTCTAGAAAGTTTTCGCGAGGGTTGTACTATTTCCCACTTTACAAATAAACGTTTAACACACCCAGGTAGAGTAACTAAAATATTTTAAAAAATTAAATTTAAAAAAATTTCAAATAACATACAAACTAAGCAAATATCATACGAACTAATCAAGTATCATACAAACTAAGCACATATCATACAAATTAAGTAAATATCATAAAAATTAAGCAAATATCGTACAAACTAAGCAAATTCCCATCTACCCATTTTCAATCGTTCCACATTCATTAAATGTACTCAGGTACAATCATTCATTAATCTAACATCCGTCTTCATTCAAATTATTCAAAATATAGAATAGGGCAGGGCTATGCACCCTACAAATACATGTGGTGCATTCAGCTTAGTTCCCTCTAATTTTTTCTGTACCCCATAATTTACACAACACATTCATAGCCAAACCCACCCAAATACTCTTAAAAACTACTTCAATTTAAATTTTAAGCATATTTCAATAACATTTTAAAAATTTAAAAAAATATTAAAGAAGGTTAAAGCAAATTTAATTAAAATTCTAAAAAAAAAAAAAATTATAATAAATTGCGAAGAAAGTTTAAATGATTTAAGCTTATTTCAATCAAATTCTAATTTTTTTTAATTACTGAAGAAAGTTAAACAATTTAAGCATATTTCAGTCAGATTCAAATTTTTTTAAAAACTACTGAAAAAAGTTAAACGATTAAGCATACTTCAATCAAATTCTAGAAATTAAAGAAATTATTGAAGAAAGTAAAACAAATTTACAAAAACCTAATAGAAACGAAAAAAGTTAACCGATTTTACGAAAAACATATAGAAAAGAAAAATATTCAACAATTTTACGAAAACCCCGTTAGAAATGAAAAATTTTAAACGATTTTACGAAAAACCCAATAGAAATGAAAAAGTTTAACTAATTTATTAAAATCCTAAATGTTAATTATTAGAATTACTTACATTAAGTCTACTACCAAATGTGGTAGTCGGTGAGCGAGACCTGAACACCAGTTCAGACAACTGAGGATTTGTGCGAGGCCTGAACCCCAGGCAGGCAGCTGAGAGCCCGGGTGGCATCGCAGGTAACCGCACCAGCCAGGCGAAGCACGGGGTCGGTGCTGAGCCGTATCCAGAATGGGTGACAGCTGTAGGCTGGATCGGAACCCCGGTACTGTTGTGGGTGCAGCCTCCACACCGTCTCGTGAGATGTCGGTAGATGCAAGCAAGCGGCGGGTCCCCGAGCGCAAGTGTTTCGGGCCCTTAACACAGTCACGAACACCCGACAGCAGGTCCAGAGGGCGGCGGGTGGTGAGACCAGTTCACTGGCGTGCACAAGAGCGAAGGTGATGACCGGCTACCCTAGCGGCAGATCAACAAATGTCGGCTAGAGCACACCGAGCTGTATTTATACACCAGCCACTCTCCCTTGTTGTATAATTTATATATCGCTAATTGACTCAAATCTGTTTTTATCGAACAATTAAAGTAATTTTAAACAGTTTTAAGAAAAATTTAACCGAATTTAATATAAATTTACGAAATTAAAAGGATTATTTCACGACTAAACAATTTTTTAGCTTTCAGAGTGCACATTTTGTAATGTAATGTGGAATATGTATATTTATTCGGTTTTAGCGATTATATGTAATTTGGATTGCGTTCTTATTTAAAGATTTCGTACACGAACAATTGTGATTCCAACACAAGCTTTTTGATCCAGAATTTAATGCAATTTTACTATGATTGGATACATTTTTACGTACATCAATGAATTTCTGTTTTGAATATAATTTAATTATATATTTTTATCTATCAAACATTACGTGTTACATTCATTATACCTTGACGAAATGTTATGTATCTTGTTATATGATTAATGGTTACTGACTTACAAACTAGATTACAATATTACAAGTTTTACCCAGGTTTCTAACACAGAAACTACAAACTAGATTACAATCATACCTGCTTTACCTGTTACTCGAACCCAGATGCTACAAACTAGATTACAATCAAACATGCCTTACATGGGATTCGAACCCAGAACCTCAATACTATAGCATAATCTAATTACTCTATGGAGGTCGGTGAAAAAATGAATTATTTTTTGTATAAATGTGTTGTTTTGTAAAATAATACTACATTTACAGCAGATATCTTTGCCAGAAGACTGTTTCAAATAATTTTAGTTGTTTTAACCAGTATTTTTTCCCTCTGGATTTTTCATTACACCACTCATTCGTGTTAATGAACGTAGTTTTTTTTTATAGCATCCAAACATCTTTTTTTTTTAGAAAATTTAAGAAGCTCTTTGTTAACCAAGAATAATATTTTCTTAGAAAACCAATGCATTTCACAATTTTTAAGAGGTGAGTTTAAATAAATGTATGAATGACTTCATTTTAAAATATGTAAATTGACAAATTGTCTCGAAAATATATACAAGTACAGGTTGGTCCAAAAATAAGCAAATCATTTTTAACACAAGTTGTTTCAAAATGTATACAACTAAGTACAGAATGTTACATTACATAGGACATATTAGACAACTAAGTACAGGCAGTTTAAAAAATCATAGCACAAGTAAGTAGTGGGTGCTCACGAACATATATATTAAACATTTTAATACTGGTTATACATTACTGACAGTTCCTTACTCCTAAAAAATTGTTTCTCATTCCTCAAAACCATTCCAAATTTCTCAAAACACTTAATTTTATTCCTCAAATAACACTCCTTTCCCATAAGGCACCATAAATTAATGCTATTGAGGTTTATTGTATTTTACAAATGTTATGGAAGCCAATAGAGAAAAAAAAGAAAGGGCAATAATTCAGAATAGTTTTTACTAACTATAAGAGCATATATTTTACCTGAGTGACGTTATTCTGCGAGATATTTATGATCCCATCAATTTTTGTGTGTTTCCATGGCGCAAGACACTGTGTGAAATTGATACAATATTACTGCAAAATACTTGGTTGTTAAGTTGCGAAAACCTATTACTTGGATAGCCATTTTTAGATTTTTTTTTATGTTGGCTTTCAAAAACCAGTAAACATCACTTTACATGTTTGGTGTGAATTCTTGTCCCACGCCCCCTTAATCCGTTTGAGAAAGACATAATACATGAAATTGAAACATACTCCTATCACACAATGCTTACTTGAAATAATTACTTTTTTTGGTCAAGCAGTAGGGTTAACTATATTTACTATCATACTTGTTTTGATATATGCTGTCTTTATACTTCTCGGGTGTTAGTAGATAATAATTCATTCCGTGTATCCGCGTTCTTGACGAATAGCAATAATAAAAAACATTTCTTTCATGTTCCAGTATTTCATATGCTTAAGCAAAATGTATAGCACTTGTTGAAGGGAAGCCTTCAAAACTATCACTGTCATCGTCAATGATTTCTTCTCTTTCTGTTTTATCATAGATATCGACTGTACGTTTCTATGAAAGAGGTGTAAATTTCATATGATCTGATCTATGTCATACAGATTATTTCTTGTAATTTTGTTAGTATCCTTTGCTTCTGTGATATTATGTAGTGTAGATGGTACATTTAGTTTCTCGGTAGGAAGATTATATTTACAGATCTTGAAACGACGATTCAAGATATCCGCTCGTGCGAACTGTCGAAAACAGTTTTTGCAATTAAGAATGTCCCAAGATACGTTCTTAAAATATTCACTTTCCTCATGCCTACGAGTGTTTTTAGGTGAACATGTATATTTTGCCACAGTATTTGCAGGGTATTTGATTCAGTGATACATCCACCTCCATGGACATTATTATTTGATGACAGAATGTCAATTAACTTGTTTTAAACAGTAGAAGGTTTAATTAATGATGATAAAATGTCTTCCTCTTTAATATTTATATGTTAATTGTGGAATTATGCATTCTAATTCACCATGTATTTAAATTTGCGTATATTAAACAGAATATGTTACCGAGCATCTGGAATTGGATAAACGGTACGCCTTCGCCTGATATTCGATTAAAATGAATAATTTAATTTTTTAGGAATGTAAAAGGGTGAGATAGTTTCGGAAGTATTTTATAGCGAATGTTTAAACACTTTGTTTACTGAAACGATTATGTTAGTCTCTGGAGTAACCCCTTTGGAGCTGGGCTGGTCTTAACTGTGTTTGAAACATGTACTGGTTTATAAGTACATATGTAATATGAATTTCGTTTTCCCAGTAAATTTTGATTGACAATTTGTTATGTCAATTGCATAAGTTATATGGATTAATGTTATTTTTTGGGGTATCTCTTTACGATGTAAATAATTTCTTGGTAATCGGAATTTATTATCCCAAAAGATGGTGTATACAAATCCAAAATGGTAGCCATTTTCCTTGAATTTTGCTTAAAATGGGGGCTTTTAAAATAATTGTTGAGATATCATTAAATTCTGCATATTCCAGATCCGATAGAAATCATTTCAGACTGGAATCGTAGCCTTCCATGTAATACTGTAGAAATGTAATATTTTTAAATTTAAAAAATCATATTTGTTCAAGTATACACACTTCTGGTAGATGGTGTACCAAAAAATCTCGCATGGGAACTTTATTTACACATACATGCGACTTTATTTATAAGTAAAATTTGAGAGAACACTGCATGCAAAATACATAATTTTTTTCTGCTATTCACAAGTATTTGAAAGTTTGAATATGTACAGTTTCCATACTTGAACATTTGACTTATGTAATGTGAACATTTATTTGTTATTTAATCGATTGATACGTGTCTTGAAAATGGCATTCTTTGAATATTTAAAACTCAAAATTATATAAAAATTTGTGAAACATGTAAAATTTGTTTAGTGACAACATTTCTTGTATTTGTCTTGTACGAAATTATTCTTTTTGTAGTTTCCTGTTTTCTGTGGGATTTTAAACTTAATAACTATACTGGAAAACGGGATATATTTTTTACTTAAAATTCCGTGGAATTTTTTGAGTTAAGAAGTATTTGGAACGTAATCCTGCGTAATTAGGAGATTATTTTTCAGTGTGATTTCGTGTATATGTAATTGTTAAATTATATTTGCTGAAAGCAAACGGTCAGACAATTGAGACGTGAGATGCGAACATTTTTCAAACATCCCTTGGCACAAAGGCTTGGAGCAGGTCATCACCCTGCAGCCTTGGAGGGGCTCATTGGGATGGAGTGGAAGGGGGGAATAACTGTTCCTTTCATGCCCACACACAGCCAAACAAGTAATAGCTACTTCTCGACCGCCGCCATATTTAGTTTAGCCACAACGCTTGACTAGAACGAATCGCAGAGCTCCGCTGTTAGGATCTACTTTATGGCATGCTGTGATTTAGCTGTATCTCGTACGATGTTGGAGGGGTAACCGGCCAGCGGACCTCATACCCACCGTACGCCTGATTGCTAATCACAATTCTCGTTAAACGCTTTATTCTTCGAGCTTGCTAGGTTTCAAACCTCGCCCGGATCCTTCGTAAAATACAGTGCTAAATATTTTCACATGTTTTTCGTGTATTTAACCTCCGTGAAATTAATTTCGCTAATAATCATATCGGAAAAAAATATAAATTCCTTTTCTTAAATTTTTAATCGGTGATTTTTTAAAATGTTTTTTGTATGTGCTTGTTGCGATTGCATTAAGACATGTACGTACATCTATAGTATTTTTTCAAACGTAATTTAGTATTGATTTCATTGTTTTTCTTCGGTGAAGTGTCTCGAGTGATTCCTTCAAATCGTTCGTAGATTTATTAATCTTTAAAAATATACTATGCTTGGATAAAGTGTTGCGGTATTATATCCTTCATGTGATGCGAGTCTCGCTAAGGTTCGACAGATGTTTATATATATATATATATATATATATATATATATATATATATATATATATATATATATGTATGTATATATATATATATATACATATATATATATCTTGGAAATGAGGAAAGTGTTTGACTTTATTTTAGCTATAATTCAGAATGCGAGTTTCTCCTCTGTTTGGAAATCTTTATTGGTCTGTGTTAACAGGAAGTGTTTAAATGCTAAATTGTTCCGTATTAGATGTGATTATATGATATTCCCATTTTTAAGTTACGTCAAAATTATACCGAGATGTCTTGCACGCGATACGAATTTCGCTAAACTTCAACACAAGTTTTATTGTTTGTTAAAAAGTGAATTATTTTTAACGGTAGGGATGTTTATTCACAGCAGTAAACTACAGTCTATATTCCAAGTGAGTTCTTTATTTGTTTTCCCCCCAGGGAAGTGGAATTGTGTGTTAATCATTTAAAACATGGCATTGGGGAAAGCTTTTTACAATCTTATTTGAAACATTTAACATTGACAAATGATATGTTTTTGACTTCATTGTAAGTATAATTCAGTATGCGACTGTCTCTTCAATTTGGAAATCTTTAGTTTTTTCGTCTCTCGTATTATGAATAGTTTACAGTAGTTTACAGCGTAAACCGGAAATGTTTCATTCATAAAATATCGAGAAGTTTCCGCCATATCCTTAGTTGACAGCCACCTGAAGTATACATAGTCTGTGGTTGTTCTCGACACACAGCTTATATTTCGCCGCAAATGTTATACTGCAGTAATTCCTTCACTAACCTCACAGCCGAACGGACATGTTTTGAAAACATTAAAGGTACGTTTTTGTGTTTAGTGCGGTTTTATTTATATATTGTACATGTTTTTAATTCGTTGTAGATATAATTCGTCACTTGATTTCTTTACCACACCATGATAGCTGGCCCAGTCATTGACATGGAAATAGGTTCTGTATTTCCTTTAGTGAGTTAGCACTTGTTTTATTTATTCTTCTGTTTGAGATATATTTCGTTACGATATTATTACACATTTTGTGGTCCATTCGTTATAGTTTGGTCGTGTGTGATGTATTTGGTTTAATCCATTTTAATTGATTTGTCTCGTGGTAATTGCATGATTAAAGTAAATGTTTAGTATTTCATTTGCTTTATTTTGCTTTCCTTGAATATTTATTTCTACTGTTTTGCATATCTAATCAGGCTCCAATCAGACATGTCATTACTAACATACAGAACTGGTTAAGAAACTGACATTGTGAATTTCTTTTGAATAAAATATAGCATATTTCATTATGTATTTCCTAATAATTTAATTTCGCAGAAATACACCATCACCTCAGTCGCCTGCCAGACGGTAAATGGAAAGGAACTCAATACCATTGGAAATTAATATTACACAATACCTATATACACCTCTTCCCCAACACATCACACCTTAGTACAACGCCAGACCTCTGAGGGTGAGGACCTACCATAATGTTCCCACCCAAAAAAGAAACAAATAAGACCCTTAGCACACTCTTGCACCAACCTCAATACATATATAACCCTTTCCCAACCCATCGCTCTTCAGTACGTTGCGCCGGGACGTGCAGGGCGTCCTGACCTCTGGGCTATGTGTTCTTTGCGGTCTTGTGAGGGAAACTTCCTCAGCCCGCAGAGAGATACAATTGCTGCAACCGTATGGGTGGTATAAGGGCCCTCACAAGGGCCCGAGCACACCCCCCGCTCTGAGCTTTGGCAATGATGAGAGCTCTTCAGTACAACTTCAGACCTCCAAGAGTGAGGACCTCTCCCCAAATACACTACCCCCCCCCCCCCCCCCCAAAGAAAAAACAGAAAGACTCTTAGCATGCTCTTGCACCAAACTATACACTTATCAATTCACACAAATTTCAAAAAATTAGAACATTTGAATTAATTAATTCAATTCAATTAATTGGATAAATCAATCAAAATAATTTTATCGGATTAAGATTATCGAAACAAATTTGATCGGGTCAAGGATTAATCCGATCAATCAATTTCATACCAAATTGATAATCCTATTATTAAAAAGTGGGTTAGAACCATCACCCCCTGCTACATTTTTGGGAAATTTTTGGAGAATTTTACGATATTTTCGTTTCAAGGTCATTCAAGTTCATGGGCATGGGGTCAAGGTCGAGGTCACTTGGATCCAATATGGTGATCGGGTGATGTCATGACATGGTTGCTGGTCAGTTCTGGTTCCCCATCCCCTCTAAATACATACATGAAAATTTGTTAATTTTATAATTTTTTTATAAAATTGTTAATACATTTTAATAAATTTTAAATAATTTTAAATAAATTTGTTGAATAATTTTAATATTTTTTAAATTGAGTTTTTGTAATTTATAGTGTTTTTTGGGGTTTTCAAGGTCAATGGTCACCAGGTAGGCCTATAAGTCAAAAGTCAAGGTCACCAAAATTTTACATGGTGGACAAGATGGCTGACAGAACCAAGATGGTGGACAGTCAGATCAGAATCTGGACCCTCTGTATCGATTTGAAAGACCCCATGCCTATAAAACAAATATGGGCGCCAGTTCTCTGCCCTCGAAAACGATGCCCCAAATCCCTCCTATGGATCGAAAAGTACGTTTTGGGAGATCTTTTTTGTAACTGGTGGTATAAGTGTTTTTTTTAGGAAAAAGGGAAATTTTGAGGGGAAAAGGAAAATTTTGAGTGGAGAAGGGCGATTTTGAAGGAAAAGGAGAAGCTTGAGGGACAAAAGGGGAATTTTAATGGAAAGAGGGAAATTTTGAAGGGAAATTAGTCGATTGTAAGGGAAAACGAGAAATCGTGCGGGGAAATGGCCGCTGGGCGAACGGAATGACAAAACATGAACAGCTCCGGCGCTCCAGTCCCAGGTCCCTTTGCCTCAAAGACGACAAATCATTCTGTTGATAGCCTATGTAAAGACATAAGCAGACTCAAGGCTGCTAAAACAAGCTTCTTAAGAACGATGGAATTCCGACTACCTGTTGGTGGAAAAGGTAACCAACAAAGATAGAAATGCTATAGAATGGTTTTAAATTGCAAGGAAAATTGGATGAAACATCATGTTCCACATACCAACAGAGAGACTGTTTCACGTCATCAAATCTCACTTTCGAGTAGAGGACAAATGGATTCGCCGTTCTCGTAAAACATGTTCGGACTAACAGTAAACATATATTCTGCAGAAGGAGGTGTAGTGATTACATAAAATGACATTTTTATTCATTCAGCTCATCCCCCCCTGTGAAAGAGTCAATGCAGATAGGATTTATTCAAGTTGTGAGCAATATTTGCTGTGTAAAATAACTGTTGCTTTTTAAAGGCCAAATATAAACCTATCTCTCCCAGCTTTTGATCACGAATGTTGACATTTCTGCTGGCAACCGGTCAGCCAATGCTGACAGCGAACGCAGAAGACAAAAAAACAGTCCACCTAAATTCAAGTTTATTGTTTAAAGAGCAGCACAAGAAAATATTCACAAGGAATATGTTTGAGCAAAGAATGATTGTATGTAGCAGAAATGTGTGAAATTAGGTTTTTCCGGATTGTTTTATGATGTATTTCCCATTTCCTTTTCTCAAATGGCAGCGCTCTGCACAGTTGCTAGTTGCGTCAAAACATCACGGCCTCTTAAGGTTCCCATGTCATCTTTTATTTACTTCTATGTGACTAGAACTTAATTCCATACGACGGGTAGTCACAACACTGCGATGTTCATTACCGCGAAGCTGAATTTAGATCTCTAATAGTAAGGTATCATTACACGCGATACAAATCCGTGGATTAAATCACAGATGCCTCTTTGTAGTTTTATTCTTTCTTTTAAGGAAACTTGCAGAAGAACGTCTTAAAAATGCCATTTTTAATCATGTTCGCTACTTTTTTCTCTGGGAATATATTTAACAAGCGACACGCCTCGTCTTCGCGCGGGTGCGATATATAAATATGGCGTTGTTTAAAAATTGTTACTGTGGGTTATCCTTAAAAGATAAACATATGCTGTCGCGGACATCTTTGTAGACCTTTTTGATATCTACAATTGTGTAGTAGCCTACAATAATTTGGCGTATCTCTTATGATTTAGTCAGCGTAAGACATGTAAGAGCCCGAAAAGTGGCTTTTCCCGACTTTATTATAAAACGTCGACATTTCTCTACTATCCTTATATTAAATATCAATGTGTTATACATACATATAAACCTTCCTCAAGAAATTTTCTAATTGATTGTGAAAAACACATCAAAATTCATCAAGCAATTTAGAAGCCTTATCCGAATACACAGATACACGCGGCCGGGTGACAGTGTTTTATGCTAGGTAATGTATAGATTATTAGGATAAACGTTAAAATGGCAGCTATAGATATTTATTTTATTTATTTTTGTAGGGAAATGTTGCATTTCCAAAACATGCATTCGCTTAGATATGCGAATACTGCGCAAACATTGATTCGACAAGAAATATTTACTTTGGAGTCTCCTTGATGTGTAAATACTGAAGTTTTTATGCGCAGCAGTCACGAGCACTCTACGGCGGCGCCAGGCCACGCATGCACCCGGCCATCGCTTGTTCCCCGCGATTTGATCGGCTCTCGCCCCCCCCCCCTTCTCCTCATCAAAAGCGTCGTATTGATTGCCGAGAATCGACGGGCCGTTCCCTAAAGCCAGGTGGATGACGTCGTATTCAGCGGCGCGCTCGCTCAGGAACACACATTAACTAACCGAATTAGCCTCCCAATTTACGAGCGTGGATCACAATGGGACAAATCACGCCCGCGCTCCGCGCCGCCCAGCTGGGCGAGAGTGGAGAGAATTATTCGCGATGACTCTGTAGGCCACCTCACCTTTATTTTAATCGGCGCATCGCCACAACATGTATACCTGGGTTGATGTGTAACATCTGCATATGGGTCATATACACGTGAACGTTTATATGTAATGTGCACATTATTTTCATTACTCATCGAGTAATGTGTCGTGTATGTCTAATTCTGTGTTTTAGGGGGAACATTTTTTGAAGCACACATGCGGCCATCTGCCTTGGCTACAAACGTCGTTTGCAAAGAGATAACATGAGAAAAGTAATCAACTTTGCAGATACTGTACAATTACTAACAAAAAAAAGAAAAGAGAAACCCGGAAGGAATTGTTCCAATGAGACGTAATTTGGTATACGTGCATTAACAACATTAGAGTGCGCTAGTGGTTCCACCACGATTAAAGCGTGGAGCGGCAGCCGGTCAACACAGTGACGGAAGGTTACCGAACACAGACTATATCGTCAATGCATTTGACAGCATTGCCAGCACTTGGTGAACTTCGGTAGGAAACGCATTGTGGGCCTGCGTAAGGCCGACTGAACGTATCGTGCAGCAGCCAGGAACGTCGGATGTTTCGAAGTCAACAGTGGCCCGAAGTTAGACCCAGTGCGTACGTGAGGATCTCCACGCACAGTTCGATGGTTCCGGTCGACAATATGGACCACGCCAATGGAGTACCGCCGTATCGAACGCCAATAATTAAGCTACGTAACCCCATTACACCAGTGCATGCAACCCTGAGACAGTTACTGGACGCTACACAACACCAGTTGTCCGCCTGCACCATGTCTAGGCGACTGTTATTCACCGTCCCATGCCTCAGTTGCTGACGGGATAAAAGTTGCTACCCAACTACTACCATCCGTAATATGCGAATGATTGTTTGGTATTCTAATTGTGAAACAGAGATCGTTTTGAAGTCATGGGTTGGTAATAATGAAGAAGGAAGATACTAACTGTTCACTAGCTCTTGGCATTTTAGAAAGTATGTCAACATTTCGGGCATTGTTATTAAATGTGACAGTGTATTTCCATTATATGAAGAGCAATATTTGCTAGTGCGAAGCCAGCGCAACAAGTTCATAGTTGTGTTTAACTACGTTCTAAATTTCCTGCATATATTTTAAGGGTACGAATAACAACTGAATATCTGGTTTGCATGTTACATTGTAACGACTTAAATAACCACTACTTATTCCAGTCACATCTGAGTAGTTCTGGATTAAATTGGTACCTTGCCGCGAGGCTACAGGCTCTCTAAAATAACACAGCGACAGGTGCAGTAGTGCGTAGCGCCACCACCCCACCCCACATAGAAGTAGGGCATGTACGTTCTGGGCCACCTGGGATTGCTTGGGATTAATTGACTGTATTAACCGATTAATTTATTGTATTATTGTATTAAATTAGCAATATTAAGTGTAGGTAAATGGATAATCTGTTATTACTTCAATCCATTAATTTTTTATTATTATTTAAATTTATGTCGAAATTGTTAATTGTTTAATTTGTGTTGAAAGGGTTAAATGTCATAAGGGTTAATTTAGGGAGCAGTATAGGTCTTCATCCTTGGACGTTTCGCAGGCGATGAGCTCCGAGGTGTGTGGTCAGCAGCATATATTTGTTGACCTTGATGCAAAAGTGAAATAAGTGTTTTTTCGGGCAAGACTGGTATAAGGGTTAATTTATGTCCGTCTTCGGCAGAGTTAGAGTGTGTACTGAGCACATCGGCTGTACGAGGGGGAGGAGGGGGTGTCACGAGAATCAGAGGTCTGCTCAGTTCTGAGGCAAGTGGAGGAATGAGCTGGGATTGTGGGTGAGTGGAGAGAGGGGTGTGAGGAGGTTCTTACTTATTTGCTAGTTAATTGGGCTGGTATGATAGGCGAGGGGATGTCGGTGGCATCCAAGGTCCTTCGTCATTGCAGGCATAGTTTGAAATGAAGTCGGAGGGTGTGTGAGGGTAGGGGAGGGGAAAGTTAGCGAGGCTACAGATTTATCGTTGGCGAAGTCTGAGAATAAAATGTATCCCAGGGGCGAGTCTACAGGTTCATTCAGTTCGAAGGTCGGTGGGGAGGAATGAGCTGAGATAGTGGGCGAGGGGTGGGAGGTGGTGTCGGGAGTACAATACAGAATTGTTTGCTGTCATACTGAGCTCTACATTTGTGAAATGGTGAGTGACTGAGGTTGGAAATGCACATTTAAATAAATGTAATAAATGAGTGTTTTAAAATATCCAAGTATAGTAACTAGCATCGAAGCATGAAATAATTATAAATCCCGCGACATCAAATTATTACCAATCATGCGACTTAAAATTTTTGTGTTCTATGCACACCAGATAAACTAAGTAGCAAATCAATAAATGACAAACACGACACATTTACTAACCACACACAACAAGATGTAAAATTATATGAAACAAATACGAACCACAAGAAATAAATGATACATAAAAAAGACTTAATACAATTACATGAAAACCTACGATGTACAGCCAGCATAACACATTGTTTCAACTATTAACCAGAAGTAACAAAGTACAAATGAAACGTACTTGCACACAACAAGATGTAAAATTCCACGACAAAACTACGAACTACACATAAGGAATTAAACATAAATGAAATATATGACTAGAAAAATATTAGCTACACACAAAGTTAGCTTGCAGTCCTGCCCTGTATAGCTGTTTCCCAGCAACATAAATGTCATAACAACACACTTACTAATCACACCCAACACAACTTACGTTTAAGCCTAACACGCTGTTCCAGCCCGCAGCGATCCGACCAGCATTTTCTCCGGCACTAGCGTATCACATGCCTGCCTACTCGGCAACGACTCGCACCAGTCCACCCCACTGTTCTACACGCACCTCGATTCAACCTCATCGGCTCTCATTTTAGTGCTATGTCACTCGTATCGAGCTATTCAAAATGCTAATAATTATACGAACTTAATTTTCTATGTGTAAACACACAAGTATGACTTTGATATGTGAAAAGTAGCTCAGCGTGTCTGATATGTCTGCTCTCTTCAGCGACCACCATCTAGGCGGTTCACGCATGCATAAATGAAATGAACTGTTACAGCCGCTTGCGGTAAAGAGCTCTCTCTCTCTCTCTCTCTCTCTCTCTCTTGCACCCACTCTCTCCCACACCATATGCGGCTGGGCGTTGACAAGCAGGTCGTTGAAAATTCCAATACCACATCTAAACTGCAATTAAAACCAGAATTGTATCCATACTAACTTTAACCACCACAATTCCAGGAAAAATAACAAAATACAGCATTACAAGCAAAGAAATATATTTTATCACAAACAACAAGACAAATTCATTAAAAACCCAGAAATGTATCCGAGAAACTAACCATCGCTGTAACAGTACTGAAGTAAAAATACATATTACCAACTAAACATGATCAATTAGAAACTCAGAAGCATTAAATATAATTACAATTACAATACAATTAGCAATTATGTGCAACCTGAGATCGCAGAAATATGAGTTACCAGTGCACTCTAGTGTGCGATACTAAAACTAAATGGACAGCAGATGCGGAAAGAATATGAAGGGGGCTGGAAGGTGACGAGTGGAATCGAGTGATTGACAAATTAACTAACCAATAAAAATTGATGACTTGACTCAGTACAAAATACAAAAACTTCTCTATATAATTTCTTATAAAATTTTTAAATAATTTTTATAAATTGTGCATAGGTCACATGTCAAGGTCACTCAGATCCAAGATGGCCACCAGCTGACTGTAATGACAGAGCGCATTGTCGCCTTTGGCTCTGGTCCCCCATCCCCTTATGCTCAACTCGCCATTTATATTCTAAATAAAGAATTATTAACTGATATTTAAATGTGATCTAAACATACATATACGAGTAGAACTTCATAAAGAAAAGAATAAAGGACCATGTATTTCATTGACTGTGTAAGTATTGATCATGCTCAGTTTTGACATCATTTTTCTGCAGTTGTAAAGTAAATTAAACATTATTTTTCCCTAAGCAGTAGGTTTTACTTATATTCAGAGCTTTTTCAATTGGTGAGATTTTACAGAACATTCTGTTTTGAAGGTTATGTTTTAATGTACAGGTAGGTAACATATTATTGAAAACACATTCGAATCTTTTTCACCTTGTTAGGGATTTTAATTTGGAAAAAATCCTGCTATAAAATTTTTTGTCATCTATATTGCCAACCTTTTAAAGCAAAGGACGTAACGATATCTTATCAGGTCATGAGCCACTGAGGATTCTTCGAAGACACATTTTACCCCCTTTCGCCCTCGAAGGGGGTGAATCTCAAATATCCTGAGATTACGCATTTTTATAAGTAGCCTATTAAAGCAAAGATAACGACATCTGATCGTGTTAATGCACCACTCAGTACTCAAAAACACAGTTTATTCCTTTTCGCGCTCTTAGAGGTTGAATCTCAAAAATTGTGGCATTAGTTTTTAGGTATTTTATTGTCTACCTTTTGAAGCTAAGAGTACAGCGATATCTCACCGAATTAATTAAATATTTAGGAGTCCCCGAAAACATATTTTTACCCTATTTCACCCTTTCAGGGGTTGAATTTCGAAAAATTGTTTCTTGGTATATGCCTACACCTTAAGGGGAAGTCATCTATAATTGTTCTTGCTTTTTCATCTAGCGGTTTGGGCTGTGGGTTGATAAGTGTGTGAGAAGTCAGTAAGTCAGGAACTCAATTTTGTATGCAGAGATTTCAGCTGTGGTGTTGCCAAAAAATATTTGGTAACTAGTTTCCAAATAATAGTTTTTATGGGTTGTTCACGGTGAAATGAGCACTTTTGAAAGCCCTGCTTAATATGTACTTATATGTACGTTGTATACTATTCTGCCTTATGTAAAATGAACATTGCCATGGGCCTCATAACCGCATTCATGCGTCGGTCAAGTGAAGCTATAGAATAAAAGAAAACATCTTTCAATTTGGCCATGTTTACACTTCGATGCATAAAAAAAAGAAAAAGTGAAATAAATAATTTAAGTTATCACAAATGGTTACCTAACACTTTTTATACGACGTTAAGGTATGGAACTAATTTCCATCCATCGTTACCAACTTTACTGGGCGCATGTCAGTCAGTGTGCATGTTAAACCATTTCCATTTAAAATGCTAACAAAGGGTATAGTGGAAGCAAGGCCATGGCCTGGTGGGTAGGCAACAAGTCCTGCACCTGGTGGTAAACACACGTTGGTGGTATGATGCACGACGTCACACATCACAGCCATTACCCATTTCCCCCCTCATGAACAGTGTAGTTGCCCACCCTGTCTGCAGAAGTGGCCTGTCACTGCTTCGATTCAATAAGTACTGCAGACGTGAAAATAGACGAGCACACAAATTCTGAAATGATTCATATGGTCTTGGTGTATGGTGAAGTGAGAGGCAACGGCAGGGAAGCTGCGCATGAACAGCCAATAATATCCTACACGATCTCAGCCGAACCACCAGACATTCGCACACCTTACACAGCGACCTCGGGAAACAGGCACATTTCAGAGTCGATGTGGACCTAGTCGACCAAGAACCGTTCGCACTCCGCAATTTGAAGAGACGATCTTAGAGAATTTAGTGGACAATGCTTCGACGAGCACCAGAGAATGGAGGCATCAAATGGCACAGTATGGTGGTGTCCTTCATGAATAGCTGCTGCGACCGTACCATGTGCAAGAGTTTTGCAGGTGGTTCATGCAGAAGTGTAAAATTTATCCTGCTGTCCCGGTGATTGTAGTGTTTACAGGCGAAGCCACGTTCTATGTAGGAAGGCTTTTGCAACAGTAAAAATGTCCACTTGTGAGACAACTCCAACCCACATGCGACTATAACAAGATGCTACCAGTATCGCTTTCCCATCAACATTTTAGTCAGCATAGTGGAGGGTAATCTTATTGGCCCATTCTTGCTGCCAAATCATGTATCAGGATTTCAAAATTATGATTTCCTGCATTTATGATTGCCCCAGTTACTAAAGGATGTTCCACTCGCTATCAGAGAACGGATGTGACTGTTACACGATGGTGCACAACCCCATTTCACCAGGATTGTGCATGACCACCTAAATAGAGTGTATCCTGCTCGCTGGATATATTGGTGATGGGGGGGGGGGGGCACCGTGCTTGGCCACCCGCTCCCCATACTTACACCATTAGAATTCTGGTTGTAGGGATTTCGTTAGGCGTGAGTTTAAAAGACACCGCTGCATTTGAAAAGGACCTGTTAGCAAGGGTCATGGCTGCCTGTGATCAAGTGCGCGACACACCAGGGGTTTTTAAACACATCCGACAGTCTCTAATACGTAGTATGAACTACAGTAATGACAGTGAAGGAGCTCATTTCGAACATTTGTTGTGAAATTGGTTGTGATACTCCCTTTGCATAATCTCGAATGATTGCAGTTTCTGTGCTGTTGTTCTCTCAGGCAGTGCCTTCAGTGCCGATGATGCATTGCTACATCACGGAATTTTCATGTGTTTACACTAATTAGTACAGATTCACGCTACTGAGTCCATTAAGTCATTATCACTACTCTCAACATAACGCAACACCGATTGCAATCGTACATCACACATCATCTCTGGATGCACCAAACTTGTGTTTTTCACGGGAACTGTCACAGTTAGCCATTTCAACCAAAATTCTGTATTATTTATCTCTGCCCAGTGTTGCACAATCTGCCACGTACACAGCTACACTTTGCTGTAGCATATTTATTAATACTAATCTGTTTGCTGCTTGTTGGTTCCTGGCCATACTCATTCGGTGGGGAATTCCCGCTGTATTCCTCTGGGTGCAGGAAGGGTTGCCTACTTACCAGGCCACGGTATTGCTACTACTGAACATATGTTTTGTGATTTAACAGAAATGGTGGGTCCTAGAGAGTTGCAACTAAGGGGGGGGGGGGGTGCTTTATTTGCTAATTACGACGTATACACAATCAATTTAACCACACAGCATAAATGCTGCATGCAATCAAAGAGTGGCAACCCCTATTATTTACATGAAGCGGTGTTAACGACTGAGCATGCCTTCCTTTTATCCAAGATATTGGTTTAATTAATCTGTATACCAATTTGTGTTCCTCAAAACCGAAATACTTTGCATAATATCCCACATAATATGCTTGTCGCCCTCCACCTTTAGGGTTTCTACGGCCCTTATAATTTGATATTCACCATGGGTGTCCTATATCATCTTCCTCTTTTTCAGTCACGAATCACGAGCAGAGTTTGTACACATGTTTCCTAAATATGTTGTAGATGTATAGGGGTATGCATAATTATAGCACTTGTTTTCCTTACTTGCAGTCCTCGTATGTGGTATAAAAAGGAGGGAGGGTTTTGTAAGTCACACTAAATCCAGAAGGTTATGGAGTAAATGGTTAGCAGTAGAGGAGCTTCGGGTAATATGGAATACGGGGAATATGGGATACTATAGTTTCTCATTTGATAAGAGGCTCAACTATGCTGAGATATTTGAACTACTGTTACTTCAATCACCATTTCATTGACTGAAGCACCATTTAAGTTGGAGCCGCATTGCATGGTAAGCCTTACATCGTCCATTTTGTGTTTTCAAAATTCTCTAAAATTAAATAGGTAAGTTTTGTGAGCTTATGATAATGGCAGAAGTCGTAATGATTCTGTTGGTATAGTAGTAGTTTCCTCGGGGTACCACTCGGATTATACTCACCTCAAGGTAAAACTGGGATAGCAATTTTCACAGGCAGTTGTTTCTTTATGTTGTACAGTGCAGTGACTCAGGTTCCTAAATATTTGCCTAAAACTGAGCAACACTACCGTCTTCACTGCACTCACTAACAGTCTACTCGCTTGGCATTCTCTTATGTTCCATAAAAACTTATCACAAGGGTTAAGGTACCGAAGAATTAAAAATATAATGAGAGCCCCGTACAGGGCTTGCTGTGGGTACAAGTTACAAATCTTTAGGGTGTGTCCAGCAAATAACTCCTACTTAAAAACCTTGAATAATTGATTAAAATTAAATGTCTACTGAGCGTTCCAACTTCCAGTACATACAAAACAATGAAGAACTTTATAATGATTATAAAAATAAGAACTACGAATTTATTACAAATAAATTTACATTAAAATATCACATTCTCGAAATACACTTTTCCAAAACTGGGAAAATGGAAGAGAACAATTAACTAGAATAAGTTAAACAAAAATTATCAATCCGAAGTTAGTCACAAAACAATTAAAAAATATCCCAATCATTTTTCTTAGTGGAAATTTAACCAAGCTATCATTTCACACTAAAAACTTTCAATTTCAACATGCCGCGATTCAATCAAACCTTTACCCAACTAAAGCCTCTGGGGTTTAAACCAACTCTGAACACGCCAATCTTAAGATGTTACTGACTGCCGACGTTACGCCCCAGTGAGGCAAAGGCCCACACTGACTGCCGATGTCACTCCCCGATCGACCAAAAAACTCGAGTATTTGAAGGCCGCCGGACCCCGTGAGCTTGGTCAACCAAGTATGTTGTTTATAAACTTTCCAGTACTGGCCGTCGCTGGATATTCAAACATTTCCGCAAATGGCAGGCAACATCACAGAGCGAAACTTGCCGGCCACCAAAACGAAATGGCATGACCTCCGAGAGTAACCGGAACACAGCTGTTGATAAATGTCAGCATTTCGTGCAGTTCGTCCTCTCCGTTTGCAAAAACTAACACACTTTACTGTGTGACAAGCAGGAATTTCAATATATCGCGTCCGACACCAATTACGAAAACACGAGCTGTAATATTATTAACCTGATTGAGATTTGAGCTTTGTGACTAGCGACGAGATGGGGTTGTGTTCGCGCAATATTACAAACATACAGCAAGAATGACATTTAAATAGAATTAGAATGTGCAGAAGCATACATTTCCCCCTTAGCGTGGACTGGGTGGTGTAACGACCTATGGGATATCAGTGTGCCGTACTCATTCTTTGTTTTGCTAAAAGCATCCTAGATGGATAAGAGAGCAGACGAGTGACAATCGAGGTTCCGGAGCCTCAGGCCCATCCCTAGCCTTGGTGCTAAGACACCTATATGGCCTGTTTTCAACACAGATCAAGAACTATCTGCGACATAATGTCGACCACTGCAACTAAGACCCCTTGGTCACACCGAGAAAAACGGCCTGGTATGCACAGTTTGTTGACAAACCTGAGGCGACATTATCCGGGCCCTCGGTGGAACTGCAAAGACAAGTTACTGGGTTGTCAGACTCTGATTTAGTTTATGATCGTTCAATGTATTACATTGAGCGACTTTTAGATTCAGAAACGAATTGGTGTGGCTATGCTCTGATCATCTTCTTGTGTATGAACAGGACATCCACACAGTAAAATCTACAATGGAGGAGATTTTGGTTAAGAGAGACATCTCCATTGTAGAAAAAAGAATACTTAAAATTGCATTAAGATATTCTTTGATATCCAAGCCATTTATTAAATAGCAGGATCAATTATGGAACACCTGTGTGGTTACTGCACATGTAAAAATTCTGAAATGAATAAGGAAGGGACTAAGCATATTTTTCCACAAGTGCAAGGACTGGAAGGCCTGCCAGACATAATGCTGGTCCGCAATGCCGAGCTTAGCATTCGTCTCAGTGCTGTTCGAACAGAGCGAGTGGAACCTGCGAGCAGAAAAAAGAGGACTTTTGCAGATGTGATTAAGACTCTGCCCATATAAAAAAGAGGTTACATGGGAGACGGTGAACCAATGGCCACATTCCAGGGGGTGGTCATATACCCAGCAGACCTTGCCCAAGGTAGTAATACCACAAAACATTTTCTACAGGATAGCATCGATTCTGTTAAAGAGGGCATAAACTTCCCCAGAATCCATAAAGTTTCGAACGAGGCTGTTCTGGTTGAGTGTGATGAGACGACTGCTGAGAAACTACGGAATAACCAGAAAATAAAGGAACTCAGTTTATAGCTCGAAGAGCCCAACTTAGAGTACCTAGAATCACTGTGTAATGTGCCGAGGGAGAATGACATGGAGGCCTCACTGGATCGGATCTTTGATCAGATTAAGAAGCAGATGGCCAGAATGTCTGAGGAGGAATTCAAAACAGGTCCAAAAGTAAAACTTTCGACAGTGCTCAGAACAGTGGCTGGCAAGTAAAATGACAGGGTTAACACTGTGTTAGAATGGTCAGTCAGGGTCCAATTGTGGGGACTCCAAAGAATTTTCGGTCTGTCATAGGGCACTCTTCGTGTAAGTTTCGAGAGTTGAGTATGGACAGGACTGACCAGGGCCAGAGGTGAAGGCAGGTAAGCTCACAGAGGTCGGCAATGATGATGAGTGAGCTTATTCAAATAGCACAGGAGAGGTCTTTAGATCAGGTGCTTATACAAGATCCATACGTGGTCTTCTGGCAAATTCCACGCCTAAAGGGAAAAGTTCTAAAGGCGAATGTATTAATTGTCCATGGCTGTTCTATGGACACCTTCCATTCGGGCGCAGGCGACGATGAATGGCGGCACAGACAGTGCACAACAATAACGAAGTATATATGGTGTAATTATACATACAGTACGCCCATCCTATTGAAAATCACTTAAGATAATGGAATGACATATTTCCTTCCCTGAGAGGAAGGCCCGTTATAATTGGCGTGGACATGAATGCAAAACCAGGTGAATGGAATTCCCTGGCGAGAGATGAGAAGGGAATTGAGCTCAATCCGTTTCTGCTATTGAACGGCATGCAAGTGACAATGTTTCGGGAACATTGCCTAGATATATCTCCTGTCCATGATACTGAATCCTCCATTAATTTTACTCTGACTACTGGTCGCACTGTTGACAGGATTCATGATTGGAATGGGACTGTCGAGAGTACAAGTGGCCATTGGCTCATTGTATACAATGCATTATTTGAAGTGAAGATGCATAAGCTAACCAAGGCCAAGGTATGCTAATTTCGTCATGGCACTGATTGGAGGCGATTTGATAATCGCCTCCAGAAAACATATAAATATCAGCGCACACATGGGACCGATGTTTATTTAAGGGCAGTGGATCTTGTGGACGTCATTCTTGACATCTGTGATGAGACACTTACAAAGGTGTTTATTTAGCCTGTAACCTACGCTTGGTGGGATGGTGACCTGGGGTGCTATTACCAGATGGCTAACCTCGCGTTGTCGTGACTCACGCCTACAGATTACTCGCCTCCGGACTAAATCCGCATTCTCAAAAGTCTAAAACGACCCACTGTTTACATCATGCCTGCCGGCTACCTGTCGTGGCCTCCTTGGCGGCCGACAAGGCTTGTCTATTCACGCCTCGTGTTGAATACTGGGATATTGCTGGTTAGCATTGAGGTCAGGTCTCCTTGCCATAATCACTATATTAATTGTTTTATGAAAATCAGGCTAAATCTATTTCTATTAACATCATTAAATTGTAGAAAGTAATTGTAAATAGAATAACAAAAGTTAGGCGGGTAGCTACAATGTATATAGGTTAGTGTAAGGAGTTTTCTTACAGGGAGTCTCCACATGACACTTTATTATTTCTAAATTTCTACACACACCATTTACGGTTATTTAAATATTATGAACATTTGTTATTAACTTCATTTGAATGATTTAATTTAAATTATTTTACATGTCACATTAATTAATATGTATTTTCACATATTGTAATTTATTTAAAATCATTCAATGTTAACTATGTCAAAAACACACCTGCAACTTTTATCCACACTCTACTAGATTGACAGTTAAGCTGCATAATTTTAATAATGGAAATTAATGTTTAAATAGTGTGTTATCTGTCTCTCATTGTTAAGATAACATGAAAGTGTGCCCAGCAGAAAACAAATTTAGTGATTTTGGAATGTGACAATGCAGACGGGTTTTTGTTTGTTAGGAAGGTTAAGACTGAAAATTTTATGTTGTATGAAAATATTCCAGAGGAGGAACAAATGGCCTCCATGCAAAAGTTACATGTAGGACCGATTGGCTGATGTTAATTGAATTGTATGAATACATTTCAGTATTGAGGCAGAGCAGTATTAAGTATTGTTGCTAAACACACCTGAGAGTATCTACCTGCAGGAGAATTATTCATTATGCATTTACCGGTTGGTGTTTTGAGGCAGTCTGGCATACCAGCTATTGTGCGTTAATATCTGCAGAATTCTTCAAGTAAGGGTTTTCTTTACTATTTAATCAGTGAACACATTACTAGCATTAAAGTTGTGTATGGAATTTAATAATATAGCAAAGTCCAGTGGTCCCAGTATGTGGTAATAAATTACCAAGATACATTTTGAATGATTTTTAAACTCCACTGATGGACTAAGCCTGATTGCCCTCATAAATCTGTTCAGAGTATTCTTCAGTTAAGTTCGGTAGTCAAATAATGTGCTTGTATTTAATCAGAGCTATAGTGTGATTATTTTAGGGAAATTGATAGTTTCTTTTAACACAAGTAAGTTTTGAAGTAACTAATTTTTCTCTGAGTATTGACAGCAGAATCCTTAGATATTATATGTCTTCTGTTAAAAAGTCTAAATATGTTGCACGTGAGTAGAAAATAACATTTTCCATTATTTCTTCAATTATATTTTCCTAAGCTTTCTTCAAAGTGTTTCCTTGTGTTATGTTAGTAGTAAGTATTTATTTTTCTTCAATCTATAATAGTTTGTGTATATTAATCAATTATCCTGATCATGACATGGGAAATAAATGGTACATATTGTTCTGGTTTATGATGTTTTTCCACACGCACACTATCAAATTTGACAACACATATTTACATTCATTGAGCTATACCGGCTATATATATATATATATATATATATATATATATATATATATATATATATATAATTATTTTCTGTAAAGTTAATGTTTTCAACACACCAACCCTTTAAAAATATTGGCAAACCAAGCGTGGGTCATGCAAGACAGTTGTGTATACTCATTAATGAGCCAATAGATTATAGAGTTTATCGACTGCCCAAAGTGTAGGCATACTTGTTAGCGAAAAGACAGCGGCTGTCATAATGTTTGTAATAAAGACATACAATTAAATTAATAATTCAATGCTGATAATTTTCGTGGTGATTGTGGTACAAATGCCGTAATTAATTCGTATAACATACATTGGTTAGGATAAAAACATGGAACACTCAATCGTATTTTTTTCTCTTATTTGCAGGGGTCACGGTGGCTGAACGGTTATCCTGCTCGCCTCCCACCAAGGCGATCCGGCTACAATCCCCTGGCCGGGTCACTCCAGATTTTTGCACGTGGGAATCGTACTGGACGATGCCGTTGGTCGGTGGGTTTTCTCGGGGATCTCCCATTTCCCCGCCTTTTCATTCTGGTGCTGTTCCATACTCACCTCAATCATCCTCATCGGCTCTCAAGACGTCGTTGTTAAGAGCCACCAAAATCTCTCCACTGCACAAAATTTGCAACGAAAACAAGGATAAATTAGATTTTAAACAGGAATATTGTATTTTTTCGTGAACACATTCCTACAGGCAAGCTGAATGCTGATTGGTTAAAAATTTCGCAAATGATTGGAATGCAGTGTAAGACGGTCACAGACCTCGTTATGAGGGAGTGTGGCATCGCCAAAAATAGTGGTTAACAATAGCTTATTAATTGAAAATGTAATATTGAACTATTAATATTTATTACCGACAAACAACAATGTATCAAAAAATTCAACATTCGTTTGAAGAAAATAAACTTTTATGAATGGCTATGACGATAAAGGAAATTTGTGATAGATGTACAAGAAAAAAAATTCAATAAATGGGATTCAACGTTAAGACACTGAAATAAGTACTCTACCTCCATCGTCACCAATGGTACTATACCAGTTAGTGTTTTTTGTTAAAATATATGCTGGTGGACATTTTTCCAAGTTTGACTTCAAAAGTACTCAACAGAGTTGTCGCGCTACCATATTTTTTAAATAAAGAATTAAATCCTTTAGAATGTTTGAAAAGGTGGTTAACATAAAAAAACCACAAAATTAACTACAGAAGCAAACTTAACAATGCATTCCGTTTTCTTTAAAAAAGAATCCACATTCATTTGAAACACAATATGGATAGCGTGGCACATTGTAGTTACCTGCCTAACTTTTGTAATTCTATTTAAATTACTTTCTACAATACTGAATGATGTTAATAGAAATATATTTAGCCTGATTGTTCATAAAACAATTATATATACCACTTATGGAAAGGAGTCCTTGCCTCAATCACACAATGGTGGATGTGGGAGAGACAATATACAAGCGTTAGCTAGACATGGCCTTGTATATGCCCGCCGAGTTTCCGTCTTCACAAAAAGTAAATCCAAACATGTGGTAAAACAAAACTCTTCTACCGTCTTGCACAGCACGTCGCGTGGTCATAGAATAGCACGTTAGTGTGATCACCAGCAACTGGGGCTGGCAGGAGACATGTTAGCGCGCGGGGCTGCGCAACCTCGACAAGCCAGCCCAGTTGTTATGACAGCATTCTCCCGGGAGAAGGGTATTGTAGCCGGGACTGCGACTATATAAGACTGGGATAGTGGCGGCTTGCGGCCATCTTGTTCCAGCCACCCGAGCGATGCCACCGAGGGAGGACCAACAGGGTCGTGGTCCGGAATCGATGCCAGCCCACATCCACCGTTGAAGGGGTCTTCCCGTTGCCGACGAGACAGTCCAGGGTAATTATAACTCCCGTTAGGTCGCAATAGGTTGCGGAGACGCAGGGATAAACGCTGGCAGTAATTGGACTCCTTCTGAGTCAGAGCACCCTACTATGCCTTAAGCTAGTACTTGCCATATTAAGACATGTAGCAATGACATTAGTTCATTGGAGTAACGCCCTCGGGCGATCTTTGTAATTGTTGAATTAGAGTTGTGATTTGAATAAAAGTAGTATTTCGTATAACTGAGAGCTCTTTCCTCTAGCTACTACCATCCTTCTTACAAGTGCATGACCTGATCCCCTTAGGACAGTCTACAGCAAATGGTGGAGGCACCAGATCCTCCAACCTTCCCTTTTAGCATGTTGCAATTACAATTACAATTAAAGATTACTATCAAGTTGTAAATTTTGTAAGGCAAGCAATAAGGAAGATGCCTTTCGATCCCCACCACCCCACAGGGTTTGCACCCCCTGCCAACTTGCAGTATAAAGCCATTCAGGCAAAGAACGTGTTTAAAATGGCAGTAATCAGTAGTGGCACTGAAAGTACACATTCAATGCCAGCAATAATGCTACTCACCAAATCGCGATCGCTCCAGAGATCACACGCAAATTTGCTGCATCGCCAAATTCACTGTCGGACAAATCGCCTATTGTATTGTAGATTAGAGTTGTTTGCTTGCGCTTTTAAACAGTTCATGCATGTTAAACCATGGCACCTCTGTTCGGGCCGTTTTACTTTGTGCTAGACGCAAATTTCCACAAGGGCTTGCACGAAGTGGAAATTCAGTTTTCTAATAGCTTTGAGTGTGCATGTTAGTTCGTAAGGTTACACGCAGTATTGTTTTGTCACTACAAGAACTTCATGACCAACACTTCCAAGTCGTCCTTCGCAAATACAGTGCGTAACATATTGATACATGCCACAATAGATTTAACGAAAACACAGAGAAAAATACAAGCCAGGAACACTAACACCGCTGATAAATTTGAAGAGCTTATCGACTCTGCCGAAAAACTATTACAACAAAACCCCAACTTAATAGAACAGTTTGAAATAACCTCTACATGGCTTACTCGCAACCTTATTGACAAATTAACATGGCCTTCTGCCAACACTACCACCACCAACATACAAAAACCTAAAACCCACAACATGAGATTACTTATCACCTATTCAAATCGACACCACAATACTACACATTTACGAAAACTCACCTCTAGCCTCACCGCAAGAAAACACAAATTACAACACAGATATGGCCAACCAGCAACCCATTAACATAGTCGTTCAACAGCCAGTCTCAACTTCCAAGTTTACAGGAGACAACAATGAAACTATGGCAGCATTTCTTGAACAATACAATTTGGCAGCATAAACCAATAACTGGGACGAAGCAGAAAAGTGCAGCCTATTGCGATTCTACCTAAACTGCACAGCTAAACATACCCTCGAAAACTTCAGACAAACACAAGGGTAACACATAACTTGGAACGGCATTGTTAATAAATTGAAACACCATTCACCACCCCAGACACATAAGAACATCTCAAACAACTCATCTACACGACAAAACCGAAGCTAGGTCAAAATGCATTATCGGCACAAATACAATAACAACATCACTGATGACAACTTCATTTCCATTGCCTGGCAATCGCTACTGCCTTCGTATGCAGACAAAATAATAGGGCTTAAGAAAAAGACCATTGCCAATATACTTGAAAACATTAAATGATTTGAAATTGGTTCACTCCGATATAATCAAGTCCTCGTTGGCACACAGGCAACATCCGACACTGAATCTTTAAGGGCAGAAGTGTCTAAGCTCAAAGAAAAAATAGCAACTATGTCATTAAACCAGAAAAACTACCGCAAATACAATCTGAGACATTCTCCCACACAACCCCATCAAAACCAACCAACATACAACACATTTCAGCAAACCCGGAATACACCATTTAGGGCTAAACAATATGTGCAGCATTTAAACAGAAATTATCCACATCAATTTCAATCCTCTCACCCACAACCAGATACACGAGAAACTTGTTTTTACAGATCACCAAATCCGCGCACTAACAATCAACACTGGCACTCGAACAAGCACAAAAATCCCCAACAGAACACCCACTCACAAAATCACACAAACTTAAATTACAAGCCAAAAAACTATTTTACGAGGAGGCAATAGGCACCCCCCCCCCCCCTTCATAATGATGGAAGACAACAGGTGCGAGTACAAAAACAAGACACACGAGGACAGGCAGGCCTCTTAAGGGAAGTGCATACTACCAAGGAACATCAACAGGATAAATCGTGTCGCGAAAGCCAGACAGAAAGACAAGTCCCACCCAACATAAAGGTCACACTCATCATTAATACATGTCAGGCATTATTTTCGAAACAGGTGCCAAGTAGATCTTACGCTGTAATCGCAAAATTCAATGCAAAAAGTGAACATTTTGTTCAGGCAAGATAAGCTAAAACCACACGTGTACAGACGGCTCAATCAGGTAGTTTTAACAACAAATTAATGTCTCCCATCACGTTTCAAGGACCAAAAATCAGGACAGAAAAGCAGAACCAGGAAGTAATACACACACGCAAGGTCACACACGGTTATCAATATTTTGAGGTAACTGTGAAACACGACACGTGCTTACACAAGGAAGCGACTGCTCCCTCTCAACAGGCAACCTGGAAGGAATGCGCTACTTAGCAAAACTGTGATGTCAGAGCTGCACGTGCAGCCTTCATCAGGCCACGGTCGCAGATGTCCTTCATGTGCGCGTTGTGTATGTATACAGGGCACCAAGCCGTGGCTTGCCCATTATTCCCCAATCAAAGCAAAGAATTTCAAACAGACATTGCAGGATGCTTCGATAACTTCAAACAACGCTTTACCATTGGGCAAACAAAGCTCAGATTGCCACGCGCGGGAAGCAAACTCACTATAAACACAAACAAGGAACCAGCTGATGATGATGACAAGCATACGTGCAACCTGAGACACCGGCCTACTTAAACTACACATACAAACACACGCCGGTCGCCAAGGACGAGTACTGCTCTAGTTACATGAAAACGTCAACACCACACATCCTTGTTCGGCTTGGCAGTAAAACTTACAAAGCCCTATTGGACACCGGTTGTTCACGCTCTTGCATTGCATCAACATTGGTTAATAAGGAGAAACATATTCCGGAAACGGAAACATTTTCATTGGTAGGTGCCACACAGGACATCGAAATCCCTAGATTTAAAACAAAAATAAACATTAGCATTGTAATTGTCACAAATTCTTTGAAGAATTTCTGTTAATTGTTAATCTCAAGGTGGAGATTATCCCTGGCTTAGATTTTATGAGACAATACGATGGTGTTCTGGTCCTCATCAAGGATATCAAGTTTATTTACATGTCTAATAATAACACAGTTATAGACATACCGATCAACACGAAAAACATCGAGTATGACAGAAGTAACTTCATAGAATACTATATTCAAAACATTAGCACTACATATACCTACCGTTGTAGGCTATTGCAAAAAACATTACAACATTATATAACATTAACATCCAGATCGTTATGCAAAACCAGGACAACACAATCAATACCACATTCATCAACCCACTTTTGCAATGCTGTATTCTAATTACGCACAACAACAATACTGTAAACTACTACCCAGTTTATATACATGAGCGAGAATATATTAAAGACGATGACAACTCCAATTTATTCTTAGCACCAATTACTGAAAATATGACATTACCATTCCTCGCCCAATATGCCAATGACCCGCACATTCAGCAGCTGAAATTAGCACTCACTGACCCAGATCAAGCTACACATAAATACCGCCGCCTAGTCAGGCGATACACCATTTCAGGGAATGGAGAGATATACACTATCTACCAAAAAGTAATTGGGCACTCGTGAAGATAGATAGTTCAGTACGTCAGTTGACTTGTGTTTCACGGCCTTTGGCGTAGGACCACTGGTGTTTGTCCGTGGTAGCATGAACACAGAGGCCTATTGTAACATTCTGGATAATGAAATGCTCCCAACAGTGCGGTGTTTTTGATGGAATGGATCTGTGTTACTTCCAGGATGACAATGCCAGGTGACATGTTTCAAGGGGTACTATGCAGTGGTACGCCGACAACAATATTCGTCGATTGGACTGGTTCGCCCAGAGCCCCGGCCTCAACCCTATAGAACATTTTTTGGGACGAATTGGATCGCCGGGCGAGGGCTCATCAGATGCAGCCAAAATCCATTGCTCAACTCGTGGAATGGTTGCAAGAGGAATGGCGACGTATCCCCTTGGATGTCCTGCAAACACTCGTAGAGAGCACGGCAGACAGGATGGCTGCTGTTATAGCCGCAAGAGGTGGTCCTACGAGATTCTAACGGGGTGACAACCACCGAGCAAACATTGTGGACAGGTGCCCAATTACTTTATGGCAGATAGTTTATATGAAATGGCGTACGCCCACTAGGGAAAACAAACTTACACTTGTTCCACAATACTATGTTCCGGAAATAATCACAACACACCATGACGCACTACTAGGGGGTGACCACTTTAGGCAATTTAAGACCCTCAAAAAATCAAGAATGCATACTATTGGGAGAGTATGAACAAAGTTGTAGAAGATTATATAAAAAACTGCCCCATGTGTTAATGTATTTAGGCCCCTAACCAGAAACCGATTGGTCAAATGATGCCTATCCTCCCACTTCTACATTCTTGGGGACTAGACGTAAAATGACATTTACAAATCTCAGCATGCGGAAATAGGTACGTCTTAGTAATGATGGAATTTTTCACCAGATATGCCGTAGACCGTCCGGTAAAAATTGTTGACACGATAACCTACGCCAACTTCATAAAATCTGTTATATTACAGTTTGGTTGTCCTAAATCTATACTCATGGACAGAGGAACATCTTTCAACAATGAAATGATGTCAGAAGTATTTCGCAAATTACAGATAAAAAAAGCTTCATACTACAGCATATAACCCTGCATGAAATGGTCTAACCGAACTGATCAATAAAATTTTGTCTCAGCATTTAACTTCCTGTGCTAGCAAAGACCCCATGCATTGGGATGATTACGTTTCTTACATTCTATTTAATTATAAAACAACAGTCAACAGAAGAACAAAGTTCACTCCCTTCTTTCTTCTTCACGGGATTGAAGCTGTACAGCCATCACATGTGATTAGCCACACGTACTCCCCACAAGCCAACAATAGGTGTCATCAATTAGATCTGACATGGGAACAAGCCCGCATGAAACTTATTGCTTCTCAGCAGAAACAAAAGCAATCGTTTGACGTTAAATAACGCCCGAATGAGTTAAGAATAGGCCAATTCGAGTGGATTAAAAACCATGTGCGGCAAAAGTCTCTTTCCTTCAAATATCAGAGTCCATACAGAATTCATGACAGTCTAGGGCGATCCATGATAGCAGTGGAAATACGAAAGAGGGACCATAGTAAAATGGATACAGTGAGTACCCGCAACATAAAACCTGCTAATGTTAGGATCTAATGCGCATCCTTATGTTACAAGAAGGGAGACTTAATCCGTTTCTGGAATGGGCCTTGAAACATTCTGCGGAGTGCTACTTGTGCTGGGGTTCTCAGCGAATGTAGCAGAGGAACAGCTTTACAAGACACACCATGGTGTCTACTTCACAGAGCCGACGCCACAGCTACAGCACGAAGAAACCGTTCCACTTTTATTCATGCTGCCGCTGCAACAACCCAGGACACCGACCAATGTTGACGCATGGTTTCACAGCACCTGCACTGTCAGAAATTCTACCGCCTGCAGGAAAGCAGACAACTAGCGACAAATTTTTAATAATACATCTGTTAATATTTTTGAACAATTCATGTCTCAAGTGTCCAATCCTAAAATAAATAAAATATCCCTAACCATCCTTGGCGACATCGCAACATGGTGTTGTAACGTCCTAACTACTCGTCATTTAAAATCATTGTTATAAAATGAGGAGATGTTATTTACGCAAATCAATGTAATCCAAAATAATGTATGATCTTCAATCAGCAACTTAAACCTAACCACCCACAATGTATCTGAAATTAAGAATCAGGTTGAGGTAAAAATTAATTCCATTTCACTTAATTTTAAATCCATGGCAAATAACTTTAATAAACAGCAAAATGAAAAAGAGAAGTCACAGGTTCAATGTCAAATGATGATAGGTATAGTTCTCCAGTTAATCAATAGCATTATTGACTAAATTAGGCACAATACATATTTACAGGTTTGTCAAAACAATCTTTTACCATTACAGGCGGTTCCATGACCAACGCTAACAAGTGAACTATTAAAGTTAGAAGAGAAAATTAAGCAGCTGGACCTAAAATTTATCATCCCAATTCAGAATAGAATTATTTATTACTCTGTTTCTATAACAAAAAGCTCATTCTCTCCAAGACAAATAATGACTGAATTGCAATTTCCTCTTCAGAGTATTAATATTATGTGGCGGTTTTTCCAAGCCACACGAATTCGATATTTCTTTAAGAACGAATCATGTACTACTGAATTGTCAAATCAAATAATTGTTATCTATATGAATACACAAAGAACCAGGGTGGTAACTGACGAACAAAACCAGTAAAAGGGTATGTATTTAATTTCCAAACACACAGCAGAGAGTATCCAAGTCAGAGCAATCAAATTGTATAGCGTTGAACCATTTTATGCATTTTGCAAAAATTTACCTGTGTTTCTAGCACTCAATTACAGGTTACCCCTATTCAACCACATCACTATATCATAACTAATCTGCCTGGTACATTGGCACTAAGGTGTATTAATTAGACACTCAGTCAAACGATTCCGAGATCTGACATTCGATCAGTTGAGTTAAGGGTGCCATGTGAATGTGACCTAACGGTAGCCAAGGTAACAATAGTAGAAGCCACACATCTGTGTGACATCGAGTCCTACAGTAGCAGTAGCTCACGCATTACCACCAAATCACTGGCTTATGAGTAGTCACTTTGAAGCCATTCAATTATATCTAAATGAAGGTATTTAATTTTACTCATTTAACGATACGTTAAATAATGATTGGAAGATATTACATACCAACCAACCAACTGTAGAATATGTATCAAGCCATAATAATGTCTTTCAGACGTCAGTCTTTTCAGTAATGTCTTAATAGCATCTCAATTATTTTAGTTTGTCAACAATTGTGGCTCTGATTGCAGCTTTAGTGTCTATATAATATAAATTAGTAAAAATCTCTGTTTTGCTTGGAAAGGTAGTTTAGTAGGCCACAAAAGTACACATAACACACCAGTGTTTACAGCTACTTAGTTCAACTTAGAGTTAACCACAGAATGAAATAATTAATTGATAATGAGTATTGCACTATACAGTTGTGTTAATATATCTTCTCATGTGTACATAATAAGTTATATCTTGCAAAGGAGCTTCCATATGGCATATCAGGCCATGCTCATTTTCCACTATAGTAAAGTGTTGGTACACCTGAAGCTTTGTTTGCCCATACAGACAGCGAATTCTTTTAGCTGGCAACAAAACTGCTTACGTGACAGACTTCCGTAGGCAACTAAAGTGCAACCTCCTTCCAGTAGAATGAAGCAGAGGACAAAGCCGTAGACTTTGATTTCAAACTTAAGCTCTTGAGAGCAGCTTAAAAAGTATTACCCATTGCTGCAAAACTGCCATGTACGTTACATTTAATCTTTTTATATAACTTTTACGGGGGCCCCATGTAATAATGTATTTACTTTTTTGTAATTATCAAGGTTAATCGCTGCCCAACAACGGCATTTACTTTCAAGACAATATGAAACGGAAAATATCTACAGTACATGTAAATTGTGACATGTGAATGCAGCAACATAAGAGTGGCGTTTAATTATTTATTTTCAATTTTAATGTTCAAATATTTAGTTCCACGTAATTTTAATTGTCAGTTATGCTATAATGTCACTTTTCATGAAGCTGCTAGATCACATATCACGTAGTAATTTTTTAGATTCATTAGTATCACACCTTGTGGTGCCATGGCAGACTGTTAATCGATAAATGGTGCACCAATTTCCAACCTTTCCCCTACCTCAGTGGTCGGCGCCGGTAATAATACTTTGTTTTACATATTTAACTTTTTGGGGTTTAATTCACTCAGCGGAGCCAAGCGCATTTCCCTCATACTTCCCCAGTAAACAAAAAACCATAACGGCTGTAAATTTAGATTTCATCGTGCCGGCACACCAAGTGAACACATCTTGTAAATTTTAATTCTATCAACTGCAAATTCATTGCGATTAAAACATAATCCGTAGAATTATATTTAGTCCCTAACCAACAACTATGTTCTATGAGAATGTACGTAATAATAATTAAAATAATCACATAAAACTACGTGTGCCAGAAATCAGCTAATGTATACTAACGTTTAAGAAACATTAACGTAATTTAGTATTTAACAACTAACTAATAATGTAAATTAATTTTCTTAAATATATCTTAAATGTGCATACAAATTTAACCAATATATAACTATGTAAGTGAAATAACTAGTCTGCTAAGAATTTTGCTATAGATTACTATAATATGTCCTAAAGTATAGCGGTAAGCTGCCACTTTCAAATTTGTGCTCTCAAATTAATTTTTAAGACGAAATGACGTATTTTTGCTAAAAGCCAAATTTTAATGCGATCCTTAGTCTCACGCAACTGCCAGCACCCTAGGGAGCTACAATATAAGTGCATGGAAGGACACTAAATAGTGATACCCTGTCGGCTTCCGCGAATAAGACAGACCGCTTCCGGCGGCACTCAGCAATTCTGTGCCAAGGGCACCTGGCCTACCACTTTCGCAGCAACATCGCCATACAGCTCCAGTGGTCAGGCCTCACTCTTACCTTCCCCTGCATCGTCCAGCCCTTGTTCTCTCATGCGAGGACACATGACTCTTGTGGAGAAAGGGGTCATGGTGTGATCACCAGCAGCTGGGGCTGGCAGAAGACATGCTAACATGTGGGGCTGTGCGACCTCGACAAGCCAGCCCAGCTGTTATAGCAACATTGGCCCAGGAGAAGGGTATAAAAATAGTAAAATAATAAGGACAAATATTCAATCACATGTAAAAATGTTATTATATGAAGAATTATCATAATAACAATAAGTTAAATACGGTTTCCCATTAATTTAAGCACATTCTCTTATTTATTCTGTACATGTGTGTTTACATTTTATTTATAAATTTCTTCTCTTATAAATACAACTACAAAAACTGAGGCTTATATAACAACTGTGTTGAACGGTGAGGGGGTGAGGATGTTGAGACATATGGCTAAATATTTTAAAATATAATATATAACTAGACTAAGGAAAAATGATCTAATTAGAACTCTTATACCATTTATGATGCCGCTGGTTATAGACGGACGGAGAAAAAGAAAGCAGATAAAAAGAACAAAGAATAATTTTACAAATTTACCTTTGGCTGATGCAAATATCAATGAATTACATCCCAAAGATTAAAAAAGTATTAACAGAAATATTTCCATTCTATAATAATTATTTTGCTAACAAAAAAATAGAAGAAGAAGCAACAAAAATTACTTAATTAATAAAGCTTTTAAAAGTATTACATCAATATATAACATTGAAAATACTTTTAATTTAGTACAGCTCATTTATTGTTTGACTTCAGAAAAAGATAAGATATTTGAGATAATGCAAAATAATATTTAAATATTCGGAGGTGTGAAAACCAGTATTAAATTATATGCTAATTTTCATAAGCAAGAAAATAATCAAGTACAATTCTTCACTTTTCAATCGCCCAATTTCACAGTATTGAAAGATGGAGATATTAAAAAAATTTATAAATTCATAATACAATAAATAACTTACATAATTATATGAAATACAAAAAGATATTCTGGATGGGCCTGAGATACAATAATTGGAATACAATTAGAAATAAATAAGTATAATCAACAAAGAGGTTCATAATATATTGATCTACCAGATGTGATTAAAAATAAAAAATCGTGCATAAATGTAAAGACTAATGACCAAAAATGCTTTCTTTGGGCGATAAAATCTACTTTATTTCCAGGGGAAAAAATTCAGACACAGTATTTAAATATAAAAACATGGGGCTTAATATTGATGATGTAATAGATAAATACGAATATCCTATTAAAATTTATGATATACAAAATTTGAAAATTAAATTAATACATTCATAAAAGTATGCTCTATTGATAATAAATATATGGTATATCCACTAAAACTCACAAAAAATTAAAACGAAAAACACATAAATTTACTTTATTTCGAAAACAGTACAAACTCGCATTATTGTTGGATAAAATATTTACCGAAACTGAGTTCTGCACAAAAAATAATAAACAATATAAAACAGTTATATTTTATAAGTGTCTTCAATTCTCTAATTCTCAAGAAAAATTTAATAAACATACTGAAGATTGTTCTAAAAATGAAGCTCTAAAAATCACTTTACCCCCAAAAGGAGAGCAATTTAATTTTAAGTTTATAAACATACAATGAAGGTTCCATTCACAATATAAGCAAGATTTGAATCAATATTAAAAAAAATATCAACCACTAGACCAAACCCGTGAGAAATAAAAATATTTAAATTAATTCAAAAATATCCCATTTTAACAGAGGATGGTATTGATAATTGTTTATATAAATAAACACATAAAGAACGAAAGATTCTTACAAATTAATAAATAAATAACTTTAATTTAAAATTAAAGGATGAATCATACACAATGAAATATCAATTATGCAAATCATCTGATTTTTGTTATTATATTGTGTCTAATTATGGTGATTATAAGCCCCCAGTAGGTTATCGAGGTCAAAATGCTCATAAAATATTTATCGAATCAATAAAAAGAGAAGTAGAAGAAATTGGGGAAATATATTCACATATTGAACCAATGCATCTATTAACAAAAAAAAAGGAAAATATTATACAGGAACTCAGATGAATGTACTGTATGTGGATATGAATAGTCAGAGGACAGTAAAAAAGTACACCATCATGATCATATAAGTTTAAAATTCATTAATCCTATATGTAATGATTGTAATCTACAATTAAAATTACCCAATTATATTCCGATTTATTTTCATAATTTAGCAGGTTATGATGTGAATTTATTTATTAAAGAGTTAGAATATGATGATAAAAATATAGAATTAATTGCAAATAATGAAGAAAAATTTATAACTTTTGGGGGGAAAAACAGAAGATTTGAAGATGCAATTCATAGACATATTCAAATATATATCTAGTAGTTTAGATATATTATCATCTAATTTATGTAAAGTTAAAATGAAACACACACAAAACCATTTTCCAAAAGAAATGTAGACTTAGTTATTTAAAAAGGTGTTTTTCATTTGATTATATGGATAGTTGGACAAAATTTGAATAAACATAACTTCCACCAAAGAGCGAATTTTACAATAAATTAAATGAATCTGATATAGAAACTGATGCTGATTTTGAGCATGCAAAACCCATATGGAACCAATTTAATATTAAAAACCCTGTTGAATGCCACGATTTATATTTTAAAAGTGATGTAATATTGTGGGCAGATATATTCGAAAATTTTTAGAAAGACATGTATGAATTCTTATTATGTAGATCCTGCAAGGTAATTTACAGCACCAAGTTTACTGTGGGATGCAATGTTAAAAATACCTATACAACAACTAGATTTATTACACAATTATGATATGATTTTAATGATTGAAAAAGGAATTAGAGGTAGAATATCACAATGTTGTAAGCGATATGGTAAAGTTAATAACAAATATTTAGACGATTTTAACACTAAACAAGAATAAAATTATTTGGCATATCTCGATGCTAATAATTTATTTGGTTGGGCAATGTCACAATATTTACCATATGGCGGTTTCGACTGGGTTTATTATAAATTATACGATTTAGTTTACTAGAGTGAAAAAAAAAATTCAATTTAAAAGGCGATTCTGAGTACGCCTGTATATTAGAAGTTGATTTAGAATTTCCACAAGAACTCCATAATTTACATAAATATATTCCATTTTTCCCAGAAAATAAAGTAGTTCCAAAAACAAATCAATCTAAATTATCAACAACTTCAGATAATAAAGAAAAGTATGTAATTCACTATCGTAATTTAAAATAATGTTTAAAAAATGGTTTAAAACTCACGAAAATTCATAAAATCTTATGAGAACTAATGCTAAAATTGATTTTGAGAAAGACTTTTATAAGCTCTTAAATAATTCAGTGTTTGTTAAAACTATGGAAAATATTAGAAACATAGTTGATATAAAACTAGTATCAGATGCTGAAAAATGTGAAAAATTAGAAGCGAAATCAAATTTCAAAAGAAGTACTATATTTAATGAAAATCTAGCAGGTATACATATGATTAAAACAAATACACAATTTAATAAACCAATTTATGTGGGTATGCCAATTTTAGATATTTCAAAAGAATTAATGAATGATTTTCATTATAACATAATAAAACCAAAATATGTTGATAAAATCGAATTATGTTATCAACATACCGATTCATACATTTATAAGATAAAAACAGAATATTTGTACGAAGATATCAAGTTGATGAAAGAATAATTTGATACAAGTGATTATCCAAATGAGAATATATATAAAACATACCTCGAATAAATAAAAAAGTTTTAGGAAAAATGAACGATGAACATATTGGAGAAATTATAAAAGAATTTGTTGGTTTACGATAAAAAATGTATACTTATAAGGTTCATGATAAAAAAATCTAAAGGTGTGAAAAATGTGTAGTTAATAAGCGAAGTACATTTGATGACTATAATAATTGTTTGTTTAAAGAGGAAATACAATATAGAATAGTGAATATAATAAGGAGTTAAAAACATGATATATATGTATATAGTCAAAGTTAATGAAATAGCATTAAGTCCCTATGATAACAAAAGAATTATATAAGGAAATAAAATTGATACACTGCCTTATGGTTATCAAAAAGAATAATTCTTAATTGGTTTTTATATTATTATATTTCAAATGTCTTTAGTTTCTAAGACAACAATTTCAGCACCATCAAAATCAATCAGTTTGTCATTTTCATCTCTAATTTCCAAAACCATATGATTAAACCTCTCATTATTAATTTTATTAAAAAAAAAAAAAAGGATATGTGGGCTCATAAATTATATGATCTCTAAAACCAAACATAGTTTTTGGTAGAAAAGTCGAAATTATATCAGTTTCTAAATGATTAGATTCATCATATTTAATGAACATACCACATGCAAAATTACAGTGGATATTAATTGTTTTAAATTGATTAAAATGTGTTAATTTAGTGCCTACAACAATTTTGGCTTTTTCAATAGTACATTTTTTAGAAAACCATGAATATCAGATAGTCAATCATTAAGTTTAATATTTAATTTAGATTTGATAGATATTCTATTTTTTTACATTATCTGCTATTAATTCAATATTATTTGTTGAAAATGGATCAATTGAATTTGTAGTTTATTTTAATGTTTCAATATCATATAGACCTCTTGGAGTAGTTATAATTTCATTTTTATCAACAACAGGGCTCATTTTTTCAATTGTGGTTATGATATTATATTTGGTCTATAATTTCGTATGAAAACTGATTAATACGATCGATTTTTCATTGTGTATTATATTATAATTAAGTTTTTTCTTTAAAATAGAACTGTTGCTTGTCAACTTAAATACTTTACTACCAATTTATATGAAAATTAACATATAAATGCAAAAAATTCACTGGGGGTGTTGGGGTTTTAATTTCCTAAGTGGCATCAAAAAATAAAAATTGGTGAATTATTGCAGAGTAATATACGGACAATAATTGTTGGCCCAAGCAATTGTGAAAAAACAAATTTGATAATTAATTTTATTTATAAAACAGGTTGATTATAGATTAATAAACTGTATGTTTGTTCAAAGGTTTTAACCAACCTAAATATATCCAGTTACAAAGTGATATCGATGAGGTGGCCAAAAAACTAGTAATTAAAGAAAAAATGGTTCACTTTTTTAATAATACTGATGAAGTGGCTACTTTATACAAATGCGAAAAGATTCACTATTTATATTTTGATGACGTTATGTTAGAAAATCAAGATCATTCACTCAGGGCAGACATTTAAATATCGATGTATTATATTTAGCTCGAACATATTAAAAAATACACACAATTGATAAGAGATAATAAAAAATCTTGTGTAAATTTAGACAAGATGATACTAATTTGATGCATATTTTTAATGATTTTGTCGGAGGTGATATGACTTATTAGAAATTCAAAGAAATCTGTTCAAAATTCTGGGATGAAGATTGTGGTTTTATTACAACAGATTTGAGGCGAAAAATGAATAATGGAAAGTATAGAAGTAAAATTAAATACTTTATTAAATTTAAAAATTTGAAAACACGTTTATGTTAAAACGAACGACATCACAACAACACTATGACGACACAACAAGAATGGTGAATGAAAGTTAAAATGGTTGTTAAATGTGATGGGCATCACATTTTTTCATTAAACGAATGACAACACAACAACGACACAATGACAATGAGACAACAATAATGGTGAATGAAAGTTAAAATGGTCGTTAAACACGATGAGAGTTACATTATTGTATTTTTAAATTATATATTTATTTAAAAATAATTTAAATTTAAAAAGCATCAGCTAAAGCAGACTTGGCTACGAAAACTTCAGTTTTATTAATCCATGAGTTATGTGAGTTATCAAAACCTAACCACTATAAGTACATTTTTTCACCTTTAGTTTTTAAAACCTTTTCGACTCAATTTTCTTCTGTTAGTCAGTTTTTATAATTCCATATTCATAAATCTACCCATTATTTCTTGTCTATTAATATCTTTAATTTGTAAGTTTGTACATCATAATTTAAAAATGTAATAATAGTAAATAATTCTGTCGAACTATTAGCAGTTATACCTTTTTCAATATTCTTTTTTTTTTTTTCAGTTTGCTCACATGACAACATCTCCAACTTCATATTTGTGTTTAGTAAACACAAAATTTGTTTGCAATTTTTTTTTAATTTTTCGTTAACTTCAATTGGCTTCATACCAATATTCATGTGTTTCGAATTATTATATTATTTCACTAATTCATCCAATATATTTACCTATTTATAATTACCATACAAAGCTAATTTTTTCCACAATATATTTTTTAAAGTTCGATTAAATCTTTCAACAACACCAGCTTCAAAGTCAGAAAATGAAAAATAATGGTTGATATTATATTTTTCCATAAGCTCATTAAATGTTTTATTATAAAATTCTGAACCATTGCCACTTTGTATATTATTTGGTTTTCTTTTAATTAATAGAGATTCTAAACTGTTTGATACATTTTTATCTGTTTTATTTTTAATTGGTATAGCAATTGCAAATTTTGCAAAAAAAAATGTCAATAATTGTCATAATATATTTTTAACCATGGTTTATATGTGATATACATTTTTAATTACCAGTATTCACTTCTACAAGATCAATTTGCCATAAATCATCAATTCCATATTAAATTATTCTTTGTCTTGGAAATTTTATTTGCACAGGTTTATATAATTCATTAATTATTCCCTCTCTCACAGTGGACACATTTTTTTAAATGTTGATTTATTAGAATAATGTATAGAACCTGTAATTTTTTGAACTAATCGTCCATTTTTTTGTATTTTCATTTTATATTATTATTTTTAGTGGCCTTACACTTCAAGCACCAAGTTTTATCCATTTAATAGTAAATATATTATCTAATCATTATATTTTATGAATATTCCTAATGTAGTCATCAAACCATAATCATATTCAGATATATTAGTTTGTTTTATTGCAAAAGTAAAAATATCACCTATATTAACATCATGGTTTACTATAATCTATTTCTGTAGTTCCCTTAATAACAGTCACAGTATCATCAGATGATTGGGGTTACCAGTAATTATTTTATAAAAATTGCATTAATCAAAAAAATAAAGAAAACTGAATTTTTTCCTGAGTGAAAAATATTATTAGTTTTAATCCACAATGCACTTAAATAAAGTATATGAGACTTTTCTTCCTTGCATTTTTCAATTTTTAAGTTAACAAGTCGCACAACTATTGAAAACCGATTCGTTTAAATGTTTGTAATTTATCAGCTATTTTTTTATCAGAATATCTTCTATTGACAATAAATTTGCCATCCACAGGATCAGCCATGTTATTCATTTTTCGATTTTGAATAGAAACATAGTCGGTTGTGTAAACAAAGCTTTACTAATTTGATCTCTTAAAGTAGAAACAATGGTATTATATTTTATTTTATATTATATTATATTTTATACTATTATTTCCAGCATTTTCTTCTCCCTGAATAACTAATAATCTATCAATTAATTTTCTAAAATCATCCATCCAAATGTATTCTTTGGGAAAATAATCATATTTTGTATACCTTCTCCAGATTTAGGAGATCTTGGAGAAACCATTCTTTCTGGTGTATTTGGTAATGATTTCGACTGTGATTTTTTAATATATTCTTCATAAATTGGACTAATTATCTTTATATACTTCGTATTACTACTTCCCTTGAATTATTCCTTTTCTTATTGGGAATATGTTTTTGAAATATAGCATTGGTTTCTAACATAATGTCTTTGTAATTTTTAAGCGAACATTATTGAAATTATCTTCGAGTTCTTCATAGGTCCTTTTTGCTAACTAATTAATAAAACCTATTCATACATAGTTTTTATCTATGAAAAATTAAAATTCACCATCTATTTTTACTTTTGTATGACCAATTTTAAAATCTTGACCAACTCCTCTGTAATCAAATTTTTCATTAATAACATTAATATTTTCAGAAATATATTTTCCGAGATTTGTAGTAGAAACACCTGCTATAGGTGGTAAATATTTCAATGCTACAATTCCCGTTTGCTCATCCAAATTAGGCTATTCTTGTTCTGCGAATAATTCTTTTTCAAATGATGTTTCATCTGGTGTAGGTGGATAATCTAGATTTTTTTGCAGCAATAGGTACTAGTGCTGTTATTAAATTTTTATTTTCTTCACTTGTTATACTTTTTTGCTAATATTTTGTTATTCACGAATTAATTTTAGATCTTTTTTCTTGTTTTTTCTTATATTTTAATTCATGATTATTTTTTATAATTTCTATACTTCCCAATGAGCAATTTCACTCCTCTGAACTCATTTTGATTCTGCCATATATATATATATAAAAGCATTAAGAGTTTTGAGGGACAAACATTTCCCCCAACTAATCAAACACGGGGGAATTTGATTATTTACAATAATATAAAAGAATTTGATATTCCAATAGCAGATAGCCTTTCTTTTCCAAACGACGCTTACGTTTTGAAAGAATATCGTCTACTAAAGTCGGAGATGAGGCAAAATACGAAAAATTAGATAATTTTGTTGTTTGTTCTAATTTTTTTCCATTTCAGTTTTCTAAAGTAGAAATTTCAAAACACAGGCAGTTTATTGAGGCTGTTGATAATCCAGGAATAACTTCGACAATGATGACTATTTTGTTAAGGTCACCAGGTGAACAAAATTATTTAGGGTCTACTGGTGTTGATAATAAATATCGAGTAAAATCTGTTTGTAGTTAAAAAAATAAATAAATTAGTGTCTTCATTAAGATATTTGTTTTGTTTTATTAGCTATAATAATGAAGTTTACTGGAAAGGTGGTTATAAAATAACTTTTTGCCGAAATTCGTTTGATAACAATTGTTCATTTGTTTATGAAACAAAAAATCCAGATGGTGCGGTTATTTAACTTATGCTGATCCAGGTAAAATTGTTATTGAAAAATTAGAAATTATGTAGCCCATTGTTGAATACGAAGCTACACATCAATTACAACTAAAGAAACAATATATAAAAATCCTAACATTCATATTGGTTTTAAGTATTGGCAATTTTTTGAAAAAGAAGTTCCTTCTGGGACAACTGTTTTTAATATTGACATAAAAGATCAGTTTAATAATTTGCAAGTTGATATGCCCGATTTTGGAATCGTGGGTTTCCAAACTAATAGAAAAATTATGCAGGCTTCAATGTTTGATCATTGTAATGTAAGAAATGTATTTGTTAAAAATGGAAGAAATGAAATTTTTCCAAAATAAAATTGAATTCTAGATACTGAATATGATCTTTGTTTTAAAATGTTTCTTGCTTTAAATTATCTTAGAAATTCGAGAAAAAATTAGGTACTATGAACAGAAATAATGAACTTTATTATAAGCCAAATATAAATTACCATGGCGATATCAATTATTATTCATTTTGGGGACGAAAATCTTTATATGTTATTGGCTACCTATATAGATAATAGCAGTAATTAAAGATAGAACAAATATAATAATTAGTGTGGTTTTTAAAAAAGCTGTAGAGGCTGGTACAATTTGTAATGTTGTTTTAATTAGCCAACGAAGTTTAGCTTATGATTATGTGAAAGAAAATATCACTGAAGACATATAAATTTTTTATTTTATTAAATGGATAGTGTAAACAATTTTACAGAAACAAGAAATTGTTTCAATATTTTAATACAGTTTTTTAGACTCATAGTTAAGTGGTCGCATTTAAATATTTTTTTCAAATTTTTAGAAATATAGATGAATGATTTGACTGAATAAAAAATAATAATTCTAATTAAAATTTTCTCATGTAATAAACATCTAATAAACGACTTTTTATTTTTGGCATATTTTCAATATACGGCATGCCAGATACTCAAATTCCTGAATGAATAAAGCATAGAATATCGTTAGTAATCAACACATTTTTTCTTCAAATAGAGAAACCCAAATATCTTTGAATCAACTTCCTAAATTAATATTATAATTATTGTGTTTTTAATAAATTCAAAAATATTTCAACAATAGTATCACTTTTTTATTATATATATATGTTTTAATATTATAAATGGATCAAATTATAGAACTTTTAGAAGTTTGGAATATTGGATATGAAATTATAAAAACAGAAACTTCTATTGAAAAAGAATTGGACTTTGTTCATTTCAAAATTGGTTTAAAAATTGATAAATATGATTCAATATCAAAAAAAATTTTATTTCATAAACTTGGTGATTTGCTTTGTTGAATAAAATTTATAAATTCTATCAATTATCTTTTTCGATATTTCATCTGATTTGCTTGGTTTTTACACATTTTGCTTGTTTTACCTGTGTCAAACATGTGCGCTCATATTAAAAACTGCTACAATTTTCTTGTTTTTTTTTTCCCCCTTAAAATTGCCAGTTTTTGAGGCTTTTTTTACATAATTTTTTTCGCTTTTTTAATCGTGCTCCAGGATCAGTGTTTTATATCTACTCTGTTACGGCGCAATAGGTTGCGGAGACGCAGGGATAAACGATGGCAGTAATTGGACTCCTTCTGAGTCAGAGCACCCTACTATGTCTTAAGCTAGTACTTGCCATGTTAAGACATGTAGCAATGACATTAGTTCATCGCCCTCGGGCGATCTTTGTAATTGTTGAAATAGAGTTGTGATTTGAATAAAAGTAGTATTTCGTATAACTGAGAGCTCTTTCCTCTAGCTACTACCATCCTTCTTACAAGTGTGTGACCTGATCCCCTCAGGACATGCCACAGCAACGTGGCATTTCCGAGTTTCATTTGTCTTCGTCACGCGACCTTCGGCCCTTACTGATTGGCCAGAATTTGTAGCCTCGTCTGCGGGGTGCATGGAAATCGATACTTTTCAGGCGCGTTCGATGAGGCCACGCTTGTGGCTTTCGGTCACTTTCCAGGAACACGTCCAGATGGCCCACAGGTGTGAACACCAGACAATGTTCACGCCTTCCGCTTACTCACGGTGCAAATCTGAGAATAGCATCCCTGGGAACAGATCGAAGGAAAAATAGATCCCTTCGATGGCAAATAGAGATCACATATAATTGTGGTATTGCAGTATAAAGAGGAACATCGAGCATACTGGAGGCAGGTGAAAGCAAAGTGGTCAAAATCTTGGCACGCATATCTCACAAAGAAAGGAAATGAATACCTATGGCGTCTCATGTAACGGCTGTTTGCTGATAAGATGAAACTGCCAGTTATTGTGCCTGGGCTCAGCGTTGATTGCAGGAACCTCTTGACTATGAATTATAATCTTGATGCACTGGTGAACATACTATTGTCCTATGATAGTCCCATAGGAGAGGCACTACTCCACAAGTTTAAATGGGACCAGATAAGTATCTGTGCCACGATGGATATTACAACGCCTTTCACAATGCAGGAACTCGATAAAGTGGTGACCAGTCTCATGCTTAAGAAGGCTCCTGGAATATAACAATTGACTGTGGAGATGCTCCTTAGGGCATATCCAATAATGAAATTACCTTGCTAAGATTATTTAATCATACCCTCTATTAGGTAATGTCTCCAATCATATGGAATATAGAATAACGGAAAATCCTATATAAAGGTGGTGATAAAGCTATTATTCTGCCAAAATCGTACAGACACCTTACCATGCTCTCTAGAACGTGTAAAACCTTCAAGATGCTGGTTAATATGAGGTTGGCAGCCTTTATGGAGTCAATCTGTGGTCTGCATCAGACAGTACATATTTTGGAAAGTTAAGGTCACAGAGATGGCACCGTATGATATGGTTAGCGCTGTTAGGGTAACAGCACAAAAATACGTAACTGGAGTGTCACTGGATAATGCAGGGGCATTTGATAAAGTGGGGTGGCCGCAAACTATGTGGCAACTTAAATGTTAAGATTGCCTAGTGAACATGCATTGTGTGATGTAATTTTTTGACAGTCGCACATATATCTGTGAGATGGTGATTCACAGATATAAAAAACAACTGATAAAGGGCTGCCTGTGGTAGTATTGGGTACTATACTCTGGAATATGCTCTTTGACAGACTCTTATGGCTGAATTGCCTGATACCTGCACCATGTTCGATTATGCAGAAGATGGATTCCTCCTTATTTGTGGGGACTCGAGGTGTGACATCGAGGTATAGTCAGTAAATGAATGAAGATATTTGGAAGGCTCTTAACATCAAGGTCTTGAGAGCCGATGAAGGTGTTTGAGGTCAGTATGGAGCAGCATCAGAATGAAATGGCAGGGTAAATGGGAGATCGCCGAGAAAACCCTCCGACCAATGGCATCTTCCGGCACTATTCCCACATGCGAAAATCTGGAGTAACCCGGCTGGGATTGAACCCGAATCGCTTTGGTGGGAGGCGAGCGGGCTAACCGCTCAGCCACCATGGCCCCTATGGACTGTGAAGGCTCTCGAAAAAATTAGTGCACCTTCTAGCACTGTTAAATAAAATGACAATTAACAGTGGAAAAGACCAATGCAATAATCCTTAAATGGGCATTAAAAAGAATACCTACTGTACAGTTTGAAGGCAGGCCTCTTTGATTCGTCTCATCGGTAAAGTACCTGGTTGTGGCTGTTGGAGAACACCTTTAATTTCACGAACATGTGCGGTATCATTCAAACAAGGCAGTGATTATATTTCAAAGGCCTAAAACAGTTGCTCCAGCAGCCTGGGGACTGACATTTATGACATTGGTGGCAATTTATAATGGTGTATTAATCACCATTATACTTTACGGTGCAGTTTCGTGGTGTACTGTTATTGCTTAGTCCCACATGAGAAGGTCATTGCTTAAAATACAGAGAGTAGCCCTCTTGGTTGTAACCAAGGCCAATATGAAGATGTGTTGCACGTCCTGACTGGGACTATTCCTGTCGAAATGCTTATTTAGGAGACGAAACTACTGTGGAATAATTGCTGACGCGTGAAACACACAAGTGGTTAACATAAAGCTCTGTGTGTTGAGATACTGCTCGAATGGCAGGATAGATGGGTTGTCTCTCAGAAGAGTATCTATATGCATAATACTGTATATTTCCTGATATCAGGTGGAAATCCTTGAGAATAACTGTCTAGATATGGGCCATTATCAAGCCCAGTACCTTATAGGATATTTAATTTTTAAATGTTAACTGTATGGCTTTAATTCAACAGAAATACCACTCTGTCCAGTGCATGGAATATAGTACGCCACTGATTGTGTTTTGGCAGAGTGTGCGAAGGTAATTGACATTCGCACACCATACCAGCAAAGAATGGATAAATTGGAAATTAAACCATTCGAGATTTCTTCTGTAGTTTGTTCAAGGCTGGGTTACCATATCTGGACAGACTACGTCATACAGTTTACAGCTTGGGTGACATTCGGGTGGTTTTGTTGAAAAGTATAATACCAGGTCCGAAAACTATGGATGATGAAAACAAAATCTAAAATATATAATAGTCACCTACTCTGAGATGGTCGTTGAGTATGTTGTGGCTTGCCCTTTGTGGGGTGTTGTGGAAAAATACCAGTGTTGGAAGTCAGGTGCATGCTGATTGTTTGCTCTGATGGGGGGCATTGAAACACACAACATAATGCGACTGTTCCCTCTCCCGACTCTACTAGGCAGTTAGACTGCTTGCACTGGATGTTACAGTTATGGCTTCCTCACATTGGGCAGCAGCATGACTGATATATCAGGCGCTACTGGTTCGGATGTCCGTGTTTTGCTGATGACAGGATGAGTGGCGTGAAACCACTGCGCCAGTCAGTTTGGGCTAGTGTTACTGGCAGGTTTGAGGAAAAGGATGTACCCCAGGAATAGATAAGGGTTTTAAGCTTGGGCCCTCCTATCCACTGCTGAAGAGAGCTCGTCCTAGATGCCAGACCTGTCATTCGTAAAAATTAATATGGGTAGCTGTGGTATCTGTTCCTCCTGTTCAGCCACTCCTGCTCAGTTAGAGACGGGTCTAGTGACTTGGCATAGGTACTGATCGGAGTTTATGCTGGGAGCTGGTTGGGGTCTCAAGGGTCATGCATTGATCAAGGACGTTTCTCACTATTGACTGGTGATCTGCTCAGGTGGGATTTTCAGGGTTTCATGGTCCAAAATAACCCAATGCTGATTTCCTCTGTCGCCCGACTGTCGACATACCTATGAGAACAAAATAATTCCCTACTAGGACTAACCACTATATAGACAAAATCACACAATATTACTTAAGAGGACGGAAACAAGAGAGTGATTTGTATGACGGAAGTGGCTCTTACAATGGTGTCGCATTAATAGAGGTTGATATGAGACCCCCAGAATTGATAGAAACTCTCTGAGTTGACTTGGAATGATTAGACAAAATTGAAGTTCCATCGAGGAAGAGTGAGGTTTTGTTGAGAGCAGAATAATTGGGATGAGTCTATCATAAGGACACGGGACACCACAGCCGAAGCTGGCATCATGCTCTGTATTTCCGGTCACCAGACCATCATATTGGATCTCAATGACCTTGACCTTTACTCCAGTGAGCTTTGGCCTTGACAATTTCCAAAAAAATATATATTTCTTTTATAAATTCCCAAATATTTAAAAAAAATTCCAAAAATTCCAAAGTATTCTAAGAAATCCTAAAATAAAAAAGAATTCTAAGTACGAATTTAAAAACCAAAACCACTCAAAATTCTAAAATAATTCTAAAAAATTCTTAAATTGCCTTGACTCTTTACCCCATTACCATTCACCCTATAACCTTAGACCCCATTGCACTTGACATGTGACCCCACAACCTGAGACCCTTAACCCCATGTCTTTATCATTGACTTTTTAGTCATCTTGTTTCAAGAATTTTCCACTTCATGCTGTCACTCCATCTTGCTAGTTAATGCTCTGTCATTCCATCTTGCATCTCTCTTTCTTCTCTCTCCCATCTCTTTTACGTCTTACACTTTCTTCGCCCGCCATATTGGATGTCGTCTGCTGTAGTTCACTCGCTCCCTGCTAGGGGCACTGGTGTCGGCCATGGTGTTATATATTGTTGCAACGATGCACAGGTGTAACCGATCTCTCTAAACGAATTTACGAATTTAAGGACGGAGTGTAATTTGCCATACACAAGAAGGTACAAATAATTTTTTTAAAACATTGAATTCTTCTGATATAAATAACTTTTCAGCAAAATATGATTTATAGCATGCCATACTGCAATCACACTTTCAACTGTCAATACTTTCTCAATAAATCGAATTTGTAGTTTTAAAATATTTCGAAAAACTGTTTTATGAATAATTCGTCTGTGCATTCCAACTAGGACTTTGTAAAATATATTAGAATTTTAGTACATTTTGTTTGCGAATAAAACTTACAAAATCTATATTTATTCATGAAAAAAGGAGGTAATCATACCCCACTGCTCATGTTGTTCCGCTTGTCCTGGAACTTACTATTTACATGAAGTAACCATGTACTTGGGACGGGCTACACATCAAACACTTTTAACAGTTCCACATCTGCATCGTTTCGGATAACCATGCAGTCTGCAGATATGCACATAGCTGTGTTAATACTCTGACAGGTCCGCATTTGCATGGTGTCAAGTAACCTATGTTTTGCTTCCATGCCGTTTCCTTACATCCCTACCTGCATGGTGTCTGGTAACCGGAAGTGTTTGTGCATTCGAATTTGTACCTATTTCGTGTAACACGATCTCTGTATTGTACTAGGCAACTAATTACGGCACGCTGCCCATACAGCAGGCTTCACCCTAGCTAGCTAAAGTGTGAAAATAACATCACACAGTAAAATATAATTTTGTCATGTTTAACTCCTCACACCAAAATCAATCTTGTAACAATCCATGGAAAAAGAAACCTCACATGCAAGTTTCCTCTTATAGAATTACATTTTCTCGACATTTATGTTGGTATCAGTATGCTAATCAGAATTTTTTTAAAAATATCTGTGTATGTAACTCCTTTATACGAGTAGCAAAAACCTGCCAAGTCATGCTATAATCATATTATGGATCAGCATCAAACAAAACTTTTATAGACATACTTGGTGATAGTTAAAATACCAATAGTGATAGTCCCTTGAGACTAGGAACGTACGAGGGTGATATACAGTCTTATCTCCCACTCTCTTTTTGAACAGCAGTTTATGCCAATCTTTCCATCAATCTCGCAATCTTTCCATCAATATTTCACAATCTTTCACAATATTTTCATCAATCTTTTCCAACTTTTCCATCAATCAGCACTGCAATAAGCTCCACAATCAACTCTTCTATCTTCTTCGCAATCCGCCCAGCACGCCTTGCAAACTTCCTATCAATATTCCAATATTTCCATCAATCTTCCAATATTTCTATCAGTCTCCCAATCTTTCACAATTTTTGCATCAATCTTTCGCAATCTTTCCATCAATCCTAGAATATTTCATCCAATCTATAAATATTTTCAGCAATATTTCGATCACTCTCACAATCTTTCCATCAATCTCACATCTTTCCCTCAATGTTCCATCTTCCCATCAATCTTTCGTCCAATCTTTAGATCAATCATCAATCAATAACCAGTCCATGGGCGTGTCTGCTGTCCCCCATTTATACATATTAAAAAAACATTAATTCACCATTTCTCTCCAGACATTTGTACTTGACTGAATTTGTGTTTCATATGAAGTCCACTATCAACGCATTTTTATACTAAAAAAACTGCATTAATATACTGTGCGTGGATCTGTACTTTAGTAAATTAGTGCTCATAGAACCACCATAAGTTTATGAGGTATGAAAGGATACAGCACAAAGAAATTAAAACACAATTATTTTTAAAAATGTGTATTATCTTATAATTACAATTTTAGAAGAAAGCAGTTCATCATATCAAACGATATAACACCTCCCATTTAGTTCGCTAATGACTGCATATATCTCAACAATATGCGAGAGATCCCTATGTTTTTGCAGGTCAATCAAATATCTGAGTTTATCTACAAGTTCATTCGGGTCTTCGGGAAATAAGTAGCCAGTATTCTCAGCATATTCCGCGTTCTTCATGTCGCCCGTTGCAGCAAATGTGACCGAGGGCTGTTTCAGTGCATCGAGAAAATCACCATCGTCTTCAGCGCTACCGCAGTCTTCACGTTCATTTTCATCAATGCTGTCTTCATGGTCGTCTTCACTTCCTGTTTCATCTTGAATATCAATTTGTAGGAGTGGCGTGGTCATCACCAGTATTTAGAGCCGACGGCCGTTTATTCTTAAGATCGTCGACTTCACGCGAACATCTTGCAAATGTGCATTCTGCGCAAACCAACCCAGCTGTCACTCATTCCATATTTACCTTAAACTGTCACATCATAATCGCCTGACGTATCAGAACCCTTCAATCCAGCAAGAGGTATGGGTGACAACACTTGCTGGCTCCCAGTAGACGAATCCTTGTAGTTCTTGGTATGGTTCTTTAATGTATCGCCTTGCATAAACTGCATGGGACCAATGTCGCAATGCTTCATCGCGCGATGAGGACTCGTCTTACAGGCCGTTCTCTCATGCCGACGAGCATTTTTACCATAGATGAAAACTCTATCGCTACATCGACACTGATGACAACCAGGTAGCGATGATGTAGGTCGCGGTTCCATGATCGTTGAGGTCAAAGGCAGGCCTTCGAACTCAGAATTTATATTTGTGGAATGACAAGAGAGCCCTTCCAAATCGATGTTCACCTCACAATGTCAGACCAACTGTCATTTTCTATATAGATGGGATTCTTTTTTACACTAAAGAGCCAAGCTTGTGTTCATAGAAGGCCTTCCACCACAAAATGTATACGAAAGAAATATGGGAGCACTCTGAGATAACCCACATACTTGTTCTCCCCAGAATAAACCACGCATATATAATTATTTTTAATATGTATATATCTAGGGATATAAACTAATTTGAATCATATAAATATAGAAATATACAATTATTTTTTATTTATTTATACATAATTATATATGTTCCTATATTATACCTATATGCATGTATATATAAGATGGTATATGTGTGTTTTCTTCTGGGAGAACGAATATATGGGTTTTCTCAGAGTGCTCCGATATTTTAATATACAAATTAAATGGTAGAAGGCCTTTTTTGGGCACAAGCTAAGCTCATTAGTTGTCGCCTTGTCAAAAGGTTCATCTCACTTCTAATCAAATATAAACATTTTTCAACAACGTCAGAATTACGAACCAGAAGCTTGAAAACACGTTCAAATAGGATGTGTATGCCTGATTCTCATTTTGATACTTGTTAAAAGAGATATTAGTTAATGAACCATGCGATTTTGGGGTCTGTTTTAGAAATGAGTAGCATTTAAGTTGGAACCCAATGTCCATTTTCTCTCCTTCATACCAATTCCAAATTTATTTTTTACCTACTTCAAGTTATGATTTATTACATATAAAAACATATTGTTCGAACAGCTACTCGTATATTAAAATTTTACGTGGTTTTAAATAAACGCGAGGGGTCTCAGGATGTAATTTTCTTCACAAGGAGTCAAAGCATCCATAAAAATCAATACATGGAAGAAATCAGAAGCAGTAGTTCAACAGAAATGGCGTATAGGGGAGCGTTCCCTATGCTCTTGGGACCTGTACGTATCCGAAGAATGGGATTGTGTCAAAATGTCTCCTTTTTGAAGCATCAGTCATTCTCCAGTTGACGTCTCATCGTGTGTAACATTGGTTCCCAGGATGGAGGCAATATTTCTGGAGTTAGCTCTCCGCGTTGGCTACTGATTTGCTGCACTCTCCTATAACACTCATCTCTAGGGAAGGTGCTTTAGGCCCACATATTTATAAAACAACTTCTTAATTCTTTTTACTTAATATCACATTTACAATCCGTACTTGACATTCGTTACCAGCAGCGAATGCAAAAAAAAAACTACAGACGGGACGCGCCCGTACACATTTTTTTTCCGCATTTTAAGTGTTAGTTTCCTGGTCTGACATAACATAGTGCTGCTTCGTTTTGCCTGTGGCGCCACGATAGTTTGTGTACCGCCCTGACTGTGGTTATCCTGATCACGCGTTTGTGGACGGCCATTACTGCTCCTGCGCGTTTATACCCAACAATGTTTTTAGCTTAGAATCACAAAATAATAGGATCACCTAAACTAATTTAGGATTGTCGATGTTAAGTGTTTCCGCAGATCAAAATAACGTAAACGAACCTATAATACCAGTTCGATCGGTGTTTTTGCAGTTAAAACTAACCTACGCTAATAGGTGAATGAGTGGGCTCAGTAGACACGGCCGCAGCTGTCTACAGTCACTCCTGTGGTGCCATCGTGTGGCGAACCGAGTAACTTCTTTAGACTTCCCGTTCCAATCTGGCATTCCATAATGCCGGAATCACAGCACCGACAAGCACGACATGACTGTAGTACGGCCGGGAGGATCCTACCCAACTTTTTATTAGTAGGATTATCAATTTGATACCAAATTGATTGATCGGATTAAAGCTTAATCCAATCTTAATCCGATGGATTTTTTAATCCAATAAAATATTTTTGATTGATTGATCCAATTAATTTTGTTGAATTAATTATCAATAAAAAATTAATTTTCGAATTTTTGTGTGAATTAATAAGTGTATAATTTAGTATAAGAGTGTGCTGAGGTACATTATTTTTTATTCATTTTTTATTTTTTGGAGAGCAGCATGATATGTCCTCACTCTCTGAGGTCTGGCATTGTAGTGAAGTGTGATGTGTTGGGGAAGGGGTATATATGTGTAGAGGGTCTTAGTTTTTTGGAAAGCGCCATGTTACGACCTCACCGTCGGAGGTCTGCCGTTGTACTGAGGTATGGCTGTGTTGGTGAAGGGGTATATGCAACTATTGTGTAATATTTAGTGTTATTGAGTTTTTTTCCCTTCTGTGAGGCGACTGAGGGATAAGACACGTCTGCTTCGACCATCGTCTAGCAGGCGACAGAGGTTATGGTGTATTTAATGAATGAAACGAAAAGAGACGTTAATACGATTTCGTGTATGATAGTAATATAATTTTCACGAAGGACTCATCGAATCGGAAATTTCAAACAAATTAGAGACCCCAGCTATCGTGGTGTGATAAATAAATCAAGAAACGAGTTACAGGTACAATTTACCTATCAAATATATATAATTTTAGACATAATAAATTACACGATTTGAATCAAACGGCAGTCGTCCTGAACAAATTAACAAGATATTTGAAAACACGTACAAATTACACTACTTGACCCACACACCTCTCAGTTCTACACGTACCTTAAATGATTTTAATATACGTCCGTTCGATCGGGAGGTTTCTGTAGTAATGACGTCAGTATGGGATTTGCGGAGACTTGTAATCTGTGTCGTCGAGACGTGCAGCTCGGCCGGCGTCTGGCATCCGACTGAGTTCCGGATACCCGAAAAGTCGGAAATGTGTAATGAACAAAACATTTCGGCGAAATAAAATGGTTAGGAAAAATGAGGTGAAAACGATTTACGTCCAAATACTCACAACTACGTGAGTAGTATAGATATGCTGGTTTGGGCACAAGGACATCGGGCATTGGATTCGGATTCGGCCTGCCTCCATGTTGGTACGTCACCCGTCAGCCATTTCCCCCCTTTTTTCAGTCAAAATCGACCAAAATACCCTAAAAATTTCCCCTTTTCCTTAAAAAATTTTCTTTGTACTCTAAAAATATACTTTCTTCCCTAAAAAAGAAAAGCTAGAAGCCCCCAAAAACGGTAGAAACCCCACTCGTGCAAAAAAAGAGCCCATGAATTCCTATTTTCGTTAATTTAATTAATTTGGGGGTTGCCTTCCTTCCGACCTACAGAGCAGTGGCGGCCATATTGGTTTTAATAGGCATACCCATTGCCAAATCGATACAAGGTATAGAGGATAGAACTCTCACCAAAGCATCAGCCATCTTGCGTGTATATTGGATGCAGATGACCTTTGACACCGACCATGGCCCGTGACCTTAACCTTTGACCTAGAAAATGGAAAAAAAAATTAAAAATCCAAAAAATTTACAAAAATTTAAAAAAAATCCAAAAATAATGCAAAAAAATCCCAAATAAAGTATTATTAAAATTAGATTATTGAAAATAATTCTAAAATTTTAATTGAAAAACATTTTCTGAGGTCTCCCCCACACTACCAATTACTCACCTATGTTCGAATCCAGCAGACGACTGAATCCCTTGCCTCCACTCCCCTCACATATACTCATTTCCGCCATCTTGATTTTTTCGTTCCTCATTTGTTTACATGCTACTAGAAGCAGCCATTTTTGTTTATGTGTTAATGGGGGTTACCATATTTGTGTATATGTGACTGGAAGTGGCCATCTTTTTGTGTATGTTACTGGAGATGGCCATTTTTTTCGTACATCATTCGTTTTTATATGATACTGGAGGCTGTCATATTTGTTTTTTTTCGTACATCATTTGTTTTTATATGTTACTGAAGGCTGCCATGTTGGGAGGTAGCCAACTTGCTAGGTGCAGTTCTCCATGTTTTTATTGTCATTTGTTTTATAGTTTGTGTCTCACCTTTGTGTGACAATCCGATTATGCCACCTGATATAGGCTTGTACCGAGTTGTGACGTTGACTATTCCTGCAAAGTACTTAAATTTATTAATTTTGTTATTCTTATATATAAAGCGAGAAAGGGTTTTTGTTTAAAATAAAACACAGCATATCTTTTTACATAACATTTATTGTACACATAATAAAATATACAGGTTTATTAATCTTCTTCGATGTTCACTGCTCGATGTTCGCCTCGGCGACCCAGAAATTGTAGCAGGCAGGGAAACTTCACCACTTGAAGCTGGCGATGCTCGAAGACGAGTAAACTGTTATGGTGTGCGAATAGTCAGCTATGCTCATGACTGTATTTTGACGGTTCTGTCTCGGCAATTGTAAGATACAAGCCGGTCGTGAAGTATCATGCAAAATGCGTTTGTGTTGGCAGGAATATTTCCATGTGTAGGGAATGCTATCCTGCAGTCGATCACATTGGAGGTAATACAATCGTCGTCTTTACTCAAATTGAATACCATGAGCGGGACCTAACTCTTGAACGTATCAGGGCTCAATATAGGGAATTGGGTGCGTCCATAATATGCAGTTTGGAATTGAGTGTACGTCTGATATGCCAGCAGGTACTGGCCATTTACAAAGTTCGTGTTCATGTCTACATACGGGTAGCTTTCGCAATTCAAAAATATTTTGACATTTTCTATTTAGTATGTGGCGAACTGCGAACGGCTCACTTTTACATTGTGTTGTCTTCCGGTCTGTAACCCAACAATGATGTACCTCGATTTCTCAGAAGCAAAGCTGGTCTTCACCATTCAGTTAATACGCTGGCTTGCTGGCAATCTGGGGTATTTCTCCGGACTCCACTGCCTGAAAGCCACATCGATGTTTTCAGCATCTTCCACATTCTGCAACATGTGTAGACATTCTGCGGTGCTCAAATGCACATGAGGCAGCATCCATTCAATAGACTGTAGGTTCAGGTCCACTGCCTCCAGGTTTTCTCCAATACCCACTGTGGTATCCAAATGCGTATTGGTGAGTATTATCACCAGCTCCTGCTTCGAATTCAAGATAATTCGTTTGTAGTCTTTGGCAAATCCCAATAGCATGGAAAGCGGAACACATATTTCGAACCTTCCTTCGGCATAATTGGGAACACTGTAGACAACTTCGATTCCCCAGTCTGTCATATTGGCTCCAGGTAGCTCATTCGGCGTGAGAAAAAGGTAATTTTTGATTGTTGTGGTTATGCCCACATCTCACGACTGGTCCACCTCTGCACCGTTGAGAAAGTTGGCGATGTGATCGCTCAGGTGAAGAGTTCCATTGCTAATTATTTTCGTGTTTACTCTTTTTTACGTAGGCTACCCAGTGCATGCCGGGCCCTGCTGTCGTATCTAGATTAATTACGGCGCATTCTTCTCTCTTGGGTTTAGCGGGCAAACAATCTCTCGTAAATACTCCACGAAAATTAAGTATTTTCAATTTGCGTGCAAAAAGTTCCAAATCCACATTCGTGAGTGCTCGTTTCGGTAGAGATTTCATTATTGTTTCTTCCTGCTGCGCCGCTTTGCACACTTCCGCAGGGCTTTCAAAAGTGCCCAGTTTACCGCGCCCTACTGGGTATGGTCTTAGGTAGAGGCCTTGCCCCTTTTTTTTTTACCCATGGCGATAGCTTCCATACTTGCATTGTCTACTTGTGCCTCGAAAAACTACTTCCGTTCGTTCAATGCTGTGTTAACAGCTCGGGCGATACCACTCGTGGCTCCAATTAGTTCTCCAAGGGCTGTGAGTGCAGGCAAAAGCAATGGAAAGATTCCACCGGTAGATATTTTCTTAGACTTTGTGGCTTTTCTTCTTTTTGTAACAGCTTTTCTTTTCACTTGTGCTTTTATTTTGCTCTTATCACCCACGTCCATCTTCACTTTGGCATTCATCATGTTGGAAACAACCCACGTTGCTTATTTTTTCGCCGAGCCCGGCATCTGATGATTTTCTTATTTCGCCCGCCTTCTGTGCAAGTATCTTGTCTGCCCAGTGTCCGCTTGCAAATCCTTGTGCTGGGAATAGGCTATGTCGTGCTGCTTGCATGCCTCATCCAGGGCGTTTATGCCTGTCTCGTTGCGTGACGGCCAGCATTATTCCTGGCTCGCAGAACCTGAATCCGGGAATGTGCAGCTTAAACGGTAGATTATTGATCAGCGTATCGAAGAATCTGCTTCCAGCTACGGTTTTACCTCTTCGAGACATCGTGGTGAACTGAGCGAGAAAAGAATAAATACACTCCTTTTATACATGTTCGTTTCAGTATCAGTCTAGACTTGGAACAGTGTGGATGTATCACATATTCCAATATGTCATTTTGGTGCGAATTCTGTCAGAAGCTGTTTTTTCGACGCGATACTTTAAAGAGACAGTCTAAAATTTGCAGCATTGGTTCACCGCCACCGCCACCAGAATATTGCAGTGGTAATATACGTATTATCAAGCAAGATGTTACTCTACCCATACGCATTCAAACCGAAGATTATTATATCTCCCACGAATCGTGGCATGGAAGCCTATTTCCAAATACAGTGAAGTGCATCATCGGGGGACCATCAAATCTCGGGAAAACATGCGTCCTACTGAGCCTGCTGGAAGCAGAGAACAGTCTCTGGTTTTATGACGCATACCTTTACTCAAAATCGCTCCAGCAATTGAAATACCGACGATTGCCATGAGTACTGCAGACCCGGGAAGACATGAGTTATTTCCCATGCAGTGATAATGAAGCTGTCGTACCTCCGAACGAAGCACTACGAAACTCGACATTTGTCTTAAACGACATTGATTGCGAGAAACAAACTTGTATTCAAGAGTACTTTAGAATGGGACGTCATGCATGCGTGGATTGCGTGTACCTCGGCCAGACTTATTCGCACATACCCAAACAGATGCTTCGCGATAATGCTAATGTTTTGATGCTCTTTCGCATGGACGACATGGATTTGCGACACGTTTACGACGATCATGTAAATACGGACATGATGCTATCAGATTTCAAACATATGAGTGCTTTATGCTGGAACACAATTACGAATTTTTGACAATCGTAAAGGACTGGCCCCTATATGATGAGAGGTACAGGCGCGGGTTCGATCAATTCATCGTCAGCCGTCGAGAATAAGTTACAGCATATCGAAATTCGGGCAGAGTAGCCTCAAGATACGCCATCATAAAGACAACTATGGCGGTTGTCTCGTACCAGGAGATGATGGAACATTTGATGCTGGTAGAAGAATAATTCGAAACGTTGGTGAACCCGAACAATCTGGGGTGCTGCTACTAAACATTTTGTCCTCCCAACTGATAATGACATCATCTCGGAACTGCGCAGAATATTGGCTGAACAAAACGCATTCTTTCGAATCTATCTGTCCGAGCTCGGACCGAAGATGGGCGTGTGGAAACTGAGATCGTCTGCGATATGGTGGCCACGGACGAGCACATGTCGTGTGTTCAAAGGCAAATTATCGACAGACTGAATGCAGCATCTGCACAAAATGAATTGAATCTGATAAAACCTGGAAGATATATGACACACACGTTCGATAACTCATTTTCCATCTCGCCAAGAAAACAGATATTCAAAATTACAGCGAACGTCTGAGCAAGATCGAAAGTATGTTGGCAGAGACTCACGACTAAATCTATAAAAGAGAGCGACAGTGAGAATGTTTATTCAGTATGATAGTGGACATTGCTAGCGAACTACATCGGGTGATTCAGTCTGTCCGCTCAAAGTATTTGCTCGCGAAGAGAGAGCCAAAATTTTACGCGACCGTATAAATGAAGAAATTTTTAACCCCATCACTCATTGTCTCAATGTACTCCGGGAGAGCTATGGAGCACTCGATGCTGTAAAGTCTGAAATCGAAAACACCGCAAAGACTTTAAAGAAGAGAAAGCATTATGAAGTACAGTCAGATCAGGATGATTGATCGGATGCGAATTTGCCACACAAGAAGATAGTACGGAGGAGAGCCCTGAAATCTAATGCTTTGGCTTGACGGTACTTACGATAGTACACATCTCGTAATAATGATACGACGTACTGTGTATACAGGCATAATGATAAATGGTTCCTCGGTGCTGATGAAATAGAATTTCTACCAGCTGGGAGCATCAGGGTTGACAATTACACGGTACGTGGAACCCCCAGACTATACGAACTTCTATTTCGCAAGGAGCCCAGGGAGCTTACAGAAACTGATTTCCTGGAATACAAGACTTTGCTCAAGCTCACGCATGCACTTTACCAAGACAACGATCCTGAGACAGGTATTTATAAGGATGAAGATCGCAAAAAAATTGACATTCTAGCAGACCTCGTCAGCGGCCTAGCACTGAAAAGCGGCGAAGGTATGAAGAAGATAGTCGACGGCAAGAACATTGATTGGGATGACCCGAACGAGCTGGTGGATAGGCTGCAGTTACTCTTTGCTTAGCAAAGTATTGGAAATTACTCCCACACCAACGAGATAGCTTCAACAGGAAGCGGGCTACATACGATGAGTCGATTGATGAGTCCCTGCCCGCTACAATTCCTGGGTCGTCGAGGCGGACATCGTGCGGTGAATGTCGAAGAAGATTAATAAACCTGGATATTTTATTATGTGTACAATAGATTTTATGTACAAAGGATATGCTGTGTTTTATTTCAAACAAAAACCTTATATATAAGTATAACGAAATTAATAATTTGAAGTACTTTGCAGGAATGGTCAATGTCACAATTCGGTACAGGCCTATATCAGGTGGCATAATCGGATTGTCACACAAAGGTGAGACACAAACTATAAAACAAATGACAATAAAAAACATGGAGTACTGTACCTAGCAAGATGGCTCTTTCCCAACATGGCAGCTTCCATTAACATATATTAACAAATTGTGTACGAAAAAAAAATATGGCCGCCTCCAGAAACATATAAACAAAGATGGCCACCTCCAGTAACATATAAACAAATATGGCTGCCTCCAGTAGCATGTAAACAAATGAAGAATGAAAAATTCAAGGTGGCATAATGAGTATGCGTGAGGGGAGTGGAGGCGAGGAAATCAGTCGTCTGCTGGATTCGAACAGTGGTGAGTTGTTGGTGGTGTGGGGGGAGACCTAAGGAAATGTAAGTTTTCTAATTAATTTTTTAAAATATTTTTTAATAATTTAATTTAAATAATATTTTGGGGGGATTTTTGCATTATGTTGGGATTTTTAAAACTTTCTTTACGAAATTTTTGGATTTTTTGAATTTTTGAATTTTCAAGGCCAAATCTCAAGGTCACGTGTCATGGTCGGGATGAAAGGTCATCTGCATACAATATGGATGCAAGATGGCTGATGCTTAGGTCTTAGTCCTATCCTCTATACCTTGTATTTATTTGGCATATGGTATGCCTATAAAAACCAATATGGCCGCCACTGCTCTGTAGGTTGGAAGCTCCCCAAATTAATTAAGTTCCCAAAAATCGGATTTCAGGGGCTTGTTTTTACACGAGGGGGGCTTCTACCGTTCTTGGATGCTTCTAACTTTTTTGAGGGAAAAGAGGAAATTTTTAGGGTGTTTTGGTCGATTTTGAAGGAAAAAGGGGAAATTTTGAGGGAAAAAAATTGTGGACGGGTGACGTAACAACATGGCGTCGGGCCGAATACGAATCGGATGCCCGATGCCATTGTGCCCAAACCGGTATACCTATACTACTTATGTGACAAAAGTATAAAAATTACATTTACGACGCACATACTAGATGAAACAATTATTTCCCTACAGTAATCTAAGGTTAGATCTCTCAGCAATCCTAACTTAATATCCAAAGTGGGAGAACATTTACGTAAAATTACTAACGAAGTGATTAATAAAGTCAAAAAGGTATCCTATTTCCCTACCAAGCTAGGTGGTATAAATTTAGCACCTCATCAGCTATCAACACAAAAATGTACAAATCAATAAAAAATGTCCTGTTTACGAATTCGCCGGTTTATATAAAGGCTTAACAATTTTTAAACAACGGACAAATAAAGATTTCCCAAGCAAACGGCTCCACTTAACAGAAGATGTTTCAAATTAAAAAATTTAATCAAGGTCAATGATTTACCGCATTCTAAGTATGAAATTATTTACAAACGCAGTTACTCGGTTCGAATAATCTTAACAAAATTTCCGTCGAAAATCTATCGCAGTGCGTAGACATTCAAATTTACTAACGAAATGATACAAAGTAATTAAATTTTAACAATACACTTACGTCTCCCTATGAGTTCTACACGTTCCTTGAATTATTTTAAAACACGTCCGTTCGATCGGGAGTTTGCTGTAGGAATAGCTGTGTTGGAAACAACCAGAGGCACCGTCTGATTGTAGACTAATGTTTTAGTGGAACTGGACATTAAAATAACTAAAAATTACGTCACAAATGAATAAAAATTTCCTGTTTATATTTCCAACAGCCTACAAGACACGATCCTTCAACATAAAATGACTGAAATGAAATTTAAAAAATGAAAGCAAGTAGTGAATCGCAAGGAAAACACAATTTTTCCAAGAATAAAATAATTTTTACACAAGCTCCGTCGAAAAATTATACAAGTAAAGTTTAAAAATTTCTCGTAGCGAACACATGTAGACTAGCTTCGTAAATCCACGTTTACGAATTAAAAAATCGCACTGATTATTTAATAAAATAATAGACGCACGCAAACTTCCAATTGAAGGAAACGATTTGCACACTATTCATATGCGTTGTGAATTATACTGTTCCGTACACAGGGATAACAAGCATGAATCACTACTCAAAGTTAATATGAATTTATTCAAACCATTTGCTCATAATTCACAGCTGGAACAAATGTAATTAAATTTTTCAGTACAAATTTCCCAAGGTCAGACTGTATTTGAACAATGCGATCGAAAGACTATAAGTGGCCTTAACCTCAAATAAGCATTACTGGCTTCACATGCACGAGTCCAACTCACCATAAAACTATTTTTGCCACAACTAGTTGAGCTTACAAAATTCAATAAGACTAATGTAAACAGTGTAATATCACTCATCATCTACACACCCTTCTAGTGTGTTAATCATTTTCATTATCATCGCACACTGCAAAACCAACAGTTACCAAAAACAGACTGCTTGTCTGTTTGAAGCGTTTTTCAAATCAGCGAGCTCCAGGTAACAAAACAGATACTATACAAATATTACTATTAAAATAACATTAAAATATGTATTCAGATTAAGATATTATGCAAATTTCAATAAACAAAAGGCTCTAAACCAATGCTCTTCATCCCGAGCGCACCGACACTGTTTACAGAGATACCAAGGTGAACCAATTACACTTAACGATAATAAATTTGCAAACAATTAACAGAGATTGGTTCGTAATGACCCATACATAGTTACAGGTCATTGAATCTAGAAGAAACCTTACATCAATTATTTTCTGTCACCCTTAACAGAAGCTACCGTGTGTTCCCACTGGTAACCATTCCAGCAATAAGTGCTAACAAACCACTCCAGCAATAAGTGTTAACAATCATTATACTTGAAAAACACAACTTCATAAGGAAACATGTGCCCTGAGTGACGATATATCTTGTAAACGATCCACATAAACGAGCCTCGGCGAAGCTCAACAACTCGGCTATATTTATTAAAATACAAATTAAATAATTTGCGTCGGCAAACTTTCTGACAATGTCATGGTAAACAGGTAGAATTTAAATATTAAGAGAACTGCGCACCCTAATGTAGCCAGTACTATTTAAGGCTCAAAACCCACAAACATAAAAATGGGCCAGTAATTTCAATGCATTTATAAATAAACATCTCTTTCTTAAGACACAAAAGACTCGTAGCCACCAAGCCTACAGGTACAATATCAACGGGACCAAGGTTCCATACAATGGCGCATTTAACATCTCTGCATACACTAATGCTACCTTAACTGCTCTGAATATCAGACTCATTCTTTTTAACACACACACAGATATATATAATATATTTATTTATTGACAATTTTCCAGGCACCAGTAAAATTAAATAACTCCCAACTTAATTCTGTTGTTACTGCCAATATGGCGATATATAGCAAAGCAAGTCGAAGTTCCACACTACACATAATAACTCTCATAAATTACAACAGTCACAAATTAGCTAACTCTGAATGGGCCCGCAAGCATAAATTTAAAGTTAACCAAAATTACTAATTTAGCTATATAAACACTGAAATAAATTACTTTTGAAAAACTAGTGCCGATGGTACTCGCAACCCTGTGACCGATAACCATTACATCTCTTTTCAAAACTGAATTTCAACTCTGTATGCACGACTTCTCTTGATGCAATACACACCACTGAAAAAAGCAGTGTTCACGACTCAGTATGCACCCATAGTCCTGGCTCGCGCAGAATACCGACTGTGAAATTCTCGTCATACCCGAAAATTCCTAGCAAATGTTCCCATTACACAGCTCACGTCAAACCACCGGCAATTCACATTAATAAAACGAGCAGCAGGAAGTTAAGAGATGAATAGAAAAAAAAAGGGGGGATCTCGTGCAACTCCTTATGCGTGGTCCGTAAACAAGAGGTGGGAGAGGAGGGGAAACATGGAGTGGGCTAAGGCACGAAAAAAGGAAGGGGCAACTTAGTCGATGTGGAGGAATCGATTATGTCGATCACACTGAAGTAACCCAAAGTCGATAGAGGCGCCACTCACCCAATACCTAGAACGAATAGTTTCACATGAAAAAAAATCATGTTAAATATCTTAACAGAAACAAAGTTTATCGGTTCGATTAATTTAAAATAACTCTTGTTGAAAACTTATCGTAATAAAAGTTTAGCGAATCCCGTAGCTAACACTCATTGAAGAATTCACACTTAATCGACGATTATTTAAAAAATTATTTTATTAAGACATTAAAAAATATTTTTATTCCTCTTGTATTTCATGTTATGAAGGATATGAAACTACAAATAGATTCCATCTCTGGAACCCTGTCCTCCACCCGTGTGTAGAACCCAACCCCCTGGTTTGTCAAGAACAACTGACTGGAAATACCATTAGAGAACGTGCACCGAACAGCCAGGTAGCTTTTGTCCTCGCTCACTCGTTCTCCATTCCTCCTCTCTCTCTCTCTCTCTCTCTCTCTCTCTCTCTCTCTCTCTCCTCTCTCTCTCCTCTCTCTCTCTCTCTCCTCTTCCTCTTTCTCTCTCTACAACCCTCGAGCGAAAAGCTACCAAAGGAGCACAACTCCTGGCCTTTGTCGTGTAGACCACTTGCAGCCTCGCCCGCAAATATTTTGGAGAAATATAGATTTATCCCCTAAACACGAATATTCACATTATAAATGTTTTTCAACTTAAACATTTTTCCAAGTATTATAATATTAAAAGGAAATAAATGTAATGGATTACCATTTAAACGCTAATCCAATGAAATGATAATCCAATCAACAAGTGGATTGATTGCACAATAAATTGCACATCCAAACCCTATCAATATCGATAGGTTTATTAAATAAAAGACATCAAATATGTTTCAAATCTTTTATTTGCCATCATAATGTTACAAACCTTGCATTACAATCTTTAAAGATCTTTATCCTTTACCCACGAGTTGTGTGCTTTTGAGGGACCTCTCCAGCAAACCAAAGACCTATCTGTTTTCCTTTTAATGCTTCTATCAACCTAATATTCATTTTGAGAACTAATTTTTTGCAATTCGTGCTTGTAAAATCCGCCTTTTATTGGTTGCCCATCATAGGTTTCGAGAAGATACACTCTGGGAAAAGAATTTCTAACTGAAATCATTTTTAATATTTCATGAGACTAATTCGTCTTGTAATTTTTCTCGAAGATGGCTATCTGCTTTGAAATTCGTATAAATTCGCCAATGTTAGACTTTTGCTTCCTCTTGTCAAATACTTTTACATTATTGTATACATTTGTCATCACTCTATTGTCCATAACTTTTTCGGGCATCATCTTCATAATTCTATGATATCTGGAATTATAAAATTTAAGTGCTTCAGGCAAAACATCCACCTATTTATAAGTCTCCTTAGACATGAAATGCTTATATATTAGTTGCTTGATCGATTTGTTAAATTGTTGCGCCACACTGACTTTTATGTAGTGATTGATACCATATTCTGTCACTTGATTCGGGATTGGTTAAAAAAATTTCGGATCCTCTGTCGGTTTGAAGCAAATTTGGGGTTCTTTCTTACAAGACGATCTTCATTGCATCGCTGACCTGTTTCCAAATTTTGTTTTTCAAAGGTATACCCCAACCATATCTAGAATAAATCTCTATTACAGTTAAAATATATTTGTATCCCTTATTATATTTCGAAAGCAATGTTATTTCACACAAATTGGCTTGATAATATCATTGCAGTCTTTTTTTGTAATAACTGATTTTCTGGGAAACCTTATCCTGGCAAGGGTATTAAGTTCTTGAACGAGCTTACTGAACTTCATTAGTAATATAACCGTCTTCCATCAGCTCTTCAATAATCGAAACAATTTCTTTTGTATGTGAACTATTCTCAGACTCTCTCGAAACGATGAGAAGTTTTAATCTATTGACCAATTTATTAGGATTGCTCCAATATACAGGAGAAAACTGTTCACCAACTTCGTCTTTATATATTCCACTTCTAACAATATCGTTTAATAAGTGTATTTTCGGTGGTTTTCATCTCCTAAGCGAATATTCGCATTCGTACGACGAACAAGTTCTTTGTATTTCTTTAAATCGGTGTCGGAATATCAATTTTGAAAGTTTTTGAATAATAATTCGAACAATTCTTGACTTACATCAGTTATGTAATCATCTATTTTAATTCAATTCCAAGGTTAAAACCTTATTACCTAATCTCCCAGAAACCATGTGTTTCCATTTCTATATACACCAAATGTCATATCACTCATAGGTGAAGAATGTTTTAAAGCTAACTAACTTTGTGTTAAATGGGAAAGGTTTTGCTTCTTCTTTGTTAAATGTTCTTTTGATTTAATTTTCAAAGGTGTTTCATTAAGTGTATTCAACACAGAATAAAATGTATCTATTCTACTCCTAACAGGTTTAAATATTTCTTTGTTTAAACATCCCATTCCATACAGGCTCGTTTGGCTTTAAAGTATTTCTCTTTTACAGCAGATATACTGTTATGTAATTTCATAGAAGAGTCAGACATGTTTTGATTATATTGCATCAACTTTCCACTATTTATATATAAATCAATTCACTGGTTTTCCAACTGCTGCAGTAGGTCGACTAACTGCTACACAAGATCGATTAGAATGCGCTTTTTCAATCTTGTCGACTTTACTTATAACAACGTTAATTTAGTTACAGTTTTAGCTTTCAAATCATTAATAAAATAATTTATTTGTATTTCCATATCGCTATTTTGTTTTCTCAGATCCTTTTGCATAACTAAACCAAATCTTATTAATGAATCCATCACTTCTATATTGCATAATTTCTTCCATTTGTGTTTCAAGTTGTTTTGTAATATTAGCAGTTACCACTTCATTAATTACAACTTTTAGATTATCTTCCAATTCTGCAAGTTGTATTGTAAATATTATATTTACCATATCACTGAAGTCTTTAATTAACCCATTTAAGCATTCTTCTAATCTAAATTCATTACTATGAAAATCATTCTGAATATTGGTTAAATGTTTACAATTACACTCGTGTTTTTATAAACATTATCATTCAAATAAACTAACTTTATTAATTCCTCTTGAAAAATTGGTCGATTGAGATTTTAATACATTTAGCATAATGATGTTTAAGTCTTTCACGCAATGTTTCATTGCCGCATCAGTATCTTTCACAGCTATACCCACATAATATAATATATGTCCATTCAAATCACAATTTCCATCGCGATTTTTGGTTAAACAGGTATTTTAATGATTGTGTTTTATACCACTATGTCCAAACTTTGAAATACTCATTATTATTGCTCGGGAAGTAAAAAACTGTCCAACCCAGACCTATATCTGCCTTTATAAAGAGGAAGTGTTGGTATAATCACCAGAAAACCGTATTTGTTTTTCCAACAGTAAGACACATATCTTTAAACTTTGTAAATGTCATATCACCCAAAACATGACCATTGTAAATATGTTGCAGATTCATATTGTCCATTTTAAACACAATTATCATATTTGCATTATCATGCTAATTATGTTTGGGAATACGTGGGTAACTTTGTGATAGATAAAAACAATCAACGTTTGAATGTCTACCAAAACTAAAATATTGCTGTATTTCACCCTGCAGTTCGCACCAAACATCATCAAATGTAAATACGGATTTGGGTAATGCTTCATTCAGAGGCACGATATCTTCTTTATTACTAAAATGGAAATATCTCATTCCTTCAATTAATGACGAAGTGTTCTCTAAACGTTGATATTGCTCTTGTTGTATTGTTTTAGAAAACACATATACATTTTCAAACTTAGACCATTTGGATGTTCCAATAGCGACATAATAACACAAGTTTTTCCACATGAAGGCGGCTTATTATACAACGTATATTTGGAGGTGAAAGAATTCCATGTTCCTGTATGATTAGGTTTTCTTTCGTATTTATATTTACTGGAAGGTGTACATTTTCTGTTATAACCTTCATTTCTACAGTATTACGTAACGTAGCATATTAACATAAAACTACTATATAGGTTCGCGTTCAGTTGAAAATAATGGCTCGTACTAAACGTATCAAAAAAGGGTGCAGTGTACTGAATACATTGATTAATAAATTACCATTCGAAATGCAGTTACCGAAATACAATTATTGTGGAACCGGAACTAAGCTTGCAAAATGTCTAACACCGAACGATCAAGGAACAAACTCTTTGGATAGCACTTGTAAAGAACACAACATAGTTTACGATCGAATTAACGATTTGAAACAAAGACATGTAGCAGATATGATTTTAGCCGTTAAAGCAGCACATATAAGGAAGAATCCATCTACATCTACAGGCGAAAAACCTTGGAGTTTGGGTTGTGGATAAAGTGATGAGGTTAAAGGTGAAAAGAGACATGGGCGTAAAAAAAAAAAAAAAAAAAAAAAAGCCTATTTCCAGGTTTAAAAGATCTAAGCTCGTTCCTTGGAAGAGTTTCGGCAATTAGTATAGCAGTTAAATCAAGTGGCAAAGGAATGTATTTGAAAACATATAAAGTCGGTCAATGACGAAAAAAATCCAAACGTGGGAAAAAATGCAGAAAGACCTAAATAGTCTTCCAAAATGTGCACTTACCAACAAAAACATTCTCGTATTTGTAAAGAAACTGGATATTCCTTATTTCCGAGGCGTGAATATGAGAGACGATTTACCAAAGAAACCCAACATTCATGAATGTATGATTGTTAATTTAGATTCGAAACAAAACGAAGGAACACATTGGGTGGCATTAATTAAAAACATAAATCAATCATTGTATTACAACAGTTCAGTATTCTTCATTTTCACTGCATTTAAAGTGAATTGCTGTCATCTTGTGTTTACGTAGATTCATCCATAACTTAATTTACAGATTCAGTAGGCCCTATTTAAAAAACAAAATAAAGTGGCCCGACTGATTCACTCACTCATAAACGGACAGCTCAAATCGCAGGACGTAAAATTATGAACGTTAGAGATGGCTTCCCCTTGGGTTTACGCACCCTCTAAGAAAGGCTTCTTCGAAATTTACCTCCTAAAAAAGTGAAAACGGGTCAAATGTGTTATCGAGGACTCTTCCATACCTTATTTACCCAATGTGTATCGTTATAACATTTGTTTTAAAAATATACATGGGCCCCTATATACATGTCGAAAAATACGTTTAAGCTTTTTCTTAACTAAACCCCTGAAAAGGCGAAAAAGAGTAAGACATGTTTTACAAGTTTCCTCAATAACTCATTAACACGATGAGAATCGTTATGTCCTTGGTTTAAAAGGTTATCTACATAAAAACCTAAAAACTAGTTTCAGAATTTTTCGAAATTAATCCCTTAAGAAAGCGAAATGGTTTAGTACACGCGGGCAAAGAAGTCGTACACAGAGAAATAGTAACTATTAATATATCTGATTCCGTGCAAACTTCAAAAATGCTGTCACGTAGTTCCCTACGCCATGTCACGTTTTTATTTTTTATGTGCGGTCATGAAGTTTGATAGCGAAGAATTGGAGGGGAAAATCCAAGATGGATGGCTGTATGAACGGTCTTAAAGGTTTTCCACGATAATGTGAGCACTTTTTAAATCAACATTAGAAAAAAGTCACTACCCCTATATGCACGTAATGAGCGCTTTGAGTGATATGCGCCCTGTAAAGTTGGTAACGGTTGATTGGCGGTAGTTCCGTAACTTAACGTCGAATAAAAAGTGTTAGGTAACCATTTGTGATCATTTAAATTATTTCCTTGCTTTCTCTTTTATGTGTGTATCGAAGTGTACAAATGAGAATGTGTGTAAAATATTTACTGTCCTTATAATTTCACAGTTTCATTGGGCCGACGCATGGATTAAGTGAAGAGGCGCATGACAATGTTAATCTTACATAAGGCGGAAGAATACACAACGTGCATACAAGTAGATCTTAAGCACGGCTTTTAAAAAGTGCTGATTTTACCGTGAATATTCTATAGAAAGTGGGTGTGAACACCGAACACAGGTGTAAACAAACACATTGCTGCTCGAGTGGCACGGGGAGGGCGCGCAGACAGTGTGGTCGTCTCCTGAGCAAGCCTGTAACCCGCGTGACAGTCTTCCCTCCCCCGGCATATTATTTGCCGATTGAGACATTACCCTTGGGATGATTGCAGCCGCTCTCTCCATCTCTCCCTTCGCACCGTCCCCATTCCTCCGGTCATCATGGCGGCCCGGCCGGGTTGATTAGTGCCGCGAGCCGCCGCCAGAGGGTTCCACAGCCGCTATCCTCCGCGACGCACACCGTCAAAAACAATACACTTGTTGTGCAGGTCGCGTTCACTGTTAAGGCCCTTGCACAATTGGAAACTTCAATATTTGACTTTACGATTTGACTTTACGTTTGCTTTCCGACATATTGTTTCTTATGGAGCTGGACACACTGGAACTGTCAAAGGTAAAATCAAGCACTCTTGACTTTACGATTTCGAAAAGTTGAAATTTAAATTCAAACTCAAGCAACCATTTTGCCTAGATTCTAACAGAGGTTATGTGGAAAGTGCGTTATTTTATTGTAGCGCGATTTTAATCTCGGTACATTAAACAAAACATAGTCTTAAATTAAATAAATTGCAAACAAATATAATGTGTAGAGGAAATATGTGAATTGACATATTTTCGTAAAGTAAACAAATGAGTTTTTTTGTTTTGAAATAAACTTTTAATATAAATTTAAAGCCTTTTTTTTTAAAAAAAGGTACATAAAATGCATTCCTGGATATCATCATTATTTACATAATAAGATGCACATTTTTACGAAGCTCGCAGAACCGATTTTCAATTGTATTAACTCTGACTATACAATATTGTATTGTGTATTGGTTTTTTCTTCAGAGGAAAGGAAACGTAAAGTCAAATGCTAAAGTTTTATATTGTGTAATAAGCTTAAGGCGTGTTCTACAATGATACGAACGCGGATACGGATCGTGGAAACGGACACGTAACAAACTCCGTTTCAATATACAACAAGACGCATGCTGACGCGGATAAAGTAAGGATACACGTAAGGAAGCTAGGCATCTCCCAACTCTTCCGGATCCGAGAATCCGTGCAGCCAATAGGAATCGAGTAGATATTTGGTTGGTTGCTATTCGTTTTCGTGGCCATTGTGGTATACACGTCAACAAGCACTTCGAATTACCGTTTTTGTTTTAATAAATAAGTGAACATTGTTCGGCAGAAGTACTAGCGTATTTTTAAACACTGTTAAATATACAGAATGAGATGTGGATATTATGAAACCTGTATCAGTAATTTGCAACAGCTGAGTATATTTATTTCGTAAGTTGTGAGACTGTACGTTTCTTCGTATTGTAGAATGGTTCAAATACATCCCGAGTCATCGTCTTGTTCCGCTTGCATTTTCGAGTCCGTTTTCTTACGTATCCGTGCATTGTAGAACTGGCCTAAGAGTGATCAGGCCCCGCCATCTTGGATTTTCACTATTTTTGCCATAAGTTCCATTTAAGAATGTTTGAAAAAAATTTTCGAATGAAATGGCTAAATAATAGCTTCTAAAGCTTTACCAAACTGTTAACACTTCCGCGTTGATTAATTTTTGGCTAGAGACTGCTGGCATTAAAAAAATAAAAAAAGAATACTTTCTTGCCGACGTTGACGGAATGATAGTGGCAACAGTAGTTTAGTAATACATGTTTAGAATACGCCTTGTCGACAGCCAGAACAAAATATAGTATTGCGTTGCAAGTTACGGGAAATATTCCGTAAATCCAAGATGGGGGAGCCTGAATCACCTTAATGCATCGACGCCTAGTAAGGGTTACAAACTTATAACGGATTCGAATTTGCAAATCAGAGTCAGTTATCGGCTTAACAGTGAAAATTGCACTGTCCACACTTGCAGTTAACCTAGTTATATTTGTACGCTAATAAAAGGATCTAAAATTGCCTTACCGTTCGAATTATTATCTGTTAGAATGCAAGTTACGGTTACAACGCAAATGAGAGTTGTGTATCATTGCTCTGCCTTACGGCAACTATACAGTGTTCATGTACTCGACACGCCGCTACATCCGGAGCATTACGCCACATCGGTTCCATGAACTTTACATGACCAAGGTCGTCGCTTTCCCATTGCGTACACGATCTATGACATATTTTTTCGAAATGTTCTTGTTTCCATTCGTTCGACAGGTTCCAATCTTCTTGTTGATTCAAGTCTTCAACTTAGACCCCCTGCTAAAGTTCTATTTCGAGGTTATTCCTCCGCCTGGAGCGAACAAAGCTTAACGAAGTATAGAAAGTCACACCAAAGGGACAACGCACCGAATTCGTGCGCACTTAGCGTTATACTGTTTCCCGAGAAAACTTTATCTTACTAGGCATTGCCAGCACACTTATTTTAACCCTATTTGATCATATTACTTATTAATTACATTTTAGATTTTATAGGCAGAATATAAGTAAAAGTTTAATTTAACTAAAAGTAAGGTACTTTTATATATTAACACAATTATAAAACGAATGCGATAACTAACATATTTAAGAAACAACCAAACATAGGGTAACTTTTCAAAGGTTTGTTTAAAAAAAAAAAAAGTGAAGAAATCGCTAATAGAACGTACTCAAATATTTTCTTTGAAATGTTGTTTGCAGGTATTCATGTATCTTAACAAATACATGTTCTGGTAGTGCAAATTTTCTCTAGAAACGGTAAAAAATTAAATAAAAATCTAACGCCCTACAGTTTTGCTTTCATTATATTATGTGTATTAAAAACGTCGTTGAACTAGTAATACACATTTAGAGGCTGTATGCGTAGCTTCCTCCAGAGGAAGTACAACTATGCTCCTGTAGCTAAATAAGTGGGCTTTCATCTCGTTTAATAAAGTTCCAATGTTACCAATCTCATTATCGGAGGGAATTGTGACGAGGGAAGCATTGCACGTCGGTTTAGCGAATTGCGCATAGGGGCGATGGAGCGCTGGGCACGTGTGCTATTGTCACCCGTATTGCTGTGCCTCGCTTCTGGGCCTTGAACGCGCGGAACTTAGGTTCATAGGGACCTTAACTGCTGATTGCTAGCTCTCTCGCCTTGTAAGCACCAGCAAGGGCGAGACAGAAACCGTATCACGTTCGTATTTCCTGTACACCACGCAGACTGTTGACGGGGCGGAATTTTACATCTTCCAATCAATTTGAAACCCATCTACCACATGACCTTTTAAAGCTTTATCAAAATTATTTGCTTCCTTGTAGATGAAAGTACGCTCATTAGTTATATCGGCAGCTCTTTGTTTCTATACTTGAATCACTTTGCTGTGGTCTCGCTTCTCCTTTGTTTACTTACCTTGAATGTTCTCTGTCAGCTTGGGGAAATGTTGAAAAATAAAAAGATTTTTGTGCACCTGTTGTGACTTAAATAGACTGGTACCATTCATATATCTGACATATATGTGCATGTACTGTCCTATATTCGTTTCCACAACTACGCAGCATCTGCAAATAAAGTATTTGAACACTAATTTGTGAAGACATCTGATAATATTACAGTATTAATTGTTCTCCTTGACTTTTCTTTTAATAGTACCAATGTGGCAATAAAAGCACTCAAGTCTAGAATCAGCTTAGTAGGTGAATGTTCGATTATATTTAAAAAAATTATTTTCCTCTCTTTATATTCAAGTAATGCTGGCAATCCGCTGTTATCAACTACTCATTGTAGGTAAAATAATTATTCCTTCTCATGTAAGTGTTTCATTAAAAAATGTGTTAAACAAACTTTTAAATGTAGTATAACTGAAATAAAACTGCACACACTGCAAAGTTACAATTGATAAGCTTTATTACGAACAAGACGAATATTGTGATATCCTTGGTTACATAAAATAATACGTCGCAGATACATCCAGTAGTAATGAACAAGTAATTGGATATTCTAACAAATAATGTAAGACGCAGGTAATTTTTTTTTTATTCGAACGTATATTTATCAAAGTGACAGACTTATAATGTTTACAGTATTTGGTTCTGAGGTTGTGAAAAGCTAACAGTTGAATATGCGAATATGCTCCGAAATAATGTATCATACCTGTCAATGTTATTTGATACGTAAGTAGATTTATCGGAGTGGCAGTCAAATTTTAAACGTTTATAGTATTTGGTTTTAATGTTGTAACTGCTCATCTCATCCGACTAAGAAAGGAAATCGGCAAGGGTTAAAGGTCAAGGCCAGCAGCTTCATGGTATCCGCCTGCCCCACAATGCATATTTTGGTGTAAGCAGTACTCGAATTAAATAAAATATTCTTACAAGATGCCAGATGGGTGTATCCGAGTTCGTGTGGGAGGAGCTATTATTAAAATTAAATTATTCACCTCCACTCTTAAGCTTTCTATTCCTCAGTGAGCGCGATATTTAATATATACCTCAACTCTAATTACACCTCAATTTCTCTGTTTGCTTATACTTAATTAACTCAAACTCATCATTGAGACATGTTCAGTCTATCTGTTGCCATCATTTGAACTGAATTACACTATCCAGTTCAATAGTCCCGCCTGCCAGTCGCACCCTTCACTGCACCGATGCTCGCAGTCTCAGGTTTTGCTCCCGCTGGTCATTTCCGCCATCTCTCGTTTCTCTTCTGGCTCATCTTCTATCGCTTAAGGCCACACAATCGCCCAAATTCACCCCCTATCATAAATTGTCGGCTCGGAGGCCCGTCGCGGCTTAAGTTCATATTTCTCATCTTTCTGGGAATTAGTTATCTGAGAGAGGTTTCAACAAATTCCCCCTTAATGCAGTTGTTCAGTTGTCAAATAATTATAGTTTTCAAAATATAACACTCAAATTCCGACACAAAAGTGTTCTAGGAAGGTTCAAAAAGTTGAATTAGAGTCTAAGCACTGCATACTGCATTTGTGTTACAGGCTACGAAAGGAACATAAACAACTTTTGCTCTACAGTTTATGGTTTAAACTATTTATTAAATGAATGTTAACAGTTTCTCTTGACCCCAATTTTCAACAACATTCTGATTGCCAATACTCGCTCATCTGTTTATAAATCGCACTCTCACTGAATCAGTATGTTCTACACACCATACAGATTGCATTAAATTCAATTGTTATTGGAAAAAAAAATATGTAGGAGCAAACCTAGTATGCAACAGAATTATTGAAATTGAGACTTTTGAGTGTTATAGTAGATGTATTTGGAAAACTATAATGATTTTACAACTAATAACTGCACCAGACAGAAAAGACTCGTAATATCTGAACTGAGACAGTGTGGCACTGAATGGACGAGTGATAGAGGCTTACACTCACTTTACTGGGTATCCCACAAGAACATATTTTAAATTGAAAAATTACAAAAAAATATATATTTCAAATCAGAAGACAAAATTTATGTTATTAATTTTCATTATGGCTATAGTTCTAAATGGCTGCCACCTGTTCACTATGTTTCATGCACGTGCCAAAAATTAAGATAGGTGGCTGGACTGTCTCCCTTGCTAATGCCAGCTAGGCTTTACTGCATCTTAAACAACGGCATCAGGCAGAAAGAAGGCGCAAGGTGACTTCAAATAAAATCTGCCACGTCTCGGCAGCAAGGTAGAGAAATGGCCTCACTACAGCATTTTCCCGACCCAAAACCGTCGACCACTCTAAATAAACATTTACGTACAAAAAAAAAGGCAAGGACACGTAATTAAACATAATGGAGGCTACGACAAACAAACTGAATAAGAAACGCTCCTCAAAAGCGGTAAATCTCGAAGGATCACTCCATATATAGGAAAAGTAGCCAGAGTTAATGCACGCCATGACGAATTGAAAGTAATAAGAAGAAAGTAGGGTGCGTTCTGAAAATGCCATTCACTGACACGGGCATCAGGTCGCTTCATAAAACCAGTGATACTATCGATTTGCTATGCGGTATTTTACATTAATACCATAAATTCTTTATAAAATTATTTTAACAGGAAATAAATTTTAAGAAAATAATTTTGACACAAAAGAATTTATATATGAAATTCACAAACTAAATACAGAATATTTCATTACGGAATTCACAGCTGTTTAAACTAGAAATATTTCAATCGGTTGACAAAAGAGCTTAACCTGATGAGAGTAACTGGTCACCAATAAATTTTAATATGAAAAAAAAATTAATGAGGTCTTGGAACATTGCTATATAAATAAACAAAATTACGGAAGCAGTGATAAAAACATTATCTAACCTTGCTTTAACATAAAAATTAAACATAAAACTAGGGGCTGGAAAATGAACACAATGGCTTCCCAAGAAAGTAATATATATATATATATATATATATATATATATATATATATATATATATTCTCAGAAAAGGAATACAAGGTTAAAAGAACATAGTTAAAAGAAGCTAGTGCCGAAAAAACGTCACAATAATCGTCGACAACCTCCAGAAGTACTTCCAGATCTAATAAATGCTACCCAGATGGAATGGGACATTCGTCCTGAAGATGAAATCAACACATTGCTTACAAGAATGCCACGCATGTTAGGGACCTGCACAATGCACATGGAGGCCATACACGGTATTAAGAAACTGCAGTGGAAAGAAAGACCCCCCACCCCACCTAGTCAAATACACCATTAAATTAATAGGGTTGTTCTTTCGTGTTTATTTGTCTGTGATGTTGGAAAACTGTTCGTTTGTTAGAAACACTGGGAATTTCACTTTTTGTACTAGTACCTTCGGTGCTTTCTAATTATTACCCTTTCTTTTATGTATACCCTTAATATCAATATATGAAGTTTTAAATATTTCTTTTGTGGATTGTTTGAAAATAAATTAGGAAATAATTATTAAATATTATATTTAACTAAGACCTTCCTCCCCCTACCCCTACCCCCCTCCTCGCACAACATAAAGACCTGGAATGCCCACAAAGAATTTGAAAAATTTTAACTCTATATTGACTGCCTAATAAATCACGACCAACATGTTTACTTCTTGACTTCAGGCTCAAATATACAATAACCGCTTCAAAGTTTCGAGTTGTTCCGTTTTCACATTGTTTACGGCTTTATTGCGAAGCCTATAAGCACTCACTAACTACGCCGACGACGTTGTTGCTGAAAGTCACAATACTAGTTTCCAGTTTGCAAGTAGGAATCGTGCCGGACGACGCCGCTCGTCGGCGGGTTTTCTCGGAGATATCCCACTCCCCCCTTGCATTCCGGAGCTGCTCTATTCTCACCTCATTTCGCCCTCATCGGCTCTCAAGACCTCGTTGTCAAGAGCAGCCCAAAATTTCTCAACTCAACTCAACTCAACTAGTTTCCAGTGGCGGTTTGACGGTGTGGAGGTTGTCCAGGAACTTGTCGGCCAACTTCACATTTTGAATGGGAAGAAAGGTTGACGGCATAACTGAAAATTAGCAGGATATTAATGGCAGGCCATAACTACGTTAGGGAGAACAACAACAGTAAAAAAAAAAAATTCTCCAGGGGGTGGCTGGATGGGTCCGGGCTCTAGCTGAGAAGATAGTATAGTGAAAACCGCGAAATGGGGTGGGCGGCGCGGAGGAGCGGGAGAAAATTGAATCCTCAGTGTTGTTGAGTATAAGGTTTGGGGGGGTGGGGGGTGGGTGGAGAAGGGTGAGGCCGGGGGTCAGACAGCCCCTATCACCCAGGGTGTCGATACTGAAGGTGAGGGCCCACGTATACCTGCTGCTGAACCAGCCGCAACCTCCACAGCTTCTCTTCTTCGTATGTGTTGCGGGACGGCGAGCCCACACTACACAGAGTAATCTTCAACTGCAGTTATAGGCTGTTCACGGCAAAGTGAGCACTTTTGAAAGCCCTGCTTTAGATATACCTGTATGCACGTTGTGTGTTTTTGCGCCATATGTGAAATTTACATTGTCATGGGCCTCGTCACTTTGTTCATACGTCGGTCAAATGAAACTGTGAAATTGTCAGAAAAGTAAATATTTTGCAAATCTGCTCATTTTTAAACTTTGAGGCATTAGAAGAAAACACAGAAAGAAAAGGGATTAATTTATTACAAATTGTTGCTTAGCACTTTTTATTTGACGTACTACTTTCCCTCAATCTCGTCCAACTTTACTGGGCGCATGTCACTCAGTGAGCCCGTTAAAATGCATGCCATGCAGGAGCAGTGACGATTTTCTAAGGTTTATTTCAAAAGTGCTCACTTTCTCGTGAACAGCCTTTACAAACGCTGTGAGGTGATTCACTCAGCAAAATGAGTTGGAAGACTTTAAGGGATTTTCTCGATAAAGTGAGAACTTTAGGAATCGACCTTAAAAAAAGTCACTGCCCCTGCATGCATATATTTTCGTTCGCTTTCTGTTTATTTTAATGCACCGAAGTGTAAAAATGAGCAGATTTGTTATGTATTTCCTTTCTTAATAATGTCACAGTTTCATTAGACCGACTCGTGAATAAAGTGATAAATCCCATGTCAATTTTAATTTTACATAAGGCGTAGGAATACACAACGTGAAGTACGTATAGAAGTATATCTTAACCAGGGTTTGCAAAAGTGCTCATTTTACAGTAAACAGCCTATACACTACCTATGTCCTACATCAATTCCGAAGGGAGGTCGGTTCCACTGAAAACCGATATTTCAAATGGTTTTAATAAAAAATAATAAACCCTACTTGAGAGGAAAGAACAATTCCATGAATGATGCTATCTTGAATCGAGATCTGAAATCTGCGAACGGTTGTTGAGTCATATCATCCCCAGTTATTGATAAGAGGAAGTGTTATGTTATTATAGGGCAAATGTGTGTAGCTCTTGTGTGTTTAGCTCTTTTAATGGCGTCGTAGTCAAGTGTAGGTACATTAATATACAGGCTGTTCACGGTAAAATGCGCAGTTTTGAAAGCCCTGCTTACGATCTACTTGTATGCACGTTGTGCATTCTTCCGCATTATGTATTCTCATGGGCCTCATGTCTTTATTCATGCGTCAGTCAAGTAAAACTGTGAAGTTTTTAGAAAAGTAAATATTTTACAAATCTGCTAATTTTTACACTTCGATGGATTAAAAAACCCCAAAACGAAGGAAATAATTTAAGTTATCAGAAATGGTTTCCTAGCGATTTTTATTCGACTTTAAGATATGGAACTACTTTTCTGTCTATCGTTACCAACTTTACTAGGCTCACGTCACTCAGTGTGCTCGTTATGCTCGTTAGAATATATGCAGGTAGGGGCAGTGACTTTTTTCTCAGGTTGATTTCAAAAGTGCTCACTTTATCATGAACAGCCTTTACAAAATAACGTTGCCTTGGTGTAATTCTCTCAGGCGAATGGCTGTCGAGGAAACAGATAAAGTTTGAAAGGGCGTAGTTGGTTGCCTGTCAGGTAACCTTACAAACTTTGTTCGTTTTGCACTTGATTATGATGTCAGCGAGAGTGTTAACCACACAAGGGTTACACACATTCATTGGATATTAACAAGGCGCACCTTATATTTTCTCAATGAATGGGTATGACATGACTCAACAACCGTTTGAAGATTTCAGATCTCGATTAAAGACAACAGTATTTATTGAATCGTCCTTTCGACTCACGTAGTGTTTTTTTTTTTTTTTAGAACTAAACCACTTTGAAATATTGATTTTAAAGAACACCTACCTACCTCACAAATCAGTGCATAACATAGGTCGTATAATATCTGTTATTTCATTTCACTGAGGGAATCGCCTCACATCGTTTGTACCTGCAGTTCAGGATCATTCAGTAGAGTCTTCTAGTTCTATCCTCACACTTTTTTAATACAGCCTTTAAAAATCACCCCAAATAAGGTATGTGGTGGTTTCCTAAATATGACACGTGTCATAAACGTTTTATACTTTTGTTAACATGAATGTAGCTTATTTGTTGGTAAATTTGAAACACTGCTTATATTTCACCTATAAACTATATTTCGTTTTATAATTAATATGAATTAAAACAGAGAGAAAATGAGTGTGCTTGTAATGCCTAGTAAGAAATTCCTTTCGTTCAAAGCCGACATCCCGTGGCGCAGTCGGTTGGCGCTCATCCGATCTGTGGTGCGGGAGGCACTGGGTTCGAATCCCGGGCAACGCATGGGCGTTAACTTAAGTTAGGCTATAAGTTAGTCTGTAAGCCGCCTCCTGCTAAACTTTCAAGCCTAAAACCGGGGGACGTTAAAAAGCCCTCTACAATACAAAATTCTCGTGCAAAATATTATTTAAATGAGTGTGCATAAATGCGGTGCGTCGTCATTTGGTGTAGTTTTTTCTAGACTTGCGATCCGAGTTCAATCCCCAGCCGAGTCACTCCGGATTTTTACATGTTGGAATAGTGCCGCACGATGCCATTGGATGACGGGTTTTCTCGGGACCTCCCGTTTCCCCCGCCCTTCCATTCCGGCGCTGCTCCATACTCACCTCAATCACCCTCATCGGCTCTCAAGACCTCGATGTTAACAGCCGTACAATTCTCTTCACTCAGTCTAGACTTGGATAAGTTTTGAGTTAGGCAGAGGAATGACCTGAAATTAGGTCTTCATCATAGCTTCAGAATAGTTGGAAATAGCCATTAATAGACTACGTAGGCTATTTTAACAATCATATTTTACTTCAAATTACATATCTACAATTTTTACTCAATTCATTTCCTTGAACGTGTGTCGTCACTGCAACGTCACGACCACGGACATTTTGCCTTTCAATAAATTGAATGGCTTAAATGCCTTCGATGATTTTCGTATTGCTCACGTTATACATTTTCTTCAATGCCATTTTTTGTTGAACAATTAGAGCGGTTCTCGTCGGCGAAATGTGATGTTCGTTGCTGTCTGGCAAGCTGTTTGTGGTGCAGAAAACATATCGTCGTGAACACATGCACCTGTAGACAAATCTGTAGATTACATAACATCCTAGGAGCTGCTTACATGAAGTTTCCTCGCTAAAGTTTTCAAATAAACAAAAAATAAACGAAAGCATTTCTTTGTCCGAAGTTCGCAATTGCGTCACAGGCAATTGCGGCTTGTAAATTATTTATTTATTTTCTTCTCATGCCTATATTTGTATTTACTACAACTTTTTTAAGTTTTAAATTTCGTTCTTCATCAAATATGTATCGCTGGAGTGCTTGTAAAACAATTTCTGCATTCTATAAATTGAATTCTATGTATTGAATTCCATGAAATATTTTATCGTTTGAAATTACTCATCTTTTAAGTGGCCGTCATTTGAGCACTTGATGAGTGAATATGATAGCCTTGCTTAGTTTATATTTCCTAGCTTTGTAATGCATCCTTTTATTGCTACTAGCATAGCATAGTAGATCGTATAAAACAAAAACTTTTCAGTAGATTAGCGATAATCCGACTCTCGTCCATTTGACCTCGCTAATAATTATATGCACCGCTCGGGGAAATTGTGTATGTAGAATTTCTTGTTTTATAAATTATTGAAATTTTCGCTGATCCGAATGACCCTCCGTTCCATAAGAATCGTTCTGGTTCAGAGTGGGCCGTAAGTCGTGTTACGCCATCTTCATTTCATTAGTACAACTTTCTCACTCATATCGTAGCACACAATGAGCATTGTTTCCAGACTATCAATGTTAGAAATGCCGTTATCGTAACATATATTAACACGACGCCAAACTCGGCATCATCTTTGGCGCAGTTGCCTTGTGTGAAGGCAGCAGGGACTCCCTCCTTTCCTCCCCTGTTTTTTTCTCTTATGCATTTAAAAAGTACATACAGGAGAAAAAAGGAATAACAAGTATTTTCTATCAACAGTCAACCTTGATATATCCTTACTACTATGTAGTTGTATTTGAGCTGGTTATGTGGATTGTTTATTAGATTGGTTTGTTTACGTCAAAGCGATTTGGAGTCGTAAATTGCTTATTCTCCATTTATCCACATAGCTTTAGTAAATATTAGGGGGAGTTATGAATTTTATTAGTTGGGAATTATTTACTCATGGTTTACGTTCATTGTATTTATTTGGTTTGTCTAATATTGTTTATAGCGGGCCAATGTGACGAGTGGGGCGAGTCGCTATAGCGCTGCAGATATACTGTTGCTATAAAGGCTGTTCACGATAAAGTGAGCACTTTAGAAATCAACCTTATAAAAAATAGTGCTCCTACCTACATATGTTTTAATGGTCACATTGGGTGACGTGCGTTCACTAAAGTTGATGAAGATGGAGGGAAAAGTATTTTCGTATATTAACTTCGAAAAAAAATGTTACGTAACTATTTGTCATAACTTAAATTATTTATCTCGCTTTCTGTTTCTTTGATGCACCGAAGTGTAAAAATGAGCAAATCTGTACAATATTTTATTTTCTAATAATTTCACAATTTCACTTGACCGACGCATGAATAAAGTGATGAGGCGCATGACAATGTTAATTTTACATAAGGCGGGAGAACAAACGTTTATACAAGTAGATCATAACCGGGGTTTTCAAAAGTGCTCGTTTTACCGTTAAGAGACTATAGTTCATCGAGATGTACACTATAAAAAAGTGGCGTTAAACTCCTCGACTCCGGACGCCGTGATATATTTCATTGCAGCACGTCATTGAAATGGCTGGACATATTGCCAGATGGCGTAGCTGCGACGTGTGTACGTGGTGCCAGGGCAGCGGGCACCTCCTTGGTAGGAAGGCCATGATAGCCGGGGGGGGGGGGAGAGAGGCCGCGGGCGGTTGACACGCTGACCCCCCGGGGTCAATGTTATTCATGGCAGAGGCCCGTGGCTCCCCCTGGAGCCGGCCCGCCCGTCCATCTGGACGCCTCGCGTCAAGTAAGTATCCTGCAGCGCGACATCTACCTGCCCACATTACAAGCCCGACACGACCACCTGTGACCCCTGACGCTATGTGCCAGCTGGAACACCGAGCTCTAACATCAACTTGTACATCTTCTATAGTCTATTCGCGGTTTCTTCATACTTTTGACGTCAATGCGTATTTAAATTTGCGACCATAGTGGGAGACAATCCATAAAATCCGATGATAAACAAATCGGGGGATACTGTTTGGCATTGCAGCTCCGAATATATCGCCTACATTCAAAATTCAATTACACTGCTCGATTGCCAAAGGATTAAAGAATATGTTACGTTGAGTGAAGACTGCGAAGCAACGCGCGCGTGTGACGCGGGAGGGGGAGGTGGGTCCGCAAGTTTCAGTTCGTTTCGCCACGTCTCATAAATTCCGCGTAGAATAACTTTTGACTAAGACAAGCTACGACGCTCGTTTGAGTTTCAATCGACAGCTCTCGTCAAGGTCAATCGACTGACTGCATAAAACCATTTGTGTGGCGTGGTTGTGGTGAAATAGTATGCGTTTAATGTAAAAAATTATGAAAACGCAACACAATTTCGGCCTATACTCGTCAGAAAGCTAAGTCGAAATACAGAAATCGTATACAGTTGGAAATAGCATCTCAAAAGCAATCCATTTATACCCATAAAACCTTATATGATCGAGTGAAGCGGCACCGGGAACGTAAAAAAAAAACTTCAATGCGTACGATCGCGTCAACGTAGACGTATTCACGCAAAACAAACGGTCCCGTCTCCATACAGCCAAGCCCAATTTTTTATTCAAACCATTGAAAAATCACCCCATGTATGACATGTTTTGTTATTTCCTAAATACGCCATGTATTACAGCCGTTTTAAACCTCTGTTAACATAAAACTTATTTTTTGTTAATTTGAAGTTCTACCTGTATTTTATTTATAAATTATAATTTATAATAAATTTGAATAAAACAGTGAGAAAACATGTGTGTTTGTAGAGCCTCGTAAGAAATAGTTCTCATGGAAAATACTTTTACAACTATGTGCGTACGAGTGAGTGAGTGAAGAGATTTGGGTGGCCCTTAACATCGAGGTCTTGAGAGCCCACCGCCGGTTCTACATCACTGGGACGATACTCCCTCAGCGCGGGGGTGGATCGGTCCCTTGTGAGGGACCTTGGCCATCCAGACCGTTCTCAATTAGATTGTGGAGGTAAGGAGAAGATAGCCCCCTCCCCCCTCCACGCCCATTAAAAATACTAAATGCTGCAGAGCAAATATTACTGTACAGGATTCCCAGAGTAGCGCCTGGGAGCTGTTGAGAGCACATGAGGGTGATTGAGGTGAGTATGGAGCAGTGCCGGGATGAAAGGGTGGGGGAAACGGGATATCCCCGAGAAAACCCGCTGACAAACGGCATCGTCCGGCACGATTCCCACATGTGTGCGTACAAATTCGGTGCGTTGTCCTTCGCTGTAATTTTCTAGACATAATTAAGCTTCGGTTGCACGAAGCGGAGGAATATCTTGGAAGTAGAACTTTAACAGGCCTTCAGAAAAGTGCGAAGTAAACGTGAGTGGATTATTTAATACCTCGCGCTCTTTAACAGTGTTTTTCTGTTTTAGACAGAGTGTGGAGTTATAGTCTATTAGCATTGTCTTCACACATTTCTAATCAAACCTTTGAAAAATCACTCCATGTATGACGCGTGGTAAAAAATGCTTCCAACGCAAAATTATATTGCACTTGGTGTGCACGAATGAAGTGCGCTGTCCCTTTGGTGTAATTTTGCATACTTAGTTAAGCTTAGTTTGCACGAGATGGAGGAATATCCTCCAAGTATATGCACGTATAACTTTAGCAGGGCTTCAGAAAAGTTTGAAGTAACCATGAATTATATATATATATATATATTTGAATTTTTACTAAATTGAGTATCCTTTCAGTAGACCTTTAGCAAAAGTAGTTTTGAAGTGACATATATGTGGTTTTGTTGAACTATCTGTCATCCAGCCGTGTTCCTGTCTCCTAAAGTCTATGCAAATGGTGTGTTGTGCAACTGCAGAGAAACTGAAGGCTGTAAGTTGTTAAGAAATGTGTCATATGATTAACCCCCTACATTTGCAAATACTGATCACTCCGATCACAAGGGCTGCTCACACCTATACACACTATTTTTTTTTTTTCCAAATATTTTTACAATGCATCTCTTGACGCAAAAGTGTATATGCATACCAGCATTAGTGATTTTTAATGTCCGCCCACTGAATCCCGCCAAATTTTAAGGGGGCCGCGGAGGTGTGATTGTAAGACCACTCTCCTCCCAACAAAGCGAACTGGGTTAGATTTACAGCTAAGTTACAAGGAGTTTCACATGTGAGAAACGTAGCGGACATTGTCGTTGATGGTGGTGGGTTTTCTCGGGGTACTCCCGGTTTTCCCCAAAACACTGCATTCTGTACCGGCTCCATCCTCGCCTCAATTCGCATTCACGGGTGCTCAAGACCTCGCTGTTAAGTGCTGACCAGAACATCACCGCCTCCACCACCACCACCACCAGGTTTCAACCCAGTTCGAATACTGTTAAGTTACGCTGCTGAGAAAATTAACGTAAACCAAATCCACATTATTTTTCGAACACGTGAGCTTGACAGTTACGATGGCAGTTAGCAAGCTGATGTGAAGGACATAAGTTGAAGACAAAAATTCAGTTTTCTACATTTTTAAATGTTTTGAAAGCTCTGCTTAGTTTCTACTTTCAGTCGTTTGTATATTCTTCCGCCACTGGCATAGAACCAAGTAGGTAGTAACCAGGCGTATTACTAGTGTTACGTTAAGATAAATGCAGCAACGAACAATTTTTTCCAAGGGTGGTGTTGAAAGTGCTTTATTAAACACATACAGTAAATAAATATGAGGTAAACCGATATTCATCTTGTGTGCATGTCCCAACATAATGTTACATGGTCAATTGTGACGAATGTCAGCAGACCCACATTTTTATATAGGCTGTTCACTGTAAGGTGAGTACTTTTGACGCCCTAGTTACTATTTACTTTCAGACGTATTTTATTCTTTAACCATTTTTTAAAATAGCTATTCCCATGTAAGTAATAAACACAGTGTGTATATTCCACTGCACTCGGAAGTGAACGTCTAAGGCTAAAATAAAATATATTTATTGACTACTATTCCAAATGAGAGGGCTTTCAAAAGTGCTCACTTTATCGTGAAGAGTCTATACGAATAATTAACTTTGACTAACAAGAATAAATTTTACTTGCATTAAAACTAGGTTATAGGAAGTGTAGAAATTTCTCGAAGCAATTACTTACATATACAGTATTAGTATAACCATTAATACCTTTCTTTTAATATTTCCGGTGTCGGCAAGCCAAAACAGTTCTGGCCGACCACGTAGAATCAGGAAGAACCATTGGATAACATTGTGGCGCCCGGAACGTCTAAAAAATATTCTTATAACGCAAGAATGGTACTTAATAATGGAAATTTTAATTAGCCTGGCCAACATGGGGATTAACTCAGAGCTCCGCTTAAAAAAAAATATGATTAAAATATTTCGTAATTTCAGTGCTGCAAACTTCGAAGAATTATTAATCATGCATATATCAAATTCAAATATTAATGAAACCATGAAAAATCACGTGCCAAATTAAAAAAAAAATTGAAAACATATGAACTTTAAACAAACTATGCTCATTAGCAAATACAATAAACATAACAATTAATATATTATTTAATCAAAGTAATATAGGCCCTATAACACGTGAAGTTGAATATTAAAACCCCTACCTATTGTAACGTCACATAGATATATAATATCTTGATGTGAAAACGTAGCAAAAAATACCTTGGAAACTATACAGTAGTGTTTATAACCACTAAATATTATACTTTACAGAGTGTCATGTCGGTTATGAGAGTGTTGTTTTTGAAATGGCCACTGTCACATCGGCCGTATCGAGAAGCCATTACGCTGACCCAATGCGTGATAGCAAGTATTGAACGTACAAGATTTATATGTTTTAACCGTAAACGCTTTTAATGCCTACAATTTTTGAAATCCACGTCTGTTCATTTGTGACAACATTGTTACTTTTCCCTAGATAGAAAGAAATTCGAACACAGCAATGAAACATGTTTATGTTTCTGTAAATATATTGTTTACCACGGCCCCAAAAGATTGCTCATATTGCTAGACTCCAGTACCAGAAAATTTTTAATATGTAAACCTGGTAAAAATTACGTATAAAATGAAATATGAAAGAGACAAAAGTTCTAATAGGCATATTTGTGCGCATATTCGCTACTATCTCTAAGATTGTTGCTGCTACATGAAGCTACATTACGAAATAGGTTATGCGACATGAGTTGCTTGCTTGAGTTTACTGCCTTTTCTTTGGATTGGACGCGTGTTCATTTTAATACTTATTTCCGATGGCCTCCATCCTTTTAACGAATTAACCTAACGCACATTAACAAGAGGCTAAGTACTACAATTCTTTACCCCACAATTCTTTACCCCTTGCTAAACACAACCACGGAAGAATATTAATGTGTGATATACGTAATATTCTATAACGCGAATAACACAAATATCTTAATAATACAAAAAAATGATCGCCATAAGAACTGTCAGAGACAAAGACATTTATACGTCATGTATCTTGAAGTATGCCAGCGTTCTTCGAATAGCTGAATAATGTTTACAAAGCATTCGACAGCCGAAATGTAGAAGTCACATGGCCAGTGGCGTGTAGTGAGTATTTTTACAGGGTAAGCAATATAATAGCCCCACATATTTGAGTGTTTTAGATAACATTTAATTAAATGCCACTAAAATATGATACATATTTTACACTCAGTCTTGGTAGTGCCGGGCTGTGGTCCCATCTTCAATTTCTACTAACAAACGCAAATTCCAACTTTGCTTACCCTCCACATGTTTTTTACTGTTTTGTAGTACCTGTCATTAGGTATAAAAACGGAAACGAAATGAATGTAATAATAGTTTAACTGAATTTTATTTAGAGAGCATATTACAAATTATTTTTATAAGAAAACTCCCGTTTTCCCGAACACTTTCATCCACTTTCCAAGGAAAAATTAGGACTTGAGGACGCAAACAGAACGACTGCTTACCTGCCGAAGGAAGGAGGTTGGTGACGGAGGAGCTCGAATGTGTGACGTGTTGTTGCTTGCGAGTTCGATTCATCGCTGGTCGATCCAGTTTGTGAAAATGATTACTAGATAGCAGCACTATGCGTGTACAGTACGGGAGTTACAAAAACTCTGTTTCTGGAATCGTAAACGGGAAACTCAGAACTAAATGTGATTAAAGTTAAGGCGAAAACTATAAAGGGTCAAATATTTCCAATGTGTATAGGGTAAGCCTTGCATACCTTGCGTCTATGGAATAAACGCCACTGCACATGGCAGTGTTTTAGTTTATACTTATATAGTGGAGATGCGTAATCGGCACCTGAAAGTAGAACTTTCGAGGGGCTTCAGGAAAGTGCGAAATTACCGTGGATGAACTTTAATCGCAGATATGAGGAGGCCACACTGTCGAAAATGTCCATAAAATCTCATAATCTCATAAAAGCGAAAAAAATAATTATCCAGGCTCGGTTGATACAAGAAATGGAACATATCCGTATTCTATATATACATATATAAACTAGTATATTCGTGGCTTCCCCGCACTTTTTGTAAAGGCTGTTCACGATGAAGTGAGCACTTATGAAATCAACTTTAGGAAAAAGTCACTGTCCCTGCCTGTATACGTTTTAACGGGCGAACTGAGTGACATGCGCCCAGTAAAGTTGGTAACAAAGGATCGAAAGTAGTACCATGTATTAAATTCGAATAAAAAGTGTCAGGAAATCATTTGTGATAACTTAAATTATTTCTTTCACTTTCTGTTTCTTTCTAAGCATCGAAGTGTAAAAGTCAGAAGATTTGTAACGGATTTACTTTCTTTATAATTTTACAGTTTTACTTTACCGACGCATAAATAAAGTCATTAGGCCTGTGGCAATGTTAACTTTACATAAGGCGGAAGAATACACGAAGTGTATATAAGTAGAACAACTTAAGCAGGGCTTTCGAAAGTGCTCATTTTACCGTGAACAACCTATATCCAACCTTTAAGAAAACACCCCAATTATGACGTGTTTGATTGTTTCCTAAATATTTCACGTATCACAAGCATTTTATACTTGTGTCAACATAATAGTACCTTATTTTTGGTTGCGTTTAACATTTATTACAATTTGGTCTATAATTTATAGTTTTTTTTTTTTTTCATTTATAACTAATCTAAATAAATACCCAGACAAAAATAGTTGTGTTGGTAATGTCTAGAAAAAAATAGTTCTTATACAAAATATTATTACACTGAGTGCGCACGAATGCGGTACGTTGGCCCTCTCGTGTAATTTTCTAATCTTTGTCTGTATAAGGCGGAGGAATATCCTGGAAGTAGAACTTTAGCAGGGCTTCAGGAAAGTTTGAAGTAACCAAGAATGGTGTTCATAAGTTAAAGCTTCGAGTTTTGGATACGAACAATGCCGAGGCCACATTAAGTATTCTCCTCTGTTGTAGCCAGAAATGCATCGTTAGTGATATACAGTAACCAGGATATTCGCGTTACGTACAACTGTAATTTTAAAACAACAAAGGTGGAACAAAACCACCTGTAACCGACAATCACTCTGTAAACACTCCAACAGTACAAGAAACTTGAAAATTGCGCGCGTTACCTACATGTCAATAATAGATTTACGCTACATTTTATTGTGAGAACACAGTCATTGTGCATGAAGTTGTAATAGCGTACACTTTATTCGTGGTTAAATCCCACTCGAGTATGAAATATTTAAAATTTTCAATTTATTTTCTTTTTTTATACTGAGTGAAACACTCGCGTAGCAAAAAATAAAAATTGTCTGCCATAATTTTTTGTCATAAATAGGATATTCTGAAAAGCGCACTATACAGTTTGTGATCAAATTGGGTCTCCACAATTTTACAAATATATCTACACAATCCTTCGCCAGTACTTCCCCGTATAGTGAAAAACATTTTCAGTACAGTTTCTGAATTCCAACATTTTGGGGCCGCGGTGGTATAGTGGTCAGACTACTCGCCTCGCACCCGGGCGAATCGCGTTCGATTCACGGCGATCACGCTCCAGGATTTTCGCATGTGGGAATCGTGCAGTACAATGCCGCTGGTCGGCCGGTTTTCTCAGGGATCTCCCCTTTCCCACACTCTTCCATTCCGAAGCTGCCCCATACTCACGTCGTCTCACACTAATCGGCTTTCAAGACCTCGATGTTAAGAGGCGCTCATATTTCTCCACGCCCCTCTAACTTTTCTTTTCCTATTCAGGTTGCAAATATAGAAATGTTTAGCTTCTGTACTGTAGAGAACGTATCTACACATTTTACTCTATCTTAAACTGACGTACCAAAGCTGCAGTGATAAAAATAAAGAGGGATTGGGGGATGACATCAAAGTTCTTGTTTCCTCAATGCGCATATTGTTCTGGTTCGTCCTGACCTTCGGGAACGTCCAGACAAGTTAGCTAGGGGGTAGCGTAACTCGAGGTAGAATGAAATACCTAATTAAGATATAACAAGTCACTCCTTTTTATTAACAAACTCTCTTTACATGAATCCGTCAAATAATTAAGAACTACAATTAAGTTAATTGAATGAAAACCTTTTCGCTAGTCTCTTTCTTCATCTCTCAGCTCTATCAGCTACAACTCTCTATTTTCTATATCTGCTGTACTCTACATTATGACTTTCTCTGGTTACTACGATCTCCGATGTCCTAGCCTAGCTTGACGGTCCCTTTTGCGCCTACGCTGTCTTATACTTGCCACTGTGGTTTGCCGGCGCAGTCACTCTGCTCGGTTCTCGGGCGATTGGGCTCCCCGCTGGCCTCGTGGCGACGTCGTGCGGCCGTCGGCTGGCGTCGACCCTGGACGCAGTTCTGCCCCAGTCTTCTCACGGCCTGGATGCTGTCTGGGGGGGAGGGGGGAGGGATGCGCGAGCGTGTCCCGTATATACAGAATGATTCGCAATTAGACCGACAAACTTCGAGAGGTGATTCTTCATGAAAAAGTAAAAGGAGAACATATGTGACACTTTATACCTGAACCGAATATTAAGGGAGGGATGAGCCTTTAAAAAACGAGGTTTTAAACCGTATTTGTGCAAAATATGGGTAATGAAGTAAAATATAATGACAACTCTCGGAAGATTATTGTATGTTATCGGAACCTTCAAGGTAAGAGCCAAATATTTTGCACAAATACGGCTTAATTTTTTCTTTCTTTCTTTCTTTCTTTCTTTCGAGGGCTCGTGCCTCCCTTAGTTTTCGGTTTAGGTATAAAGTGTCACATATGTTTTCCTTCTAATTTTTCATGAAGAATCGCCTCCTGAAGTTTATCGGTCTAATTGAGAATCATCCTGTATACTGTGAGGTATCCCTAGCCTCTTTCTTCATGCCACGCTGTTTACCAAACACTGGACGGCGCCCGCCTCGCCACCTTGCTGCCCTCGGACTCTGGGTTTTGTCAAGCTCGCCAGGCCTTGCCCGCAACAATATGATGTGGTAATTTCGCTCATTTTTTCTCAGAGCGTAATTTCACAGAAATTATGTTTTACAGTGTGTGTTATCAGGGAGCCTTTGTTCGAGTAGTAGCATGTTTGCCTCACATTCCGGAGGTTGTGGGTTCGAACTCGGCTGGCAGCAAGTGTTTTTTTTTTCGTGCCTAGTTCCAGGGTGAAGGCCTGCGATGTACCTCAACTCGGGCCTTCCCGATACTCGCCGGGTATATTAACATCCTCATTAGACTCGTTATATGAGTTGGCAAGTCTGCGTTCGAGTGCATCTCTGATAGTCCGGACTAACATTGGCAAATCAGTTTATTCACATTTTGGAGAGCATGCATAGGTTATATATATTGAGATAAGCATGTGGGGCATTGTGTTAGCCAGGCCATATATTCGTCGTGTGGAGACAAATTTTGGAAATGTTCTAACGTCTACACTCCCACTTCGCACAAAGTTTTGGTGAAAGAATTAAGTACATGCTTGGGGAATATATGTAAATTTTTTGATTGCCCTTACATATTCTACTAAAGGAAATAATTATTTTCCTCCAAGAACATTTTCTTAACTATGTTCAAGCAAGAGATCTCTTGCTTAACATGCCGATAAGTTGAACCTTATGCTAACCGAATCATTTATGATCTGCTATTTTGATTTTATCAATGCCGTCCAGTGTTCTTTGCATCACATCAAAACATATATATAATTAAACATCATAGTGTAGTATGGCAAGCTGCATCGGAAATAGTGTCAATAAGCAATATGCAAAACTATACTAATTTGACTGATAACCACAATCTGAAGATTCATCACGAAAAGGTATGTGGAAATGGATGCAACCTATTGTGTTAAGTAATTCTTTGTATATAGGGCAAACTTTCAAATTATGTTCCCTAAGAAACCGTATTCATATTGAAAGTGAAAATGAGCCAACAATAAGTTTATTTGAAATTTTACAAAAATATTTTTCAACAGGAAACTATGGATGTCAAGGTATTATTTAAAAATGACTGTGATAACCGCCAAACGTCTTGCTGACTTCAAAATGCCACATGTTTATAACTGAGGATTCAACGCTGAAGTATTATTATTACTTAAACGCCAAACATTAATAATCAACAATAGTATGCAGCAACTAAAGAAAATATCCTCCTTGTTTTATCAATAAATATTCAAGGGTATAATGTATTACATTTATAAACAAGGTAACAAAATATTTGACAGGTCTGGTATGCAACACGCAGGGCACTCTACATAATACACGTGCCGCAATGTAAGAGCGTTGATGAAATTAATTTAATCACACATCAGAACCAAATTATTATAAGAGATATGGATGTGACATGGTACGTTTCATCAACTGGCGGACATGTTGTAACATACCAGACGCGCAGTGATATAATGCGTACACTGAGAATAAAGATTTAACCAAACATTTTCTTCGAAAAATAAAATACAGACGGTATAGGCTGTTCATGGTAAAGTGAGCACTTTTTATGTCCTAGTTACTTTTTTGCTTACAACCAATTTTCTTTTATCATTTTACCGTATTTTTAAATAAATATTGCTATGTAAGTAATAACACAGTGTGTATATTCCACTGTACTTGGAAGTTAATGTCTAATACTAAAATAAAAAAATATTTTTTGACTGTTAATATAAACTAAAGGGTTTTCAAATGTGCTCATTTTACCACAAATAGCATATAATTATCTTTACATGAGGTAGTTAAGACGGCAAGCTGCATACTTTCCGAACAAGCAGTTTGCACATCGATGTACCGGCAACCGGAAATTAACTACCAACATATTACCTCCAAACATTAGACAGCATTAACCCAACAGAACTATAGAAGTATGTTTGACGTAGTACTTAAATACACTATTTAGCTCAGATACTAATAAAGAAGTAACTGTATTACCTTTAAAATGAGCGAGATGTCGAGACATGCCGTGGAACAATGTGGCAGAGAAATAATATGGAAGAAAGAGAATATTCCTTGCGTAGCTGTGTTGGAGGACATGAATATTTTCTCGCCTGAGAAGATTGAAAACCAAGAAACAAGGAAAACGAAAATAAAAGGCGACGTGGGAGGATAAAAATTCAAGGTGAAAATGGAAAGGTGAGATAGACAATTATTTTATGGAAATATCTTGGAAGTCTTCCCTTCTGCCACTCTCTACGCACTTCTCGCTACAAACTCACGTACTATGTTATCTTTTGACAGAGTGACACCTGGCAGAAGTAAACTAGTTTAACTAGGCTTATTGCTACCTTATTATGCACTATATGCAAATCAAAATGAATATAACATATACAAGATGAAAAATTCCCTTCAAGCTTGTCATATTCGTGCGATGATTTTCTGCATATAACGAAGTAATTTGTTATTACGTATATGCGCGGTAATGATGACTTAAGTATGGAACAGAGCATGCTGTAAACATATTAGTTTACAAAATTTGACACAATGGCAAGTTATGATGCAAATCCAAGGTCAACGGACAAAGCACCTACGTCAAAAAACTTAGTTTTACTAGATACAGGTTAATATGTTTTCCTACGACGGTCAAAGAATACTTTCGCTGATGTCAGTAGCCAAAACGTGCATCTAGGAACACAAAACGTAAATATACTTGAATTCTTTTGCCATGGCGTATATTTGACTGTGTACTAGTAATATTGTTGAATACAATAAAACATTTTTTTTTTTTACTTACGTGCTTTATTCTGCATTCCCTACAATTATTCGGATATCCACTTGCCTAAAAAGTGCTGTATAAATTTACACGTGTGTTTAAAATTTTATTCCTTGGAAGAACCTTTTTTTTGTGGAAAATGTTATTCAGAACGTAGTTATTATTTTGTGGTTAGGTTCATAGCTACGTTTCTTTGTTTCGATATTTAACTTTTCATTGTACACTTAGTGAAGAATGGAAGCATAAATTAAATAACAGAGCTAAAGTTAATTTCCCAATTTATTCATAATGCTATAAAAATAAATACAGCTATGTCTTTCATAGTGTTCTGTTACTCATTATGTTACAGTCATAAATGCAAGCAGTAACCCATTACTCAGTATTTTATTACATTCCTCAGTTAAATTATAGTAGTCTTATTGATCAAAATTTTATAATAAAAAATTTAGTCATACTAGAGTGAGCCAATTATACCTAAACTCTCCACACCGTCGCTGAGATGGATCACAGTCACTGCAGTTTTGTCCGGGAACACCTCAATCACTCGCCTAAGTCGCTTCGGACACACTGGTCTTTGTCGCCCCCTTGGTAGTTACCGCCGTAGCTAATCACTTTACCTGAAACACCACCACTCACCGTTGTCTACACACTTCCAATAAACTGTCTTCGGCGGGGTAAATGGCTGTATTTATACCTGCGCCAATCCTTTCTACATTATTCCACACTTATGCACACCCATATGTGACCTAGTTCAACGTCGAGATGTTTCTCAATAAGGGAGACAGTCCTAGACCTACAGCCAGGTGTGAGCAAAAGGCCGTTCACGATAAAGTGGGAACTTGTAGAAATAAACCTTGGAAAAAAATCACTGCTACTACTTACATATATTGTATCATGCGCATTGAGTGGAATTCGTCCAGTAGAGTTGGTACCGATGGAGGGAAAGTACTTCCATACCTTAAAGTTGAATAAAAAGTGTTAGGTAACCATTTGTGATAACTTAAATTATTTCTTTCGCTTTCTGTTTTTAATGCGCCGAAGTGTGAAAATGAACAGGTTTGTAAAATATTTACTTTCCTAATTATTTCCACAGTCCCACTTAACCGACGCATGAGTAAAGTGATGAGGCCAATGGCAATGTTAATTGAACATAAGACGTAAGAATACGCAACCTGCATACAAGTAGATCATAAGCAAGGCTCTCAAAAGTGCTAATTTTACCGTGAACATCCTAATACCAGTCAATTAGGCGCGCCTTTATCCGCATTGCATCACACAATGCTGGACTCGTCTCCTTACAATCGCATGACCTACTCAGACTGCTGGCAAGCGATAGGAGGTCGAAGAGGGTGAGAGGGGGGAACGAACCTGCTGGCATCAACTATAGGTAACATGTATCCTAATAAGCTACTTTTCTGTGTATGATGTACTTTCTCGGGTGGGTTTATCTAAATTATATCGTTTTTGCATTTGGTTTTCGGGTGAGTCCTTGAGGTGAACCGGTTTCATTCATTATTTGATTAGTCGTGTCACAAGGCTACGAGGAGGAGGTTAATATGTTAGCGTACTACGCTACCTACGGATCGACGTGACAGATGATTAATCTAACCCACGGCTGCACAATTTGCATGGAAGTGCTTCAAAGCCCTGCCACCAACCCTTCTTTCCATATAGAACGAGGTCTATTAACTAAGAGCATGTTTTACAAACACTCTGTCCCCTGTAGCATTCTATTTACTTTAATTTAATTTTATGCATGAATTATTTTTGAGATTTTTACTTCTCTGTCGCAAGGGTTTTTACGTCTCTCTTGGCGGTTTTTCCCTTGCTCTTCATAGTTAAGACTAGCTCTAAGTACACTTAGCGAGGTAGTCATGGCCCCAAAGTGCAGGCCAACTCTGCACAATCCCTCTTTGCCGCGATGCATGTCTCCTTGCATGATTTTTCTTCCTAGTATGCGTAAGGGGTTAGCCCAGGGACACAATAAAATCCCGCCCTATCTTCGGGCCGTAACTTCACATAACACTTAGAATAAGGTAGTTTAGAAAAAAAAGGATTGGACATCCGAGCGACCACGCGACAGGACGCGTGGTGCAAATATCATGATGGATGCCATTGCGGTGTTGAGGTAGCTACCGTGAAGTTGCCCTGTCTCTCTCTCTCTCTCTCGCTACCGACCAATTTCTTCTCCAACCCACCTCGCTCAGGCGTCAGACTGAACGGAAAAATTGGGTTGGGTGTTCATACGCCACGCCAACACATTGATGGCCAAGAAATAAAGCGCTTTGGAAACAACCACTTTTCAAACCCACGTCAGTGAATTTACAAATATTGTGTTTTGTACTGCACAGTCACGTCTAGAAGCTAACAGCAGGTGTCCTCTTGGTCATGTGGACTCCGAACCACTTACTTACCGCCTCGGTTGTTATAACTGTATACCACGATGTGGCAATATTCACCTCAACCCTCTGAGATCTGTAACCCGATCAATGACCTCGGTGGATTCGCCGAGAATCTCATTACTGGATTGGGGTGGGGGAGGGGGCTCCCAACCGGAACACGGTTACCGCCAGGTGACGCTAGTTGTCTTTTCAAAGTGCATGCACAGTAATACGAAATTACAGCGGCTATATAGATGTCCGATGATCGCGGGACGAAGATAAAAAGTAAAAGGAGTTGTAATCGAGCACACGCTGAGAAAATACGAGTGTGGTGTGTGTTGGCGATGGCAGTGTCGGTAATGAAGTTGGAGGTGTTGATTATTACGTGCACATAAACACCAATTCCACGGCTGTAGCTGGGAAGTGGCGGGCGGCGACTCGGGGTTGATGATGTGCTCGCGTGGGAATGGGGGTGAGGGGAGGTGATGGAGAGGTGGCGCCCAGTGTGGGGTCTCTTGATCAACACCTCAGTCCGGCCTCCCAACACCTGCGTGAGAGCATGGCCTGTGTGTGTGTGACGGATTGTGCTTCGTCATGCCGTTGCCATGTCCGACTATCACTTGGGGGTCGTCGCTTCAGTCCCGACCTCCTGCGGGAAGGTCGACATTTACCAACTTGTGTGTTATACTTCAAGGAAAAGCTGGCGAATTTCCTCAATGTAAAGGCTGTACACGATAATGTGAGTACTTTTGAAATCAACCTCAGAAAAAGTCACTGCATATATTTTAACGGGCGCCCTGAATGACTTGCGCCCAGTAAAGTTGGTAACGACGGATGGGAAGTAGTTCCGTATCTTAACGCTTAACGCTTTAAGCTCAGAAGGTCAGTCAGAACTTAAAAGTCAATCATTCAGGACGCCGAATTTCACTGCCTTCTTTCATATAACAGCACTACACCATACATTACAATACAAGCGATATGTTCGTATTTAGTTACGTTGAAGTCTTCACATTACAAGATGTATATGATAGACGTCACAGTCTCCACTCACAAGAAAAACGGACTCTGTTTATTGGCTTCACGTTATTTGTTTGAAAGAGACTCGGTGGCTTTAACGGCAGTGAGACTGAGCTGCCTTTGGTTCAAGCCTGTCTCCTGGCACAGCTCAGGTTACGAGCGCCAGTTGGACATACAAGGCGTTCGTAACCCACCATCGTCAGAAGGTTCCATCATCGTTAGTTTCCCTGGAAAGCAATTGTGCTACGTGACTCTTTCACTGCCATGTTTGAGAAGTCCACGCAGTGCTAAAAAATTTTTTGTGTATTATATTTAGTTTCACTTAAATTGCTCACTAGCTAATCAGTGTTAGCCCTAGAACCAATATTTTTTTACACAGCAGGGTATATATTGTCTGCAGAACATTTACCTGTCTTGAAACTTTATTTCAAGTTTAAATCGTGAAAATGACTAACCTTCTCATTCTTCGCATTAATAAATGTGTTCTGAAAAATATTGTTTTTCTGTATCTGTTTTGCTGGCCAAATACCCAAACTATTGATTTTCCGAAAGTAATACTCATTAACAGTAATTTAAGCTTGTGAACTTACGACTACCATTGCCGAAGTCACCCATGGTTTGGCCTTCGGTACTCGTCGTTCTGCCTAAACTATGATGCCAAATGCACCATTATAAATATCTCGCAACTTGCAGTCGAAGACATTACTGGAATTAAAAAAAGCCGCATTACTTCAGAGTTTAACGAGATAATTTTCACTATAATTCTTAGCAGAATATTAGATACTTCAGTACAACTGTTGTGAATGAGGATAACTAATTATTGTATCGATCGCTGTGTTTATAGTTATCAATTGTTTATTATGGAAATGTTCACTGTAACTGCTTTCATTAGTGTAATCCAGAATGTGATAACTCATTTTCCAGAAGTTAAGCTGCTGTATTTTTCCTTGATATCATGAACCTGGCGACGCTAGACAATTGTGTGGGATTTTCACGGTAGAAAGAGCACTTTTGAACGATCTGCTTAAGATCTACTTGCATACACTTTGTGTGTTATTCCGCCTTGTGTAAAATTAACATTGCCATGGGCCTCATCACTTTATTCATGCGTCGGTCAAGTGAAACTGTGGAATTATTAGATACATAAAAACTGTACAAATCTGCTCGTTTTTACCCTTCGACACATTAAAAAACACAGAAAGTGAGAGAAATAACTGTTAAGTTATCACAAATGGTTACCTAACACTTTTTGTTCGACGTTGATATATGCAACTACTTTTCCCTCCATCATTACCAACTTTACTGGGCCCGTGTCACTCAGGGCGCTCGTTAAATATATTCAATTAGGGGGAAGTGACTTTTTTCTAAGGTTGATTTCAAAAGCGCTCACTTTATAGTGAACAGCCTTTATCGTTCTTAGGCTTATGAGGTACTGATGTTCATTAGATAACTTACGAATGTTAACGTTTATTCGGTTACGTGTTTCTGTATCTACAACGCCTGTCAAACGGGAAGGAATTTGAAAATAAAATCATTAATATAATATTTTCGTGTGTTTTTGTTGCTTAATTTTACAATTTATTTCAAAAATTAACTGCACAAATACACTTTCTGTACGGAGGGCTTTATTATTTCAAAATAGGCTGAATGTAAAAACTGTCTTGCGTAACTCAGTGGCGTACCAAAATTTGCAGAAGTGAAATTCGATTAATAAAGCGAGCGTGGAGTTGCGTTAACTTTGCATTGTAGTTATGTTTAAGTATAGATCGTACAGCAGGTTTTTTCACATTTAATTAAGAGAGACATTAAGTTAATGTTTCCACTCGAGAAGTTGATCAAACTTCAAAGTATAGTAAAGTTAAAGTATTGTCTGCCAGTCAGAATAAAGAAACTATTTTTTGTTTTTGTTTTAACGTGTTCATTTTTATTCCTGCCAACTTCCGTATGAACTGTGTATTATGTTAATACCTACAATTGCAATCGGAGCTGAAGTTAAAATTTCCTTTGTGCGTGTTGGAATCGTAAACTAATTAACTATCTAAAAAACTTTACATTTAAAGAATATCTATCAGCAGAAAACATGCATCAATTTAGGTGTTAGTTATTGATTTTTTTTTGTACACAGATAGAAATTTTGAAATGTTATAGAAGCAAATTTTCGTGTATCCATTAATTTTTTTTTTTGTATACGCAAAACATACATATGTCATATATACAGACGAACCTTTTCCAGATCCTACATAGAGCATATTTGGTATCACTTCATTACGACTAACCAAATACAAGCCGTTCCTAATCCCAACGTGAACACCGCTGCGATTTTATAAAAAATAAAGCAATATGGCTTAGCCTATATAAAACGCACAGCTAATGTAATGAGCTCCATGTCCATTTCAATACGAATCGCCGTAAGTTATAGATGTGTTTCACTATAGACAAAAGCGGTTAACGCCAAATTCTCGTTAAAATGAGCACTTTTGAATTCAATCTTAGAAAAAAGTCACTGCCCCTAGCTGCATATATTATAACGGCGCACTGAATGGCATGCGCCCACTGTAAAGCTGGTAATGATGAATTAAAAGTAGTTTCATATTTTAACGGCAAATAAAATGTGTTAGGTAACCATTTGTGATAAGTTATATTATTTATTTCGCTCTATGTTTTTTTTTTTTTCAATCCGCTGAAGTGTAAAATTAGAAAAAAAGTAAAATATTTACTTCTCAAATAATTTTCAATTTCACGTGACCAACACATGAATACAGTGATGAAACCCATGACAATTTTGATTTTACTTAAGGCGGAAGAATATACAACGTGAATACAAGTAGATCTTACGCAGGGCTTTCAAAAGCGCTCATTTGACCTTGAATAGCCTATACCTGCTACTGAGGGCATTAAGAAAGTTTATGTATTTGAATGACTTTTATCATCCGAAGTGACCGTCCTTGCATCATGCCTGCTGGCTGACAGTCATCCTTTTATAACTGTCTATAGAGGTGCTGGAAAACTGAGCAAGGAAGAATGTTAAGAACAGGACAAGTATGGGGTGAGCCACAATCGTGTAGTGTTTTTGTAGACGCGAAGGTGAGGGGTCCACGGATCTCCCTCCACAAGATATTTTTCTCGCCCTGACTCGCAGTACGGCAATCAATCTTTCTCTTCCTACCCTCCCTTTAACAGGATCTCTGGCCCTCGAGACCAGCTTCAGTTACTCCCACTTATAGCACAAATACAAGACTTTCACAGCACAGGGAACATGCAAGTGTTTGTTTTGAACCCATCTTCCGACGTGAGGTTGTATGGCATGTTCTAGGCCCGGGGCCCCGGATCAAAAATGGGGTGTGGCTGTATTGGGTACACGGCCGTTTGTTTTGCGTATATACGTCTACGTTGACGCGCTCCGACGCCTTGGGGGTTTTTTTTTTTTTACGTTCCCGGCACAGTTTCACTTGATCATGTGGGGTATCATGGGAATCACAGGGGTGCTTTTGAGAAGCTCTTTCTAACCGTATACGATTTCTGTATTTCGACTTGGCTTTTGTACGAGTACAGGCCGACATTGAGTTAAGTTTTCTTAATTTTTTGCATTAAACACATACAATTTCACCATAACCACGTCACACAAATGTTTTTATACAGTCACTCGATTGATCCTGACGATAGCTGTCGATTGGTCTTCTAGTGAAAAGTTATACTACGCGGGAGTTATGAGACGCGGCGAAATGAACTTAAAATCCCCCCCCCCCCCCCGGGTAAGAGATACTTCACAGTCCTCACTCAACGTAACACATTCTTTGATCCTTTGGCAATCGAGTGGTGTAATAGAATTTTGACTGTAGACGATAGATTCGGAGCTGCAATGCCAAACTCTATTCCTAGATTTAGTTAACCTTGGATTTTCTGGATTGCTTTCCACTATGGTTGCAAATTTAAGCACGTATTCACGTCACAAATGGGGGAAGGGCCAAACGGATGCACTTACCTCAAGCGGCAGATCCAGATGGCGGCAAAATTATCTATGAGTTGTTTTTATTTATTATTAGAATTACGTATACGCCAACGTGGATGGCTGGATGTAAAGATGAGCTGTGTGCGGCCGTACGCGGGTACACGACCAGGAGAAGATGGAAGCCGCCGCTGTGCCACACGTATTTCAATATATCCCACTAGGACTGTTGGAGAGTTCAAAGCTAGCCTGGAGAGGAGCTGGAGTGTGTCTTTCCAGAATTTTTGTGTTCTCTGTTAGACTGTTGAAAAACTGCAGTTAATAAAACCTAAACATTTTCACATGAAATGTATATGCGCTATTGCAATGCCTATATAATCGCGTTATGACAAGTGTTTAGGCCAGTGAAATTTTGTTGCATAATATTTCATCCACAAGGGCAACAGTAATTTAGTGTTGTAAACAACTGCGTGTCTAGATATTCTATGCTGAAAATAAGTGTCATAATCATTTTAAAAAGTCAAGATTTGTATAGGTTTTATGACCCTTTTATTGCTTGTTTCTTGTATATAAAATAAAGATTATTTCCGTAACTATTGGCTTTGATAAATAAACACAGAATAATCTAAGAAGTACACTGGCCATACATTATAAAATAAACTTTTACTTAGTTCATAATTGTATTCATTTTTACACTGTTCCTAGAATTGGTCATTTAAATTCACTTGCAAAAGTTTTTAAGATATTCGTGTATTTTATAGTTTACAAAATTGCTGTTGTTGAAATCAAAGTAAAATCCTTTTTCAGAGCACAAAAATAAAGTTTTGTCCACATGAAAAATGTATGCCACTATGACGATACTCTGTGTAACGTAACGAATTTAATAACTAACCTTAAAAAAACTATATTAATTTGTAATCCCGCTGTTGATTCTAATCTAGCAGTATGTGAGAGTTACAAACTGTAAGAGAAATCTAGAACAGCTATTGTTTATAATGAGGGGTGCATAGACTGAGTATGCAGTCAATACAATTCTGTTTAAAATTTCTAGTAAATTCATATGTGGGCATTTGTGTCATACAAATATTGTAATACGGAAATTCATTCAGTGATTACACAACAAATAATCAAATATATTCTAACCACATGTTGTTTGAAAGGAGGACCTGCAAGTTATGTGTAAAATTTGAGATTTCCTCCAAGAAGTTAAACAGTACATATTTTTAAATAAGGAGAAAAGTGGAGAGAAAAAAGTTTGCTCCACTTGCGGAAATTAGTACATTTGGTCCTGGCATGTTTGATGTACGGTATACAGGCATAAGCTACTTCTGCTGTCTGTTTACTACTTTACACGGAAAAGAACGTGAAAACATAAATAGATGGTCGATCCAGAACAGCGCCCTTATTTTATAATAAAACACAGTGGTTTTACCTGCCACTGAAAAATATCGGATTATGATTGTACCATCGTACTTCATTGTGGCTAGGCGAGGAAAAATTGATTTATATTAAAATCTGTAATTTCAAATAATTTTATTATTATATTTTCTATGGTAAAATTATGTGGCGGATGTCGTTAAGGCAATACTTGCAAAGCACAAGGCGCGGCGTCTATTCCTGTGCAGGCTATTTATAATGTGTTATTTTCTAAGAAAAAGTTAGTGTATAGTTTGTTTTTTAAGTCAAATCCTGATTGGTTCATGAACATAAAATATGGGAGTTACAGTTGATCCGCAATTAACTGAACATTTTCATAAATCCAGCTCTGATAAAAACAAATTCATTTGACAAAACCAATGGTAACGAAAAAATCTCTATCTTAAATATAAGAAACAGGCAAAAAAGGATCATAAAACATAGACTTTATACCATTCTTACTTATTTTTAATGTTAACCGACACTTATTTTCATCATACATTTAGGGCGCCAATATTTAACATGTAAGTAATACTTGAGTATACTATGAAAAATTATAAGGTACTTATATTCCAAATGGTAACTGTTTCAATATTTTACTTTTATTTGGTATATCTACTATACCATTCGGCTGAAATCGGCCCGATTTTAGGATGCTGTAATTATTTATTACACTCATCATATACACCAACAAATATGCATTTCTTCACCCTTTTTTATGATATAATTACATTAAGAAAAGATTTCATGTATATCGGGTCACAATTGATCGATTCTTACATAATTTGACAGATAGTGCTACAGTAGGCCATAAAATTTTATGATTTCAGGGGGTTGATATTTGTTTTCAAAATGGCTACCATATAAACATTTTTTCTTAGTACGCTAAATTTACGAAACCATGCTACCAATTTGAATTTAACTTGGTATTCTTGCAGTTTCAATATAAACTTTAAAATGTGTCTACACAGAGCCTCCTTTGCCCTACATTTTGTAATATAGTGCCTGTTAAATAATTTTTTTATGGCATGTCTCGGGAAACAATTAACATATTCCTACAAAATCTTTCAGACAAGTAGCAGAACAGCAGGTAATACAGACTGGTATGTTTTAATTGTGTGAAACACTTATTTACACATTCGTGGCCATATACCTAGTTATTTAACTTTGTATGCTATATAGTCAAAACCATGTAATTAATTCCAATTCAACTTTATATGCTGGCGGTGTATATTACAATTATCATATGTGCCCACACAATATCTCTTTTGTCCCCATATAAGTAGTAAGATAGCATAACACGAAATAACAAAAATGTTTGCAATGTATCCCGAGAAAATCAACATATTTCTGAAAAATCTGGCAAACGTGGCACTACAGCAGGTCGGGCAAATTTATATGCCTTGAGTTGATCAGACATATATTTTCAATATGGCAGCCATACAAACAATTTTAACTATCTACGATATATACACGAAATTACGAAACCAATTTAAACTTAACTTTGAATGATGGCAGTATCTCTTATAACTATAAAATGTATTTATATAGTATCATTTCTCTGCCATTTTGTAAGACAGCCCCATATGAATAAAATAAGATTATGTGTCATATCTCGGGGAATAATCAACTGATTACTACCCAATTTGAAGACGAAGTTTTACTATAGTAGGTCATATTAGTTTATATGTTTTAAGTAAGCCAATGACATTTTTAAAATGGTGGATAAATAAACTTTTTTCTCGGTATTCTATATCTTTACGAAATTATGTAGTCGATTAATAACTTCATATACTGACAGCATCAATGAGCTAATAAGTTTACATGCACTATTTTCTCTGCCATTTTGTAAGATAGCATGACATGCAAAATTAAGATTTTATGTCATATCTCGGCAAACAATGTTAAAATTTTCGACATATTTATTCGACAATATATACTTTTTTATTCCATCTAAATGTATATTGCTTAAAGAGGTAGTCACATATTTTCAAAATAACAGCCATGAAATTAAGTCTGTTTTGTATGCCATGTGTCGTATGACCGTCTTTACATCCTGGCAGTATATATGGCAATTATCAAATCCGCTAATACATGACCATTTTGCTCTCTACTTATGAATATTATTACAGGGAAAAAAGGTTAATAACATGTAAACTTACGTGTTTTGGTGGTTCAGTCACTTACTTTCAAAATTACGGCCCTGTAAATATTTAACTTTAGTAAACGACTGTGTAGTGTGTGAACTGGGGTGTGAACAGATTTAAATTATTATTTAAGTAAAGTTATTGTAATGATGTTGTTTTGTTCATTCTCCCTTCCACGCAGTAACATGCATGCACCAAGCTAGCTTAGAGTAGATAATTTAGAGATGATTCTTTCCAGAAATAGTTACACCAGTGAGCATAAACCTCAACTTTTATGCTAAATACCAAACTCTTACCAGGATGATAGTCGTACACCAATTTAGTAGAAGGCTAGAATACCATACAAACATAACACTTTAGTCAAGCTCAATAGATTGGCACGCACAGATTCGGAAGTAACTAACTACAAGGATGGAGTCCAGAAGAAGATTAAAATATTCAATCTTTAACTAAACGGCTTGGATCTGCCCAATATTAGACATTCAGTTGCTTGAAAAATAGTTAAACTCAATAGTAGATAGCAGTATTATCAATACTCTTCTAGAGGTATGCATGTATCTTAAGTGGCCCTAACGGAAGCAAGACGCCCCGTGAGTTGGTACGAAACATAATTTAAAAAGTTCTTAGCCCTTTTCAAAAACAAATAAACAAAATCTCCTTTAAAAAGAATATCTATTAATTTAAGCTTACGCCAAGCAAACTGGGAGCTGGGCTAGTAATCTCGGGTATTGATTTGCAAAATAAAGTTTAAACGCAGGCGTCTTATGGCAGATAAATGGCGTCTGCCTTACGCTACTTTCCAAAACTAAAAACGGCTGCCATCTTATTTAAATTTCTTACTGTCTTAAAACTTGTAGATCGGGATGTCTCACATGGCAAATCTGCGTCATGCAGATCGGGTACAGCCATGGGATGCGGTGATTCTCTTCCGGACGAATATTCTTCCCTAATAGTCTAGCCAACGGGCTATGGTGCAGCGAGATACAGTCCAAAAATTGTACCACTCGGCATGTCGCGGAAGGCTACCTAAACTAAATTAAATCGAGCACTACTGGCGCCTCAGACCCTCTTCTTCTCTTGCCGGCATCTCGACAATTTTCTCTTGGTATGAAAAAATATACAAAATCACTCGCGGACTAATATCTACATTTAAAATCCTATCGGGGCCTTACATCGCAGTTGAAGTCCTTCTTCCCATTTCTAGCAATAACGTAGATTAAAAGTGACGCTATGTAACGACCAATCACAAGGCGGCTGCTTCCTCGTGCAATCAACAGATTGCGTTGCCCCTGGCAACGGGCCTCAATCTCCAACAATTATGGCTGTCAACCAAATGCCACATAGCAATAAACAAATTAAACTCTTAATATACATAAAACATTTAAGCACAATATTCTTAATGCAAAAATAAAGAAAGTAATTATTCTGAGACCAATACAAATTAGCATGTCATAGCCACAAATGACAAATAAAATATCAACAGTAATAAATTATCATGCGTTCGAATAAAAACGTTTGCGTGTGATTATTTAACTTCTCAGCTGCGTACTAATAGTGCAGAACGTAACCGTCACAGCTGATTATATTCGACGTTGATGCTCCGAATCCTACCGCCGTAAAGTAGGCGATCGCACGCTAGCTTCGTCTCACTACTGTGCACATTTTTATCCTTCCATCTCTAATTATATTACTGTGAACGAGACGTCAAGGCCTGCCTAACATTTAAGATTTCAAGAATTCCATTTAATAATTATTTGCACTTATGTAGAAGAAATGTGGCTCATTATTTATGCCAGTAACTTCTTGTTTACACCGTGCGCACGCTTCTTAAAAGTTACTATTCTCCTACTGAACCATTCCCCTGCTGCTATGGCTCGTTGCAATTCTCCGAAATCTTCTAAACTACTCCAGTTGCCGCGTTCCGGTGGTGCCGAAACGTCAGCGTTATTTGGATTTGAATAGTAATAATCTATACAGTTTTCTTTTATGGTTCGGAGAAAATCAGTATATTAATCAAATGGACGAGAGCCTGGCAACATTAATGTTATGAAGTCCGCCGGTTATTTGCCTGGAATTACTGTCGAAAACCACTTGAAGGTAAATCTATGCCCCGTGTGTAACCAGTAAGTATTGAACTCACGTCCTTTAGAATGGTAATCACATCACAGCATGACCAAATTCACTTGGTGTGCAACTTGTTTTGAAACATATTTTACGAGAGGTCGAACCCAGAAACTCTCGATTTTCAGTCTTCAGCAGACTGTGGGAGAGGCTTGACGCGCCTTGCATGACCCCTATTGTTTTCTTTTTGTTTATTTTTCTGTGAAATGGAAGAAATAATCTCTTGAAAGAATGGCAACGCTGTGGCGGCGGGAGAAAATACGAGTTTTGCGGCGGACCGGGCTGTACCGGGAGACGGATGAAGATGTCTGGCCATGTTGTAGGTGTGAGCGCGAGTGGGCCGCCCGCCTGTGACGTAACTTACACGGGTTTATGTCACAAGCCATCCCAGCCGCTGTCCATCACTCCCCGGGGCTCCTCGCTTCTTGTACACCCCACACACTTCCACGCGACCTGCCGCTCCGCGTTGCATGCAGTCGACATACTTCCACCACTTCTAAAATTTTCTTCCCCCACCCTTCCTTCTATCTTTTCAACTGTTTATAATCTTAGACATCCTGCTTAATGCCGGGCAGATTATTAACAGGCGTCTCAAGGGGTGATACCTACCAGATAACGCCTACAGTGTTATTTTTGAGCACTAACGATTACATGCATACCAACCCTGAAATACCTACAAATTTACATAATTTTAAGAAAAATTTGTTCCAAATTATAATCCGGGTAGTATGTGGTGTTTTGAGTTCCTCTGAATGGCGAAAAAGCCTTAGTAACGGCACACAGTGTATATTTGTTAACGGGCTTCGTCCCGTCCTAATGTCACGTGAACCCCGCCCAGGCAGCGCTCGTGTAGCGAATTCACCACCGTTCCTGCACTCACCGGCTTGGACGCGCTATCGCCCCCAGTGTTGCCAAGTCCTCTACCAGCTAACTTCACACACCTAGCATTCGAGTCATTACATTGTGGCATTCAGCTCTTGTGGACTTGCATACTGTTTGCGCTGGACGTGTTTACATTTCCCATTAGTATCAAATATAGTACTAGGTAGTCATCAGTCTATAAAGAAAATAACCCAAACAAGACTAAACTAATGCACTTATACCCATTACTATAAGACGTAACAGTAATGGAGCCGTTAAAATCACTTTCGCTATTAAGCTATTTTAACCCAATCTTTATGTGTAATAGTACATGTATAACATACTTCTGAATTGGTGTCGCATATAGTATTTTAACTAATTGACGGTGTTTGTGTCAGAATTCTTCAATTATTTTGTAGGACCTACAACACCAGTTCAACGTCGGCCATATTTTCTTACGAACTGTTATAATTATCTGGGTTCCAGTTCCGGTTTCGGCAAATTATAAAGCAACTCGTTCACCTTGTTAGCCCATTTATCTGGAGTGATAAACATTGACAGATTAAAAAGGCATTTTAGTACCATTTAAGAGTTAAGATATTTGTAAGGACGAAATTACATGGAAATGGAGTAGAAACGTAGAATGTATTGTTACGTGTCGCTGGTAGGCGATGCTAAACTTGGCGTGTCCCATGCTAGTGAGAGTAAGAGAGGGACAGAGAGAGAGAGAGAGAGAGAGAGAGAGAGAGGAGAGAGAGAGAGAGAGAGAGAGAGAGAGATAGGTAGTCTGTATATATTGGTGGCTCAATTTTACTAAGTGGCCCGAGGTGATTCCTCTCCCGAACCAGGAAGCATGTACTGTGGCCGAGGCACTCATATAACAAGTCTTCTCGAGGTTTGGGGTGCCATTAGAACTCTATTCTGATCAGGAAAGAAGCTTTGAAGCTGCGGTCTTCCAGAAGGTGACGAAATTTCTGGGGATGAAAAAGACTTCAACTACGCACTTACACCCTCAGTCGGATGGAATGGTCGAGAGGCTTAACCGCACTCTGGAGCAGTACCTTTGTGGCAGACAACCAAAACAAATGGGATTCAAAGGTGCCATTAGTAGATAGATATAGTAGGCTCCAATGCCTCAGGATCTGTGAATCTGCCAGGGGCCAGCCGCAATATTGGATTCCGGACTTCTCAGTCAATCCAGTCACGCGACCGCCATGTTAGATTACGCCATGTTGTAAGTCAGTACGCCGCCATCTTTGTAGCCAGTGCATTGCCATCTTGGACCAACATCTTTGTATTCAGTGCATCGCCATCTTGGAACACCATATTTGTAGCCAGTATTCCACAATATTTGTAGCAGTAAGCCACCATATTAAACCGCCATTTTGGTAACCAGCAGCGATGACATTTTTTCATACTCTTACATTCTGAGGGGTTTCTCCTAGTGTTCCCATTTTTTCTCTCGCATTTTTCTTTCCCTTCCTCTCTCTTCCTTTCCGAGGGTTTTCACTCTCTCTTGCATTCTTTCTTTCCTTTCTTTCTCTTTCTTTCCTTCTTTCTCTTTCTCTCTCCTCTCTCCTTTCATTATTACTTTTCTTTGTCTCCCATTCGCTGTCATTTGTTTACATCGGCTATTACTGGAGGCCACCATTTTGGTTTTTTGTCTCCATTTATTTTTTAATTTATATTGAGGCTGCCATATTTGATTCTTCATTTGTAATTTTTTACTGGAGGCCACCATATCTGTATACATTTAAGTTCAGGCCGCCATGTTTGTTTTATATTTTGTTTGTCATTGGTCTCATTGGTTCGATGTTGGTTTTTAATTTGTCATTTGTTTCCCACATTAGTTCTGGCAATGGCAGCTAGGAGCGCCGCAATTAAAACATTTTTATTTCTTATATAACTTTTAAGGTTATTACATATCTATAATTTATATAAGTTTTTATATTTTGAGAATTAATTTTTAATATTTACACATAATTTTTATATATAATATATAATTACATATATTTTAAACTTTTTGTTATTTATGTTTAGTTACATATAAATTATTTAGATTTAAGTAATGTACTTTTTGAGTGTTTTATTTTTATTTTAAGTATAGATATTTTTAAAGAACCTTTAAATAATATTTTATATTTAACTTTTACAAACAAGTGTATGGAGTGACATGTCTACAGATTTGTATTTTTTAGACAGACAAGAATATGTCGTCAGAAAAAAAATAGAATTATGTGACTACGGCCAGCACCATATTGGATTTTTTTATAAAACATGTATAACGGTTTTAGTAAATATATGCCAAGTGTTATGTATAACGAACGTTGATTATTCGCAATTTTCCTGACTTAAGAATTTTATTTACTTATAATATATATATTTTTTTTACTATCCCAGACTTAAGTACTTACTTGCAGGAATTTTGTACCTTATGTTGAACGTGGAATATTTCCTACCCCTGTGTTAGGACTTGTAAATTTTTCCAGCGCGACATCCCTTAATCATACGTAACAGTTCAGTATCCACTTAACCTTGCCTAAGATAACCTAACTATCTTGTAAGAACTCTAAATGTATTTTATTTTATTTCTATATACATTCACTTAACCTAACCACCACACTCTTGTCATCACCAGACCCCTCTACACCTCCCCTCATTACAGTTTTATTGAACTATCATATCGATAATCGAATGGTACTGAGTACTGAAACATATATATATTACCTTTCACCATGACATTAGCTTGCCTCAGTCATGCTTTTAACAATACATCCCTAATTCCTAGATACCATCCAATCATACTAACCAACCATACCAGCTAAGCATTCTGCCCCTCATACTAACTAAACATCCCATCAAACCATTCCGCTCTTACAAACTAATCGACTGCACAACCAAGTCACACTAGTATGTGTTCCACCTCGTATAAGACTCTCAATATATTTTAATTGATTTCTCTCGACATCCACTTTACCTAACTTCACATAACCTAACCACCACACACTAGTCATGTACGTAAAAACTTGGAATAGTTTTCCGTTTTAAAAATATTAATTATATTAAAAAAAACACTATGAAAAGGTGTACCTGTGGAGCTATGGAACTATGGAACGAGTCAATTTGGGTAATTTTTGAGTCTTTTTTTTAGTCAAAGAGTCAAGAGTCAAGAGTCGAGATTTAGTAGTCAAAGAGTCGGTCTTATGGGTCGCCAGTCTGACAGGAATTAGTTGTGTAAGCGGTTAAAGATTTAAAAGTTTTTTACTATATGTTGTTTCACCTTTGATATGTCTGTATATAGGTGCGATCGACATAATAAATATTTACGCTAGAATTTATATTTCAAGTGTGAAATATTCCAAACCTTGTAAATTAGCGATGTTGCAAGTTGCGAGATACCTCTAGGCCAGAGTACTGGATTCGAATCCGACTTCATGTTGTCATTATATTCGACAACATTTTTACGCTTTGCAGATGTCGTCAGTTCATCATCGTCTGTAAAATACGTATTTATTACAGCAGTCTTAGAGTCAATATTTTAGTTTTTAGCTATGCTTGGATGTTGTTTACAACCTCTGACCATCTGTATTGCTCACATTTTTCATAGCAACAATGTTATTTTCCTTCATCACCCACTGTTTTGAGATACAATGAAGGCTCGCGTAATGTTATGGGCACATGATTCTGGAAAACAGTTTACGACAGAAATATGGTAAGTATACGACTTACGTACAGTCGCGTCGGGCAGGAACACAATCTTAGTGGCACATTTCACGCTCCTAGGGCCAAGCGCAATGCGCTAATAATGGCGTTTCACGTCGCCGCCGTCGAAGATTTGTTCGCATGAAGGACCTCTTGGACGTCGACAGTATGTGTCTCCCTTTACCCGTTACTTCTCTGTAGCCACCACCTTGCCGCCAAATCGGCGACGGCGAGACGAGATACAATTTGTCCGCATGCGCCGTTGACCAGGAGTTCCTGCCAGCCGTCTGCTGCAGGCTCCATTGTCGGTGGACGAAACCGTCACGACGTAGCCTAACTCCGCCACGATGCTCTCACGAATCTCCTGTCAAAACAGCGCCGGTTCGTGCCGTATGAGGATGTGGCATCGCCCACCGCTGCCTCTCCAGACCCCACGCCCTCGACAAAGGCGGCTCTGCCGCGGGCACTGCCCCTTTACCTGCACCAGATCGGAGTAGGAATGTTGATATCGGGTAAAAGTATCGATATTAGTCACATTGGTTATTTGTAAAAGTATCGTTTCAAGAAAAAATATATCGAAAAATATCGATTTTCGGTGCATTGGAGTTCGATATTTACTGTATGTGTTCACGGACATGTCAAATGTTTGCTTGGAATATTACACATTGTAGATGCGAGACATTACAGAAATAATTTTTTTAATTAAATTTTTGTATTCAGAACCAAGCCTATTAAAAGAGCATTCAAAAAATAATTATTTCAGATACCTAGAAAATTTAAATATATCGACCATTTATATCAATATATCGCTGATATAATGTCCAAATTTCGATATAACGATTTTTTTTTTTCAAATTCCCTTTCTCAGAGTTACGGCCGTAGAGGGAGTGTTGGGAAGTAACCTCTTTCCGTGTTCCAACATTGCACTGATTTTCTTCCAGTTAATGACCACGTGGATATATAACCTACGTTTAATGCAACTCACATATACTAACATTCTGTAAGAATATGTTATTCGTATAAATTATTTTCGTATGTTGGAGATTATTATTACTGGTATAGTCAATTCATACAACTTTTCTGAAGCCGTACTAAAGTCAGACTTTCGGGATATTCCTCCTCGTGAAAATAAAAATTTCCAGTGAAGTGAGTTACTTCAAAGGAACCAAGCATCGCATTCGTGCGCACTCGTTTTAATAATATTTTACATAAGAACTATTTCTCACTAAGTATTACCAACAGACGAATTTCATCTCTGTTTTATCCATATTAATTATAAATGACACATAATAATTTAAAGATAGAATATTAGCGAATGTTTAGCTTAATGTAAAATAAGGTTCTTTTATGTTAAAACAAGTTCTACAGTCCATATGCCGCTTGTGTTGCATGGCATATTTAAGAAACAACCAAACACTCCATACTGGAGTGATTTTACAATGGTTTGATTCAAAAAGTGCGCAGAGAGTGCGAATAGACTTGCTGTCCAACGATACCTGTATTTGACTAATTGTAAACATGTCAAGAATGTACAGTTATCAGGAAATAAATAATCGCCTCCTTAGTAATAATCTTCATTTAGCAGACACAGACATTACAAACGGAAAGTTTGTGAAATACGCTTTACCAAAACTAGCTACCACGAAAAAATTTAGATCACTTACAAGTTTTCTACGACGACATCTTGTGTATGATATACATAGCAGCCTTGAACCACAATTCTTGATATTAGAATAAAACACACAAACTTATTCTTATAACTGCTTCGGTATTATTGAATAAAATTCAACAGACCAATTTATAAAAGTGACACCACATATAGCCCAACTTTTATACGCACTGAATAATAATTTCACAGGCAGTCTATGCCCATCAAATACCGTCTCCTGGCAAGGACACCAGATGTCGCCCCGCACACAGGGCTGCACGAGACGACCCAACGAACAGCATCAGATATGCCGGTGTGTCACAGAATATTTCAAGAATTGTCTTAAAATGACTTTTCCAGGGCTATAACGATGTTCCTCCCGCAGGGTCAAAATGGATGAGCGGAAGCTGCCCTACCCGAAGGTACACACCTGTAGCTCTGGCCAGCATGATGAAGCGAGGTAAGATGGGGATGGGGCACCGATGGAACGGAGATAGAAAAGGAAAAATAAGGCTGTGTTGGAATTGACAAATTTTGTTATTTCGTTATTTTGTAAATTCGTGATTTGGTAAGTATCAATTCGGACGTTGTCGACAGTCACTTGTTTAGCACTCGTGGCAACACCTTATTATATTAACAGTGGAAAATATTTAAATCTAAATTTAATGATTACGACAGACATAATATTTCTGCAATCATCTCTGGAATACTACGAATACGTTAATATTATATATGTATATATATATATATATATATATATATATATTATATATATATATATATATATATATATATATATATATAAAGCGCAACACTTACTTGCTTTTTAAACCATGCCTAGTGTATTTTATGTAAAGTCATTTTATGTACGCATTCACGCATGTGTTTTTAAAGTAAAAACAAATATGGCGCTGATTTTGTACATTTTGTATTTTTGCTAACATCCGCTAGTTACAAAATACGAAATAGCAAATTACCAAATACGTCACCATTTTGTGTACAAGATCGGGTCACCCGATCATTTTGTCAACAAAATCTGCCAATTCGGACACCGCCAAAGTACACCGAGAAAACCCGCCGCATCACGACAGTGTCTGCTACACTACCCACATGACAACTCCCTCCGAATGACACCTGGCCGCCTGAACTACCAGCGGTGTGAGTCTGACTATACAATTGGCCTACCAAGTGGTCGAAGAAAGAAAGTCAATTTGTGGAGCGTCTCACCCGCAATGGCTTGGTTACAAGAGGGGACACGAGTGGCTGTTAAAGATTTTTTAAAATAACTAATTACAAATACAACAGATTTTTATGGTGGCCACAATTTATGAACTTCATTCTCTCTCAAAGTGTACGTGACATTATGAGGAACAGAGCACTATAATACAAGTTATGCTCAGTCTTGAATCATGGAGTCTCTGGGATCGGTCGTTCGTGCAAACTGTACCATTTTTAAACTTTTAAAGCCATTCTCGTTGCTATGGCACTACTTCGTTATTAAAAATAGTCAAGGCGAAGTAGTTAAAATGAACTGGCGCAGTAAATTCGCAGTACCGCGTTCTGCATTGTGTACCAAAAAGTAATTGGGGACTTGTCCACAATGTTTGCTCGGTGGTTGATACCCCGTCAGAATCTCGTACGGCCGACTCTTGCGGTTATAACAGCGGCCACCCTGTCTGGCATGCTCTCTACGAGTGTTTGCAGGACATCCACGGCGATTCGTCGATATTCCTCTTGCAACCATTCCATGAGTTGAGCAATGGATTTTGGCCGCGACTGACGAGCCCTCACCCGGAGATTCCAATTCGTCCCAAAGATGTTCTATAGGGTTGAGGTCGGGGCTCTGGGCGGGCCAGTCCAGTCGGCGAACATTGTTGTCGGCGTACCACTGCATAGTAGCCCTTGAAACATGGCACCTGGCATTGTCATCCTGGAAGTAACACGGGTCCAGTCCGTAAAAACGCCACAATGTTGGGAGCATTTCATTATCCAGAATGTTACAATAGGCCTCTGTGTCCATGCTACCACGGACAAACACCAGCGGCTCTACGCCGAAGGCCGTGAAACACAAGTCAACTGACGTACTGAATTACCTATCTTCACGGGTGCCCAATTACTTTTTGGTGATAGTGTATTAGAGTATGTGTGGTTGGGAGGAGGAAGTATTCTATGCGTCGGAAAGGGATGGGGGGGGGGGGGGTTGGTTATTTAACAATTCGTCTTGGAGAAAATCATATCTACTCCACTGGAATCTCAAGTTTACTCTTATAGCTTAAAAACAACAGGTTTTTGTGCTTATAGTCCTCCGACTACTGAGATTCTTATCTCCTTCACAACATCATAGACTGCCAAACATTAAAATAAATAATCTGACACATATATTTAAACTTATTTATAAGAAGAGAGTCCAGTATAAAACATGAAAACACACTACAATATTTCATAACATTGCATACCAACATGCTATTTAGGGAACGTAAAATTTCAAGCTAACTATCTTGACAGGCACACATGAACTCAAAATATGACAATAGCAACAATTAATCCCAACACTTGTTATCTCCACACTGCAGCCAAGCGTGTGAGAAACTTGGCAAATGTTGCCGTGGCGGTTTTTCTCGGGATACTGAAGTTTCCTCTTTTGCCCCGTCAATTGATTGCGTCACTGCTATGGTATGACACATTTCATATTATGTATTCAGGAACGACTTTAGACTGCTAGGCCAACTTGATCCGATGTCACTTCAATCCCTGCACTTTGATGATTTTTTTCTCCATAGTTATTATTACTTCCATAGTGTTAGGAGTGTTCTGCTGCTGTTTGACTCGGTATTTTTTTTAATGTTATGATTAGGTAGTGTTTTGTTCGGATACTGCCGAATGTCATTTATTCAGAATATATCAATACTGCCAGCTAAAATATTTCGGTAATAGACCTAATTTAAGTTACTTGAGCGATAGAAAACAGACTTTTTTTTCTGCTTATACGCTCCAAATATTCACGGATTGTCCTGTGTGTAAATACATTCGAAAATTATAATTATATCAATAATATAATTCAAGGAAATGCTTGTTACAGTAAATATAGACTAAGTTACACTATGCCTTGCGAGTTGAAACATATCATAATAGTTACACTCTTTTTCATTTAAAAATAACTTTTTAGAAGTTTCCATGTGTATTTTTAGTTTTAAATAGTTGGGCAATGGTTTGTAGATTTTCCGTTTGTTAATTTTTTTATTAAGATAGTTCATTTAAATAAGAAACGAGAATTACCAATTGAGGAACCATTGATCTCTTTTGTGTACAAAATCGGAACATGTGACAGTTCTGTTTTTAAAATAACCGTCTCGAGTAAACCACTCACGACTGTAGTACGGGCTATGCGCTTCTGTAGGCGCAGGTGTTCTTCGACAGCGCCTTGCCCGGGGATGCGCAGCGGTAATGACGTCCTGGTTACGGCCAGCCGGGGCTTTTGTCTCCGGCGCGGCGCGGCGGGAGGCGCTCCGCAGTTAATTAAAATAATAGCGAGGCCAAAGCAGCGGTAATTTAATCTGGGCCGGCCCATAACCTCCTTCTTCCCCGCACGGTAGCTGATGGCGGCCGCGGACACCCCGCGGTTCGCGACCGCATCCCATCGCGCCAGCGAGGAAAGTCTTCGTCCTCCCCTGCTCCTTCCTCCACGGCTTGACGTCTCTCTTCAACCGCATTCCTCCTGACGTTTGTTTCACTACCCGGCTCTTACTCCCTCGTCTCGCCGGCTGCTGTTTATTTTCCGCGCCGTCTTTTGTCCGACTGAAAACGGCTCCGCGACTGTCTCAATCATGTTTTGATGGCCTCCCCACCGGAGGCGCTCGGCTTCGATAAAGGAACGCACCCGCTTCTCCTCCGCGATCCGACACGGTGTCTGCTGCGCATGCGCGGTCCACTACCTCCTCCCTCCCCCACATCTAAATGTCTCACAAGTAACAATGCGCGGCCAGTGACTCGGTCGAAATTCTTTACTGGTTCCGAAGCGATTGTAACCGCGGTTCCCATCTCTTACGCCGCAGGGGGTCGGGCCGCCGCGATACGGCGGCTCCCGACTCTGTGAGAATGCCCCCGCTGAACAAAGCAAAGCTGTATCAAAAATGTTTTTCACTTGCCCGCGTAGTTTGATTCCTCCCATCCCCTCTTTGCAACCATTATTTTTCCAATTTCTTTTCCACCTTCACGCTTCACTCGGGTTTATTCGCCCGATTGTCTACGAAATCACTACGCCCTTACTGTCAGGTGGCGTCGTTCCATCACGACGCAGCTGGTAACCGCCTTAGCTGAATCAGTTTCTGAACCGGAAACTTCCATCTGTCACCGAAAATTGGACTTTTCTAATAAATAGTTGATAGCTGAAGTAATAACTGTTTTAATTCAAGGCGGCGAACCTTCAAGTAAACTAAAGAAATCGGTGAATTTTTTTAGTACCACAAGCAGCATTAAATATTAATTTAAAATTTTAATTATATTTCAATTATTTTTATTTTACGATTAACTTCAACGAAATACTCGGTGCCTCGATTAAGGAGGGGGTTAGTGATACCCTAACCCCGATTCGACTATATCACCCACTAGAGTAAATAATTCACTACTCCACAGGGTATATAACAAATTAACTCATAACAACAGTCTAATATTATTTGTTAAAAGATATTTCTTTAACGAAGCTGTAACATATCCATGTACCCTCATTTACATGTCCCTGATACTGGTATGCAAATTAACCCATTTATGGTTTTTGAACTCTGTGACATATATTAATGCATATGTTTTAGTATTTTTAATTCAATTGGAGCCCTTCTGCAATCTTTACATTTATTTTGTAATCTTTAATAAGCAACATGAATTAGGATCCACCATTATGTTCAATTCTTTTTATGTTTATTCATGTTACTCTATGGTAAGTAAGTGCCTTATTCTGATCATTGGAAATTTAACTTAAGTATGTTACTTATTTATTATTCAAGGTTTTCGAAGTCTCAGAATTTATTACTTTTATTTTTAACACTATTTATTTTCTTTTATTTACAGTTTTACATTTAATTTTATGTTAAGCTATAGATATGTCTAAGTAAACCGGATGTAGCTGAGCTCCATTGTAGGATTTGAGTAGGAAGTTACAGGAAGTTAAGTGATTCTGGGTACGGAAATGAAAGTCCACAGACTTGAATTTCGCAGCCGGGATTTCTTGGGCGAAACCCCCGGCATCTGCCTTACATAAGTTGAGGTTATTGTGTACCCGAAGTTAGTATTCAGTGTGGGATAACTTAGTATTTCAGAAGAGACTAAGTTTAGTATTTGCAGATTGGTTTTATTAGTGGATGCAGTCGACGCTATTGGACGCTACACCGACGCCACGACGCCATACTGGAGGCGTAAGCTATGTCTACAGATTAAAGTGACTCGATCGCATTTCTGGCAAATGAACTTGTACCAAGTAGCGATTCGTTCAGTTTTCCTAATGCTCCTGAGTTATTAATGACTGATGCTATAAATTTTCGAGAAATAGTTGCTGAACTTCATGTTAATTGCTAAATCAACCAAGTGGTCCAGTTCTATCCGACCAGAGTTAGCTTACCGAAGTAAACTTTGATTTACATTGGTTAAAATTTTATTTGGAATGAAGAAGCCCTTTATTATTTTGATTTTGGTGATTAGAACTTAACTTTTAATGTTAGCCATAAACACTTCTATTTTAATACAGTTTAATTGAACAACATTTTATTTTAATAATTAAAAGCAGTTTTAAAGACATTTTATTTATTATTTTATTTTATTGTTATTAAGTAATCTTTTGTTTGAATGGTGGTAACATTTTTATATATTTTACTCTACTCGCAGAATATAATTTTACTTAATTGATTTTTCACACAGTTAAACAGTTTTATTTATTTTAAATGTCACTCTTTTCTGCTTTAAGTTAAAGATTTTATCAGTATTTGGTTTTCTTTAATTTTTAATGTCGAGCCATACGAATTTTGTTTTATCTAAATGGAGATATTTAAATGAAGTTCTTCTTAATATCACTGAGGATTTAAGGTATTGTGAATGGCAGTGTATGTGAATGCTCTTTGCAGAGTTCCTGAGTCTACCATTACACAAGAGGAGTTCAAGTTGTTTGGTTAGAGTTACAAGGTATTGGTATCACACAAGGTTGCAAAGTTTTCCCTACACACACAACAGAATAAATATCTCTGGTGTAAATAAGTATGATCAAAAAACAAAGAAACTAGGCCTAATTGGTCGCGTGACCGACGCAAAGTGCAGAGAAATTTGCGCCTCGCAGATACCTGTGCGCAAGTGGGATCACTTTCCCTCGACACATGCGGCCTTCCACAACATGGCTGCCGTTAGAGTGGGGGAAAAAAAAAAAAAAAAAAAAAAAAAAAAAAAAAAAAGTATATATGTTTACAAGATATAACTGATTTTCAGAGATAGGGATTCATTAAAATTTTTGTAGCATTTGTTGGAGGAGAATTTGTACTGGAACACAAAATCGTTTTGTTTCACTAACTGTTGAAGAGATGAGGTGACGATTGGTGATTACAAAAAAAAATTGCCCACGGGATGCAACCCGAAAATCGTTAGTAATCTGCGAATTTAACATGAACTTAAAACACCTCACGTAAACGTAAATACCATTCAATTTGAACACTGCACCGATATCATTACACTCCAACAACCTATACGCTATAGGTAAATTTATAGCTAATGGACAAAGAAAACAATTCCATGCAATACAAAATCATGTTCCATAAATAAAATATAAAAAATAAGGTAACACAATATTAGCGCTATCACACGCCGATCACAGTCATTAATAGTATTATATTAGCTTATAATATATGATGCCATGTATCTTCTTTGCTAGCAGAAATATAAAACTGTTCACCAAATTGTGCACATACGTAAGTGAGCATTTTTGAGGCCCTAGTTAATTTTTCCTTTCAACCATTTATTATACTTTGCCCAACTTTTTAAATAAATACTGTCATGTAAGTAATAAACACAGTGTGTATATTCCACCGCGTTTCGAAGTTCACGTCTAAGGATAAAATAAATTTTTTTTTTGACAACTATTCCAAATGAGAGGACTTTCAAAAGTGTTCACTTTAGCGTGATTGGCCTATAGTATGTTGTACTATTAAAATCTCCATTTCTCGAATGCTGAAAATATGTATGTAATTGTCTATTTATTAAAAACCATTAGTCACCGCTTGAACAATTATAATTTATTTTTATTTATAATTATATTATATTAATAATATATATTATATAAATAATGTAGAATAATATATGCTAATAAATATTATGTAATAATTATATCCATTAAATAATAAATATTATAAAATGTACTACTAAAATATATATTATATTATATATCTTATAGTAATGTAATATTAAAATATCCATTTATTATCTGCTGAAAATATGCATGTAGTTATCCCACTTAATAGTAAATGATAGTCACCGTTTCAACAATTATTATTACTAATATGTACATATTGATATTATATATAATATGTAATATATATATATAAAATATTATATATTATATTTATAGATATATAAATATTACAATAATTATTATTAAAACAGACGCCTGTCCTAGTTGAAGGGAACGGTGTAAATAACACACTATCGAGGAAGCGGCTACACTGCACGAACACACGACCGGGCAAGAAATCAATACCTGTTAGCCGAAGCAGACCCGACTGCTTACGATGCCTGCCGAGGATTTCCGAACGACCATGTTATAAAATATCTTATTGGCTCCTGAAAGTGGCGAAAAGGGGAATGGTGTTGCAATATAGGTAGGGAAGACTTGCAACAGCCTGAGTCTGGTATATTTAATTCCAATTGTGTTTATTCGCGCCGGTGCAGATAACTTTTCCATTGCTCTACGTTGTGTCCTCATATTTGATCGAATCTCCCTGGTAGACTGCCGCATTAGATATGTTAGCTATGACCATCTAGAGGAATTTTAATTACTGACAAAAATGCAGTTATCTTGACCTGATCCGGCAAACTATTAGGCGCGAGCCATCTTACAACTGAGTGTGTATTACTTTAAACAAATATAAGTTTTGATATAATTTTCACAACGTATTATTTTTTTATTATAATTTGTAGCCTAATTTCGGTTTGTTGGTAATATGCAGTTTCGATCAGTCTATAAGTACAGTAGTTTTGTGATATATATATAGGCCGTAAATTGGCAGAATTGTATTTTCGTACACGGAATCCAAGATTGTTTATTTTGCTTTACAATAGTAGCCCTATATAGTTGATAATAATACAAGTGATGTGTAAGTACGGTAAAAACTAAAACACATTGAAATACTCTGAATGCAATGATACAGAATTCGATATTCGATTAATATCTAAAGGTGTGATAACATTTGGTCACCATAGAAATCTACTGACCTCTCGCATTCGTGGCCACTGCTTCCAACAAGGTCATATACAAATTATAGGACATTGAACGTAAAGCCACAGAATACAACCATTGCGTCATTTTGCTGTTCACTCCGCTGCTCTAGGTTACAAAATAAATTGTCTGAGTCGTCACAAAAACCGCGCCCTACAACGCTCATCAAAGATGTCGCTTGCTGAGCCCTCCCAGGCTCTTTGTTATCAAATTACTATCTTGTATTCCTAACATGATTATTTCGTCAGAGAACACCATGTCGTGCCTATGAAACATGGTGACCAGGAAATACCCCAAACTGAACATTTCTAACAACGATCCATATCTTAAGCCAAATGTTAAGACAGTGGTCATACAATTTTGGAAAAACATAGAAACCATATCTCAGGAGCTGGCTGTACAATTTTTATTTAAAGTCTTTGATATTTTTCCCAGTATCTGTTTTGTCTGATTTTATCAATTTTGTTATAGTAATTTTTATTTATTTTCGGGATACTGTTATATTCAGATATAAATATTTGATAGTAGAGAGATGATAATTTTGGTGGATTTCATTTATTAAAATTTTATTCAAGGCTTCCTGTGTTCATATACTGTATACTCCATTCACAGTTACTTCCAAATTTCTGAAGCCCTGCTAAAATTCTGCTTGAAGGATATTCCTTCGCCTCATGCAAACAAAGCTTAACCGAATCTAGAAAATTACATCGAAGAGACAACGAACCGAATTTTTGCGCACTCGGTGTAATAATATTTTTTGTAGGAACTACTTATTATTAGGCATTACCAACACACCTATATTCTTTCTGTTTGTATTCACATTAAATAATAAATAAAATATTATAATTTGTAGATAACATTTAAGTAAAAGTTTGATTTAACCAACAATAAGGTACGTTTGTTGGCTGTTCATTATTTGGCCTAAAATTATTTGATCTAAACAGTTTCCAAAACGTTATTTGGCTTAACATAATTAGGCCTAAATTCACTTAGCCTAAAATTATTTAGCCTAAAGTAATTTGGATTAAATTATTTGGCCTTAAGTCACTTATCATAAAAATTGTTTGCTTAATTTTAGTCCAAATGACGGGTAGCCAGTTTATTTTAACACAAGTACGAAACGATTGTGATACGAGACAAATTTAGGAAATAATCAAACACGTTATGTATGGGGTGATTTTTCGAAAGTTTAGTTCAAAAACTGTGAAGAAACCGTGAATAAACTGTAGCTAAACGCTCTATTTAAGTTACGCTCATTCCAAGACAGCAGCTATCACGTTGCCTTCTCGTGTGGCCGCACGAGGACCGCGTAGATCCTCGCCAGCTATTACGAGATAGCTTGCACATTTTCTTTCAATCTCCCCGTCCGGGAACGCTACGCTGTACTCTCCAGAATACCCGCAGGGAAGAATCATAGCACAAGTTGCGCATTGAGAATTTGCGGGGGTGTGGGGGAGGGGGTTTCGGATGTACATGAAGGATTTTCGGGAGGGAATTTCTTTACGATAACATTTTTAATCCAGCATTGCTGGGATCATTTACCTTGTTTGTGTTACATACATAGCTATTAGCAAAAAACTAAAGCAATTATACATCTTTATAATTGTTTTAACTAACTAGCAGCATAAATGTCTCTCCAGAAACACCAGCAGCAAATTTTGTTTTGGAATTTGGAAAACTAGCCCTGGTAGCCTGCAGCAACATCGTGTCGATGAATCAGAAGATCCGTGAATATAAATGTTGAATGTGAAAATTGTTGAGCTCTGATCAGCTTGTAGAGCGGCGAGCAGTGGAGTAAAGGGAGCAGTTTCTCAGTCTCCATTACTGGTCCGACCTGCCGTGCGCGCTGGTAATTAGCCTCCGATTTTTACTCTATAGTGCGGTGCTTTGTTTGTGTGAGTTGGGGTTGGAATGTAGCCTGTTCACGTGTTTCGTGTTGGTTATTTGTGGTAAAATGCCGAAAAAAATTGAAACAATCGTTTAAGTATAAGTGCATGGAGTTTATGTCCAACACAACTCATCGAAAAGGCAAGTGGTTGGAACGCTGTATGAAGAAACACGCCTATAAATGTAGACATAACCTAAACATAATGTTTAAAGTAGTAGAATTGAAAACCTGCGAAGAAGATACACACTGATCCTGAATCTCGCTGGCCCCAGTACCACGCAGAATCATAATTTAGATTCAGGTTGTGTAAACTTTAATTTTTTTTTTTATGTTTACTAGGCACCGTCCGTTTGCATAGGCCAAAATATAAACCTTTATATAAGATAGAAAGTAATCGCCTTGTTGCGTATTTTTACTCGGACTTATTAGCGTTTGTGTACTGCCGGTAACATTTCATTACTTTTCTGATAATATATGTTATTATCTATCTGTTATTTAACACAAAAATTCCAAATATGAATAACTAAAATATTTTGAATATGGAAAACTACAAGGCCTGGTGGAATGCAATAAGGTATTCTCCGGTATTACGGTTATTTTATTGCTTGAATTTGAAATTTAAACTGTCAGGCACATGATAACATTTAGAAGGCTATTTTTACATAGGGTTTTACAGAATTATTTTATCTTGATATTATGTAAAAATTGTATTTTAAAGGGTTTTTTTTAACGTCCTCCGATTTTATGCTTGTAAGCTTAGCAGGGGGCGGCTTACAGACTAATTTATAACTTAACTTAAATTAGCACGTATGCCTTACCCGGGATTCGAACCCAGAGCCTCCCGCAAGCCAGATCGGTCGTGCACCAACCGACTGCGGCACGATAGGTCGGCAATTATGATAAAAGAGACGAACTTCTGTTACAGCACAGTGTTAGGCAAACCTATCCCCTACTCACTGTAAACATTTCTACATAAAAATAATGGCAATACATGTCGTTCAATGTGTTGAGCCACCATTTTGGTTAGAGACATCTGACCAAATATTTCTTTATAATAATTGTATTAATTCAACGAGCCTTTCAACACGAAGGATTTCTCGATTGGGTTTACAATTCGAAAACTTTTGTTAACCCCAAAAACCCACATTTTGGGGTGTTGAACATGAGCAAAATTGTTTAATATCTCAAAAAGTTCGCCCACTAATATAGCAAACAGTAAAACCAATAAAATAAAGCAAACTATATATATATATATATATATATATATATATATATATATATATATATATATATATATATATATATATAGGGAGGGGAGAGTTCTAAAATCGTCGTATTTTTTTTTTCCAGATCGAATGTAACCAGTGACGTTGCTCTGACAATGACCCGGCAAGTGAGGACATAGACGTACCATCCACTTCAAGTGCGGAGCCCCCAGACGAGTACCAAGGCATGCATACATCCAACACTTTATATCACAGAGGGTGGAAATGAAGACAAAATTAAAGCCGAAACACTTCTTTTGACTGTGACTTCAAATTTTAATACTACATTTTTGTCGCCGCTAAATGTAAAGTTAAAAACCAGTAGCCCATCAGGCTCAAATCTGAGCCCAGAAAACATTCTACCATACGATTCAGACCCGTTACTTGGTGTTCATGATGTAGAAGACCCTGCATAGTTTGCTAATATCAAACTATCGCCGGAGTGGATAAATCTTGGTCTTCGACAAAAAAAATCAAAACTTGTCTTCGATCAATTCCCCTTCAAAAGGCGGAAGAATGTTTAATCCATCTTTGAAAATCAGTTTTTTACCTGGTGTGACTAGTTATAAAACACCCTGCTAAGTTTATAGTCCGATGAATGATGTGGTTATTTTGCCTGCATTGCACTTATTTGCTCTGCCAGGAGAAATAACGGTATAGGGTACAACTGTCTGCAGACTTTGGACTGAACATCGAGGTGAGCGCTAAATAGAACAGCATGAACAGTCAAAACAGTATTTATCTTCCCAAGTCGCCAGAATCTAGTGGATGCAGCGGAAAGACTAGATTCCCCAATTTATGACGAATCTGACCAACTATTTCATAATTACAGACAAGTGTTGTCTGTAATGATGGATTGCTGTCCGTATTTCTATGATGAAAAAAGTATGTTTCAGAAGGTAAATAGGTAAAACTGTTCTCATTGCTATCTAAGTAGGCCTACTATCCCGATGACAGAGAGTATGTTGAAAACATAGAAAATATCAGAAATATAATAAAAAATTGGGGTTAAATTTTTTCAGTTATCGAAATGTATTTGACTTGACCAATGTTATGATTAACACTGTAGTCTCAAAAATAGTCAGCAATATAAATTTCAGTAAAACCTACTCAGTCACCCTGGATTCGACAGAAGACATAAATAAGATAGTATGCGCAGTGGTCTTGCTTTGATATGCTGAGGACGTATATGAGCAAGGAGCTCCTAAAAATCCAGTAATACCGGAAGAATGTCGATCATATTGTTCACAAGTGGCAACACAACCAAGAAAGACTTAACCTACGAATTACTGAACATACTATAATCCATAGGAATCAATCCCATGGCACGGTGGAGCAAATCCAGTAATACCGGAATAATGTCGATCATATTGTTCACAAGTGGCAACACAACCAAGAAAGACTTAACCTACGAATCACTGAACATACTATAATCCATAGGAATCAATCCCATAGCACGGTGGAGCAAATCATTGATGAAGCAGGGAACATGAGAGATCGAGACAATGGCTTAAAATCTGTTTTGCTTTGGGAGTGTCCCAAAGAATTTTATGTATGGTGCTGTTATACCGGTTTGCGTTAATGGTAGAAAAGTCTACTGATGTTTGCCCGCAAATACGAAACATGTTCTCCCTCCTTCAATAGATCTTTGTTTTCATATCAGTGCATTGACATCACCACAGTGTTAATCGACAGTTTGAAAAAGGGCCTAGCACAATACAAAATGAAGAGTCAAAACGAGTGCAGACTACAAGATCGTCGAGTAAGAGTGATGCTCTCAAAACAATGCTAATAGCCCAGTCAAATTATGCTTTTACCAGTAAAAAATAATGTAATGCTGAATTTTGGCACAGTGATTCTTTTAGGCTTGGAGAACAACATATCAAAAACATCTGACTTTCTTGTATTTGCGTTCTACATTTTTAGGCTCTTAAACTTCCTGTAGCCTAAGATTTCCACTATTTTACTCTATTGCGTATTGTCACGGCCTCTTTTAAAGGACTCGCCCTGTATATTGTACATTGTTGCGAAGTTAATATTATAGAGGTTTCTATAAAATTACATAAGATGGTTTTAATATTTAACATAAGTTATAACCAATTTACTGTAAACGCTAATCGGATGTGTATCGTCGACCCTGGAGTAAGTTTCGGGTGGAACTTTAGAGCTTTCATAAAATATTTTTTATTCATTAGGGAAAACTTTTTTTAGGAAGTCATATCGTTTACTCAGGCAGGCTAAAAAGATTTGTGTGTTCATTTCATTGGAAAACACTGTCCAAAACATTTGAAAACCGACACAATTAAGAATTTTAATCTCACACTTCATATGACACAATGATAATCAACACAGTAAATGCCTGCACTCTAGCGGCAATACATGAACTACACCTTAGAACACACATCGAAATAGCCAATGCAAAGTCCGTATGTAATATTGTAAGCAACACCTTAAAACTCGTACTGTCCGAGACAGAAAATAGTACACTAAAAACCCTTTAAGCCCTTTAAAAACAATCTACAAAATACTTACCTGCGTTGTAAATTACTATATTTGTAGATGTTTCTCAAATTTAATGGCAATGGTGAACTGAGTTAGAATTTTGACAGGATCTCCATTGCCTACACTGACGATGAAAAACATAACAAAAAAAATGAACAAAATATATATGTGAGAAACACAAATGCAATAAAAATGTGATCAATTAATGAGTACATACATGGAACAAGAGACAACTATCCAGTTAGACAACGGGCGACACAGAAACAACGAGCACAGCACAACTTGACAATACGAATACAGTAAAACAACAAGCAAAACACATAATGCAGTAGGTAAAAATAATTAGATATATAACACGATCAAAAATTATAATGATCCAGACTGATAATAAACGAAAAAAAGACAGCATAAATGTGACTAGACAACATGAACAGAATTTACATACAAAAAGAAAAAAGCAAGAAAATCTCCAGTTAGATAAAAGGATAAAAACATATAAATAATGATCCAATGACAGGCAACCAACAGCACAAAACACAAAGGACAACACAAGATAAAAAAAAATGCAAACAGCCAATTATAGAGTAACAAGACGAAAACAGTAAAAAGTCACAATGTTTCGGAAGATGCGATCAGTTCCCGTCCTCAGGTGATTAAACAATTGTTACTACTCTACCACTTGTATGAAATCCTCTTGCACATTGAACTGTAACAAGACGTCACTGTTCCTTCCAGCGTGGTTTTACAGCTAACACTTGTAAGATCATTGCGGATGGGCTGGAACTACAACACAACATCGTTTAAAGTGACGCATGTATCACGTATTTTGGCTACAGTTTCAATAGCATCAGTTGCACAGAGGAAAGGGCATAAAACAAACGACAGTTTTTTTTATGAAGTTATGTTTGCCTAAAATTCATTTTAAAGCAGCTAGAGCCAATTTTTCCGAAGAAATTTTAATTTTGTTTAATTAATTATTTTCTATAGATATGATGCAACATTACTTTTCATATAAACTGCACATCGATATGTTGAATAAAGTTTACTCTTTAATTTGAGACCAATCCGAACTCAATCGCACTATCAGTTGCGTAACAATACGCGATAGAGTAAAATAGTTCAAATCTTAGGCCTCAGATTTAAAGGGCTTAAAAATTTAGGACGCGAACACGAGAAAGTCCTAGTATTTATATATGTTGTTCACGAAGGCTAGTACTATCATTGTGCCAACATTCAGTTTTACATTAATTTTTTATGGGTTCAGGTCATATGTGATCTAACTTGACTGGGCTATAACATGCTACAAAATCATGTGAGAGATCTTCAAAGAAATATGTCTTGACAAGAAATCTGACAATGTACTAAAGCGTCTGATAAAGAACTGACCAAGAGTATGCCAGATTACGAAAATAAGTGCGCTATGCATGTTGCTTCAACCTTTTTTAAAGTTCTTTCTCCAATCACTATTTGCTTAGAAGCCAAATCAGTTGATTATGGCAAGATACCAGCAGTTATCTCAGAGACGAGGGGGAAACTGGAGACATTTAGGAGCGGAAAAGCGACGGACAAACTCACAAGCTCAATAAAACAATTTTCTGATTAACACAACCTGTCACAACTCCCAACTCAGCGAAACTGAAAATGGAAAAACCTCATGGACGGAATTTCGATAGACGATAAAATGGATGACCCTGTAAATAAAATGGGGCCCGGGCGGTTGAGCGATAAGCATACTCGCCTCCCACCAAGGCGAACCGGGTTCAATCCCCGGCCGGGTCACTGGATTTTCGAAAGTGGGAATCGTGCCGGACAATTCCGTTGGTCGGCGGGTTTTCTCCAAGATCTCCCGTTTCCCCCGCCCCTTCATTCCGGCGCCGCTCCACGTTCACTTCAATCACCCTCATCGACTCTCACTACCTCTTCACTTCACTGTAAAGAAATTTGAGGCTGAGGTTTATTTCCTAGTTCTAGACTCATGCATAATTGTTTAAACTGAATGATAGTTTCTCGGACAGATCGCCTGCCATCCATGATTAAACAAATGTCTTATTTTTCTCATGGGGGAATTGAATTTGAGACTTGAAAAGGCTGCAGCCCCGGTATGATAAACGAGCTGTGTGTCATAACCTGGTCATTTACCTAATTGCTTCAGAATTAGCCATTGGTATATCAGACATTTTACATTCCCGTGAAACTGAAAGGATGGATATAGAGAATAAAGTGCGTAGCCCGGCAAGGACAGACGATCCAGATGGCAGTGGATATGTAGAGGTAAAGAAAGGAAATTTATAAAGTGTGAAAGAAAGGATGATGGATCAATGGATAATGAGAGGATTCGTTAGATTGTACAGGTGCGTCAACCTGTCGGCTCTACCAAATCTAACAGTGATGTACAGAATATTGTTATCTCTTGCAGTGACGAGCTGCTCTGCAGATAAAATGATGATCAGTTTGAAAATAGCGCAAAAATCGGCTTTGGAAGAGCATAGGGGGCTCTTGGCTGTCAAGTTTGTTGGTTCTATCCTGTGAAAAACAACGTACTGAGCTAGATACAAAACGAACAAATCGTTAACAAATTTGCAACCACAAATGCACAAAGAAAAAATCCGCTTTTGTATACAGATATTTAAACAAGGCGATAACTAACAGTAATGCAAATGTATATTTTTTGCACAAACATACTTTTCGTATCATAGTTTTCGTTATTTAATTGTATTGGTTTGAATAGTATAATTATTAAAAATTTATTTTAGTTTATAGCAACACATTTGTTAAATGTAATGCGCTATGTACTATACTTGATTGATTTTTAATTACTTCAATATTTGTGTGGCTTTCATATTTGGGGGAGGGGGGTGCTGATACTTTTGCTGGGGATTCGCGCATTGGGTCCTGGAGAGGAGGGGGGGGGGGAATGGGAAGAGTGAAAAGAGAGTAAATATTTGGGTGGCTCTTAACATCGAGGTCTTGAGAGCCGATGAGGGTGATTGAGGTGAGTATGGAGCAGCGCCGAAATTAAAGGACGGGGGAAATGGGAGATCCCCGAGAAGACTCGCCGACCAACAGCATCTTCCGGCGCGATTCCCACATGCGAGAATCCGGAGTGACCGGGTATTGAAACCGGATCGCCTTGGTTGGAGGTGGGCAGGCTAACCGCTCAGTCACCAAGGCCCGTCGGGGGGCATCAGTGGACTTTCATCCCGTCATGCGCTTCTGAGTTTCAAGACGCGTCAACAAAATTCATTGCATGATACGACATGCCAGAGCCATCTACCGGCAAGTTGTGAAGCCCTTGCGTGCTGTCCCAAGTGAGCAGCGCGTAAGTAATTGAAACACCGCAAGAGCTAGAAGCAAATCACAACACGTGTTTTGCACTTGTTTTATTTTCGTCATGTTTTAGCACAAAGACGCATTTTTTAACTTAATAATGTTATTTTATTTCGTGAAATAGTGAATGTGACAACCATGGCTGTGCATTCGTGTATATTCTTCGCCTCCAATACGGAGGTCCAAGTTTCCAGGCCTTTGAGGTCGACGTTTTCACTCACCTTCTGTTACACCGACTGCCTGATCATGCCTGTTGCGGAATTTTATTTCCTGCTTTCCGCCTTTCTTGTCTGCTAGTTTTGGCTTCTCGGCATTTTTCTACATGTAAACTGATTTGACGCAATTTTTGTTTGCGGCTTCGAACTTAAAAAAAAATTATTTCAAATGTCTGCCCGATTAACATATACTGAAAACATTACTCTTTTATTCTCTTTCATTAATTAACTTTCAGTTGTTTTTGTTATCTATTCATTATGAAGCATCTGCTAACGACAATTACAATTTGAGAAATTTTTTGCTCTCCAATCAAACAATAATATTGCGAGACATCCGCCGACTCGTGATTTCGTTATTAATTTTTAAAGTAAACCTCTGGTAATTGTATATGCTATGCTTCCTTTTAGAAGTTGTTTTAATCTGCTGCCACTTTTACCCAGCACGCAAATAGTAAATATTTCCTTGATAACTATTTTGGTAGCAGATGCACTGTAAATAAACAGTGGCAGATGACTATATGATTTGTATGAAACATATTATACAAATTTTTCATGCAACATTTTCCTTACACTTTTCTATTTAATCATGACATATCTTTTCTCCTCTGCGAATCATAGTTCCAAATAATAGGCACTTTTCATTGTAATGCGTTTGAAACAGTTTAATTTTTTTTTCATTTATTTAATTTGTATTAGTGGTATTTAGTGACTTATTTGTATCAATATTCTTCTGTCGTTGTTTTTAAACGCTGCGGGCACAAAACACCTAGTTATTAATCATTTTTGCATTGTCAAAAGTTAAACCGATATCCACAAATCTGTTACTGGGTAAGCTAAACGATAAACATTTTTAACAACAAACACTTCCTTCGGACTCCAAATGCTTATAATGGTAGTCATTGTATATCGTAACGAGCACATGTTTTAGTTTTCTGAAAGATGTATGGAGAAGTTATCAAAACTATAAAGCGTCTCACTCTTATATTGCAGTGTGCGATGCAATAGACATTCACTCTCTCTTTCCAATACGATTTCTGTCGTTAACGCTGTCCTTGTTCCTACGGGCGCTGTTGCATGATAAGTTATTCTTTTGCAACTTCTAAAAAAAGGATACTTTCTACGTTGCGTGCGAGCCTTCCAATCACAATGATAGGGTATCTCACAGGCTTCAGTTTCAAAGGAGCCGCTTAGCTTTGCGTCGCAGGGTTGGATTCCTTTACGAGTTTGCAAGGAGCTAAACAGATAAAAATTATCTTAATCAGGCCCTTTCCTTCACCACCCGTTTGTTTCTCAGCTTGCCAGTTACGTCACAAAGCTGAAGCAATCTGGCAACAGTGAGCGCCATAAGTCCTGTACTGCAATCTAAGCGGGAGGCGGACTATAGTAATTAGGTTGCTAAAGTGAGTTTCAATTGAAATTTTGTATGAATCCAAAGTTTTCTCCTGTGGTACGATTGAAAATTTGATACATAACAGTTGAATGAAAACATAACATTTAATATTTTTTGTGCAGTATTTGCTTCTCGTATATCAATAACTGTAATTGTAAGTGAAATTTATAATATTTTATTGCGAAAATAAATCGGCGTAATAACTCCGGCTTAGACAGAAGAGCGTCCCCCCCTCTAAATTAGTGCATATCACCGAGCTTTATCTAGAAGTCTTTGATTTATTACCAGATATACGTTACGTGTATTTTTGTTTTCTCAGATGCAAATTTAGAATTAGTCAAGAATATTTGTAAACACAACATTATCCCTGAGGTTTCACAATGAAAAATTCATGCGCCATGAAAAAAATATTTTTTTAAACCGACGGATAGTTTCGAGAACTTGAAAATTATGAAAAATATTCTAACATTTAACAAGTTATTTCACAGAGATAATAGTTGATGTTGATATGGAGAGAAAATTAAACCCAGCTCTTCCATAGTATATATATATATATAAAACAAGAAAGAAATGAATCGCATAATCCTGCATAAATCTACAGTAAAAATATTTTTATTGCAGTTTCCATGAATTATTCTACCAGAAAAGGGACCAAAGCTAACAAATTTTGTTTCGTAAAATTCGTTTCCAATTTGGTGCAAATTTTTTACCTTCAGATGTCAATCACATGTCTTGGTCTGCACGACGATCTCGATACGTTATTATGTTGCGTTTCAGTGGAGTTGTCAGCAACATGGCGTCGTAATCGCACTCGCGAACACAAGTTGTGTGTCCTGCAGTCTCGTGTGTGGAATTGTGGTAGCGAAAAGGAGCTCAGTTTTTGTACGACTCTATATCAAGTGGTGTGAATAATCATATCTATCTATATACCATGCCGATAGATGACCCTATGCTCAAATATTTAAGGAATTTCTTGTTAATATGCGTCTTTGGTTAAGATTATTATACGTAGCATCGTCAACTTTACAGAGAAACCGCATGAGAAAATTAATTTTGTTAGAAAACAGTAAAGAATTAATTTCGTTTCTAGTTTAAGGTTATTAATTTCACATAGACTTAACAGCCGTTAACAAATCAGCGCTGTATTCCGACATGAATATGCCATACACTAAAAATGTGGTAGACTAATAGTAACACATAAATTGCCATAAGAACTGTACAAATCACATGTTCAGTGAAGTTCCGTTTGTTGACGTTTGGTTGCACAGCAAACCTGCGCTCTTTTACAAAAATAAAAAATAATGTTATACAAATAACTTAGCTATAGTGAAGTTACATTGCAACTCGATTAGAAGTACACTGACAGCTTAAGGCACTTGTTATGCAAATATTACGGTCAGCTTAGTCGAAGTCACTTGGTTTTGATAGTTCGAATATTTAAAAAAAATCTGTACAATGTCGAAAAAGAAAGATGGTTGCTGTAACCAGCTGGGATGTTGATTCTACTTCACATTTCCTCTACGGAGTAAGCACGTTGTTTAACATTTTTCAGAGAAATTCCTCTTCAAAGGGTAGTGATCATGATGGTGATGATGCCTCTCTGTGTGTAAAGATGAAATTGTCAAATTTCGTAGGTTTGTGAATTTAAAATTAAATTGTAATGCATCTGAGCTGTTTGTGATAATTCCTAAGTTTATGCTGACTTAATTGAAATGAATAAAGCATCTGCGCCTCTTTCAGCGTATTCTCATTGGCTACTGACGTGGCACGCTCCACACACTCTAAGTACACACTTGCGGGCTCAGTAGTTTCAGTCTCAAACGACAATTGATACACACTAAACTTGGCAACTCAGTTATTTTACTGAAGACTCGAACGTAAGAATTTGAAAATCTAAGTACTTAATTTGTTTTCTTGTACACTGCTATAGTTCTTTTAATACAAATAATTTGATTCCTATCATTTTAAACTGAGTAGCCGCGAGATGATTCGTGTGCGTTATAGACAGTTTGATTAGGAAAGTCTGATAAGTACGATTAAGGTTAACCAGGTGCAATAAA